>JALDNG010000015.1:17765000-18074327 GCA_024349245.1 Neodontobutis hainanensis | reverse complement strand
TTTCATGTAACATTTTGACTTTTGTTTGTTCAAAGTCTATTCCTCTCTAAGTCTATTCCTAGCCTAAGTCAATGTCTATTCCTAAGAAAGGTTTCAACTTTTCTAGAGCTTTCATCTTGAGTCTTTGAGCTAGCACGCTTTTTACATCAGCCATTGCTTGTTCACTGCTCACAGCTAAAATAAGATCATGTTCCAAAATTACAAGTATTAGTATTTCAACACCTTTTAGTAGTCAACTTTTTCAGCCCATCTGAGTGGGCAGGTTTGAACTATAGCTAAGCAAGTTTATGCGTCCAAACATTTGTTATCATCATGATCATTTATGCATTTAGCTGACGCTTTTGTCCAAAGCGACTTACATTGTTCGACAGTAATTACCAGTGTTACAACCTCTGGAGGGTGGGTTAAGTGTCTTGCCCAAGGACACAACGACAGTATGAACTGTGGAGAGTGGGAATCGAACCGCCTACCTTCCGATTGAAGTACGACCACTCTACCCAGTGAGCTACTTGTGTCATTTTTATGATGTAACTTGAGGGCGCAAAAGCAGTACTGGCTCCAAATATTGACAAAAATTCCAAATATCAAGATAATCGGCAGCCCATATCGGTTATTGGCTAAGGCTGATGAAAAAACAAATTGGCATCGGCACTAGAAAATCCAAGCCAGAAAACTTTTTTACCAAAGGTCATACATACCCCACCTCAAGTCCAAAGCTGCTGGGATAGGCTCCAGCCACCAGTGACCCCTAATGGGACAAAGCGGTAGAAAATGAATGAATGAATGTCCTAGGAGTGCAATATATATATATATACTATATATATTTATACTAATTATATACTAATATATAATTAGTTTAATAACATTACAGAAATGTCAATTAACTGACATATTACACATGGGGTGGCCAATAAAATTTTGGTGTGCCACTGCAATAAAGGTCTGTTTTTGTTCGCGCAGCAGTAAATTTAAAATTAGAAAACAATAATGTCCGTCTGTGTTTTAGTGCCTCGATTACTGGGCCTATAACCTGGTAACGTCTTACAATGGAAGACATTTTATTAAGACGAACAAGAATAGCGGAGGAACAGGGACAGTAACATCTTTACAAAATAAAACTTAACACACAGCGAGCAACGGTGCCACAACCACGAATACCCAACAGTAACAATGCATGGCTGAATGTGGGGATGACTTTAAACTTGCATATATGTACACCACCTCCTGACCTGGGGTTTGAGCGTACTGTACGACCACGTTTTTATTGATAAATGCCAAAGATGTGTTGGAAATGGTTGTGCACCCATAATTTTGCTGTACGCACGTTTAATAAATAAGGGACACCAACTTTGAAGATAAAAGGGTCCTTAAAAAAGAAAAAACAGATACAGTTATTCTCATAAGTTTACATACCCTGGCAGAATCTGTGATTGTTTGGCCTTTTTTTTAGAGAATATGAATGATAACACAGAAAAAAAATCCCCTCATAGTGATGTGATTGGGTGAAGACATTTATTGTTAAATCATAATGAGAACAGAAACTACCCAAATGATCCTGATCAAAAGTGTACATACCCTGATGATTTTAGACTAAAAACATGCCCAAGCGACACAAACAGGTTTGAATGTCTACTAAAGGTAACCATCCTCACCTGTGACCTGTTTGCTTGTAATCAGTGTGTGTTTATAAAAGGTCAGAGAGTTTCTGGGCTCCTGACAGACCCTTGCATCTCTCATCCAGTGCTGCACTGATGTTTCTGTCTGAGTCATGGGGAAACAAAAGAACTGTCAAAGGATCTGCGGGAAAAGGTAATTGAACTGTAAAAAGGAAAGAGATATAAAAAGATTTCCAAGAAATTGAGAATGCCAATCAGCAGTGTTCAAACTCTAATTAAGAAGTGGAAAATGAGGGATTCTGTTGAAAGCAAACCATGGTCAGATAACAGGGAACAAGGTCAACCAACAAAAATTTCAGCCAAGAAATTGTTTGGAGTGCAAAATAAAACACAAATAGTCTGGGGAGATCTCAGAATTTATAGAAACAGGAGAATTTTTGCCAAGAAGAATGGGCATTTTTACCATCTGAGAAAATAAAGAGCCTCATCCACAACTACCACAAAAGACTTAACCATGTCATTGATGTTAAAGGTGTCATTACAGCATTAAGAACTGGGGTATGTACACTTTTGATCAGGGTCATTTGGGTAGTTTCTGTTGTCTTTATGATTTAAAAACAGTAAACACAATTGTTTTGACAATAAACAATAACACTAACTTTGAGTAAAAAGTGTTTGTGTTATTATTCATATTCTCTGAAAAATGGCCATAAAATCACATTTTCTGCCATGGTACTTATGAGAACAACTGTAACTATAAGACAATCCAGATAGAATCCAACTAGTCCAATTATGGCTTTTAATTAGGCACTACCTGGTCAGACAAAATGGAGGCATAGGCAGTGGCCACTGACAAAAGGCATTTGAAACAAACCTGAGAGAAAGAGTTTTTTTTTATTTTTTTTTATTACATGCAAAAGATTCTTGTGTTTGGCCGTGGCCCATTAATACGTTTCTGTTTTGGCCCTCTGAGTAAAAAAGTTTGGGCACCCTTGGTCTATGTCACAAGGCCAGCCCCTTACTCTCTGATTGGTTAGCTTTGTTCAAGCTTACATGTAATTAGCTTTTTGTAAAAATGAAGCAGAAGAAAATGTGAAATAATAAGCAATAAACTGCACATCAACTACACTAGTCTGAATTTGACATGTCTCACTATTTAAGTTATATTAATATAATGCATAAGTTTATTACACTTTATGCTCTAATAAATATTAAGACATATTTCAGCTCTTATTGCTCACATTAAATTAATGATTTGTTCCTGTCAGTGTTTATTGGTGTTTTTGTGCTTGTTACAAATACACAAAAAGAGGCCTGTTGATCATGATCATTTGTGGGGTAAGGACATGTTGGATGATGATTTTTATATTTAAATATATTTTTTTATATTTTTTTAATACATTTATAATGCTTTGTCCCGGTCATGATTTAGTCACCCTATTCCAAATGTTATGTTATGTTCATGTTATCTTTACAGGGTTGGGATATTTAAAAAATATTAGCGACTAAAAAATGTTTTTAAGTGTGACCTTTTAAAGGTCATGGCAAAATACCACACTATGCATATACCTAAATTATAGCAGGTTCAATTGACTGGATTTTAGGGAAAGGATCATTTCTTGGTTTAAAAAGTATTTTTGATTTTTTATTGATGTCTGTTGTGGTCCTTTTGCAGTCACCTGGACTTTAACCTGGACAAAACTCTCATCTTCTTCATCGCCGGCCGCTATGAGTTCTCCAACAAAGGGGCGGATCTGTTCCTAGAGTCCCTGTCCCGACTCAACTACCTGCTGCGAGTAATGCCCCTAAAGTCAGGCACAAACAGGAGAGTCAGAGCAGCTCTGCAGTGACTTACTTACTTAGTACTTGTGTGTGCAGGTCCACAGGAGTGACGTTACTGTGGTGGTCTTCTTCATCATGCCTGCCAAAACCAACAACTTCAATGTGGAGTCTCTGAAGGGCCAGGCTGTTCGGAAGCAGCTCTGGTATGAGATGCTTCAGTGCACACACCAGTGCACATGTACATGTTGCAAACACATCTTGAAAACAGATTTTACTTTGGGATCTATTGCTATACTTGGTCTTGACTCAGTCTTGACAGCAAAAAGTCTTGTTTTGGTCCTGGTCTTGATGCTCTCTGGTCTGGGACCAGAGAGTAGTTAAGACCTTTGGTCTGGGTCTTGACTACAACAATAACACACACAACAATATCTTACAGGGACACAGCTCACACTGTGAAGGAGAAATTTGGAAAGAGGCTCTACGATGCTCTCCTAAAGTAAGTTCCTGGACCTGAACAAACACTTTTCTTAGTCTAAGTACAAACCCATTTTCTTCTTCATCATCAATGTTATCAGTTTGCTTTGTTCTGTCTTTCTTTGTATTTGTTACCAGGCAGCTGGTTGAAACAACTCAGAGTTTAAATCTGAACTCAGGGTTCTCCTGCTCAGACCAGCCCAACTCAGTGTTTATTGTTTCAGAAACAGGTTTAGAGTAAGTTCAATTAAAACCTGTTCACTCTGAGTTCAGATGAAGGAAGAAAAATATGGACATGATAACAAAGAATGTAATGAAATCATGTGTTATATTAATATTACATTTATATGTCTAAATTTCTATGCAAGATATTCTTTTTTAATGGCCTACATTTATATTAGTGTAATGGATGGAGCACACTGATATATTTTAAGTATATATTTCCACTAACCTGAAGAGGGATGGCCACCATTTTCCGACTGAGAACTATGGCCTTAGACTTGGAGGAGCTGATCCTCATCCCCGCCGCTCACTCGGCTTATAAACCGTCTCAGTGCACACTGAAGGTCCTGGCTTGATGGAGACAACAGAACAACATCATCTGTAAAGACAAGATTCTGTGGTCCTGTGGAACCGGACTCCCTGCTTCCCCCTCCTGAGGCGCCGGACGGTTTGTCAGAATTTCTTCGAGGCCAACCAATAGTCCTTCTCCATGACCTCACCAATCTTCTCCCAGACCCAAGTTTTTGCCTCCACAACCATCCGGGCTCCAGTCCGCTTGGTCTGCAGTCCACCTGTTAGCTGCCTTAGGAGTCCCACGAGCCATCCAGGCTCAATAGGTCTGTTTCTTTAGCTTGACAGCATCCCTTTCTTCCGGTGTCCACTATTGAGTTTGGGGGTTGCCGCAGGGACAGGCACCAGAGACTTTACAGCCACAGCTCTGAGCGGGCTGCGTTGACAATGGAGGTGGTGAACATGGTCCACTTAGGCAAAATGTCTCCAGCCTCCCTCGGGATCTGGTAGAAGCTCTGCCGGAGGTGGGAGTTGAAGATCTCTCTGCCAAACATTCCCAGCAGACCATCACAGTACGTTGAGTCCAGCTTCCTCCCCTGCCATTGGATCCAACCTCTCTTCATCCGAGTGTCCAAGACATACGGTCGGAGGTCAGATGAAACAACTACAAAGTCGATCATCGACCTCCGGCCTAGGGTGTCCTGGTGCCACATGCACTGGTGGACACCCTTATGCTTGAACATGGTGTTTGTTATGGACAAATTGTGACTAGCACAGAAGTCCAATAACAGAACACAAAAAGCGAAACATCTGTTGTTGCTCAATGTATTGCTCATTACAAATCTGTACAACCATCTGAGTTAGTCAGTGATCTATGTGTGATGTTGGACTCGGATCTCAGCTTTCAAAAACATTTAAATAACCTTTACAGATTATCCTTCTATCATCTCAAAAATATCTTGAATATCAGAACCCTTATCTCCAAATCTGATTCTGAAAAATTAGTTCATGCATTTATTTTTAGTAGGATTAATTACTGTAACTCCTTATTTGCCAACCTTCCAAAACAAAAATTTAACAACCTCCAACTTATTCAGAATACTGCTTCACGAGTCCTCACAAAAACTAAAATAAATGAACACATCACTCCGATTCTAAAGAGTTTTGACTTTAAAATACTTGTTATTGTCTACAAATCTTTGAACAATCTCGCCCTGACCTATGTTGCTGACATGCTCAAAGTGTAAAATCCAGATAAAATCTACGATCCTCTACCCGAAGTCTGCAGTATTACCCAGAGTGAATTTTAAAGCTGCCTCAGGGGCCATCAGTCATTATTGTCCTTTTTTGTGGAATTCTCTGCCAAATAATCTACGGTCTTTTAGCACTTCCTGTTTCAAAAGTAAATTGAAAAACACTTTTGTACCTTTTAATGTATTGTTCCTTTTCCTTTAAGCACATTGAGGCTGTGCTGGTCGCATGAAATGTGCAATATAAATAAATTTACATTTATATTATACATTTAGCTGACACTTTTATCCAAAGCGACTTACATTAAGTTTCCGTTCACCAATGTTACATCTTGCCCAAGGACAGAACAACAGTATTAACAGAGGAGAGAATGGGAATTGAACCACCAACCTTT
This sequence comes from Neodontobutis hainanensis, assembly GCA_024349245.1. Taxonomy (NCBI): domain Eukaryota; kingdom Metazoa; phylum Chordata; class Actinopteri; order Gobiiformes; family Odontobutidae; genus Neodontobutis; species Neodontobutis hainanensis. The sequence goes on along the minus strand of JALDNG010000015.1, from coordinate 18,068,297 downwards.
CAGCTGAGGGACAACCACTATGAGCCCCTAGGGTCTGCTTTGTGAGGGAAAACCAAAGAATGTGTTACACAGAACACTTGAACCACATTTGATTTGGTTTTGTCCTATGATAGGTTTAAATTGCAGTATAGGCCGTTTTTTTTTTTCCTAATTTCTCTTTTATACTGGTTTGGTAAAGGTTTAGTGTAGTCCTAGTTGTGTCCTGGTTTATTAGGGGCCAAGCACCGAAGGTGCTGGAGGCACCTATTGTTTTTGTTCCGGTTCTTATTATTAGGGGCCAAGCACCGAAGGTGCGTAGACCCTATTGAATCCGTTAGATTTCTTATTATTAGGGGCCAAGCACCGAAGGTGCGTAGACCCTATTGAATCCGTTAGATTTCTTATTATTATTATTAGGGGCCAAGCACCGAAGGTGCGTAGACCCTATTGTATTCGTTAGATTTCTTATTATTAGGGGCCAAGCACCGAAGGTGCGTAGACCCTATTGAAATCGTTAGATTTCTTATTATTATTATTATTATTATCCTGCAATGTAAGTCTATGGCAGCCCATAGAACCGTATGCTAAAAAGTTGTGAAATTTGGTACACTAATAGTGGACAGTGTGAGCTGTCATCCTAACCAATCTGAAGTGTCTACCTTAATCCCTCTAGCGCCACCAACTGTCCAAAGTTGGACTTATGTTTATGCTAATAACTTTTGAACCGTAAGGCCTAGAATTAAAATTCTTTTTTCCTCTGATTCCTTAGCTCAAGCCGATTCGATTGCACCCTCTGACGTCATTTTCCGCCATGATAGTTTTTCCGCCATTTTGAATTTTCTAAAAAACGTACTTTTGCGAACTCCTCCTAGGCCGTAGCCCCGATTTTCACGAAAATTGAACCAGATCATCTTCAGACTATGCTGACTAAAAGTTATGAGAATAAAGTTGATTCTTCAAACCGTTGTCAAATACCGCGCAAATAAATTCGACTTAGTGCGCACAAAATTAAATGTCGGGGTATATCTCTGCAATGCTTTAACATATTCCAACCAAACTTAGTACGTGTTATGGCAACCATGATTTGAGGATGCCTGCAGAGTTTTGGTGCAGCGCCTCCTACTGGTCAGGAGATATAAAAAAGTGAATTATTTGCTTATATCTTCTGAACGCTTTTGCCAAAAATCATAAAACTGGTCTCTTTAGATTCAGTGCGTCATGCCGAGTCCTGCAATACCAAATTTTCCCATATCGGCCATTTTGAGAGTCGCCATTATGAATATTGTCAAAAGTGCTATATTTTTGAACGCATTGCCGCATCATTATGAAACTTGGTATGCGTCTTCGGCATCAAGCCCTGAAGGTACTCAAAAGGTTTTGGAGCAGCGCCACCTTGTGGTCAAAAGTTATAACCACATTCACAAATATGCTAATAACTTTTGATTCCGTTAACCTATTGTAAAACAAATGCTCTTATTGTGTTCACTGGATCAAGCCGAGAGCACAGATAACAAATATGTCCTATTCGGCCAAACTTCCTGTTTGCCATGTTGTCTTTCTTTAAAAACCTACTTTTTCGAACTCCTCCCACACCGTTTGTCCAATTTTTACCAAAATTGAATCATAACATCTTCAGACCATGCTGACAAAGAGTTATGAGAATTAAGTTGATTAGTCAAACCGTTGTCGAATACCGCAAATGAAATCAACTTAGTGCGCACAAAAATAAAAGTCGGGCTATATCTCTGCAATGCTTTAATATATTCTAACCAAACTTAGTAATTGTTATGGCAACCATGACTTGAGTCTGCCTGCAGAGTTTGAGGACCTTAGTTGTTTCACACATCAGTTTGGTTACTGCGCTGCCTCTAGGTCGACCGTGATAAACCATTCAATCAAAGTGCTAAAGACCATATTGATGATTTTTCAGCCATTTAGACTGAAGTCTTATTGAAATGTCTTTAACTGCTTACTGCCATTGGTCATGATAAACCATTCAATCAAAGTGCTAAAGACCGTATTGATGATTTTTCAGCCACTTAGACTGAAGTCTTATTGAAATGTCTTTAACTGCTTACTGCCGTTGGTCTGATGCTGCCGCCCTCAACACATCAGTTTGGTTACTGCGCGCTGCCTCTGGATCGGACGTGATAAACCATTCAATCAAAGTGCTAAAGACCATATTGATGATTTTTCAGCCATTTAGACTGAAGTCTTATTGAAATGTCTTTAACTGCTTACTGCCATTGGTCTGATGCTGCCAGCCATCAACACATTGAGTCTGCCTGCAGAGTTTGAGCACTCTAGTTGTTTCACACATCAGTTTGGTTACTGGTCCGTGATAAACCATTCAATCAAAGTGCTAAAGACCGTATTCATGATTTTTCAGCCATTTAGACTGAAGTCTTATTGAAATGTCTTTATATGCTTACTGCCGTTGGTCTGATGCTGCCGGCTATGTCGGCATGAGATTGAATGCCGCCTAGTGCTTGGCCTCAAATGGCTGCTTGCAGCTATATTTATTATTATTATTATTATTATCCTGCAATGTAAGTCTATGGCAGCCCATAGAACCGTATGCTAAAAAGTTGTGAAATTTGGTACACTAATAGTGGACAGTGTGAGCTGTCATCCTAACCAATCTGAAGTGTCTACCTTAATCCCTCTAGCGCCACCAACTGTCCAAAGTCGGACTTATGTTTATGTTAATAACTTTTGAACCGTAAGACCTAGAATTAAAATTCTTTTTCCTCTGATTCCTTAGCTCATGCCGATTCGAGTGCACCCTATGACGTCATTTTCCGCCATGATAGTTTTTCCGCCATTTTGAATTTTCTAAAAACGTACTTTTGCGAACTCCTCCTAGGCCGTAGCCCCGATTTTTATGAAAATTGAACCAGATCTTCTTCAGACTATGCTGACTAAAAGTTATGAGAATAAAGTTGATTCTTCAAACCGTTGTCGAATACGCGCAAATGAATTCGACTTAGTGCGCACAAAAATAAATGTTGGGGTATATCTCTGCAATGCTTTAACATATTCCAACCAAACTTAGTACGTGTTATGGCAACCATGTTTTGAGGATGCCTGCAGAGTTTTGGCGCAGCGCCTCCTAGTGGTCAGGAGATATAAAAAGTGAATTATTTGCTTATATCTTCTGAACGCTTTTGCCAAAAATCATAAAACTGGTCTCTTTAGATTCAGTGCGTCATGCCGAGTCCTGCGATACCAAATTTTCCCATATCGCCATTTTGAGAGTCGGCCATTATGAATATTGTCAAAAGTGCTATATTTTTTGAACGCATTGCCGCATCATTATGAAACTTGGTATGTGTCTTCGACCAAGCCCTGAAGGCACTCAAAAGTTTTGGGGCAGCGCCACCTTGTGGTCAAAAGTTATAACCCAAATCAATAAATATGCTAATAACTTTTTATTACGTTACCCTATTGTAAAACAAATGGTCTTAATGTGTTCACTGGATCAAGCCGAGAGCACAGATAACAAATATGTCCTATTCGGACAAACGCCCTGTTTGCCATGTTGTTTTTTCCAAAACCTACTTTTTCGAACTCCTCCCACACCGTTTGTCCGATTTTTACCAAAATTGAATCATAACATCTTCAGACCATGCTGACAAAGAGTTATGAGAATTAAGTTGATTAGTCAAACCGTTTGCGAATACCGTGCAAATGAATTTGACTTAATGCGCTCAAAAAGAAAGTCGGGCTATATCTCTGCAATGCTTTAATATTTTCTAACCAAACTTAGTAATTGTTATGGCAACCATGACTTGAGTCTGCCTGCAGAGTTTGAGGACTTTAGTTGTTTCACACATCAGTTTGGTTACTGCGCTGCCTCTAGGTCGACCGTGATAAACCATTCAATCAAAGTGCTAAAGACCATAGATGGCTTACTGGGCATTTCTGAGACTGCCAAGAGTCTTAGAAAATAGGGAATTACATAACATAACGTATTACATAGGAGCTGGACCATTAGCGATGCTGTTACCTGGGCATTTGAGTAGTCTTGGTTTTGTTAGAACTGCCGATTTAGTTTTTCACAATTTAAGTTGTAAACTGTCTAAACATACTGTATAACGCTTTTGAGCATTAAAGCTCATGCCGACATAGTTAGCATCAGACCAACGTAGTGAGCATCTAAAGACATTTCAATAAGACTTTTAGACTGAAATCTTACTGAAATGTCTTTAGATGCTTACTGCCATTGGTCTGATGGTGCCAGCCATCAACACATTGAGTCTGCCTGCAGAGTTTGAGGACCTTAGTTGTTTCACACATCAGTTTGGTTACAGCGCTGCCTCTGGATTGACGTGATAAACCATTAAATCAAAGTGCTAAAGACCGTATTGATGATTTTTGGCCATTTAGACTGAAGTCTTACTGAAATATCTTTAGATGCTTACTGCCATTGGTCTGATGCTGCCGCCATCAACACATTGAGTCTGCCTGCAGAGTTTGAGCACTCTAGTTGTTTCACACATCAGTTTGGTTACTGGTCGATCCGTGATAAACCATTCAATCAAAGTGCTAAAGACCGTATTGATGATTTTTCAGCCATTTAGACTGAAGTCTTATTGAAATTTCTTTATATGCTTACTGCCGTTGGTCTGATGCTGCCGGCTATGTCGGCATGAGATTGAATGCCGCCTAGTGCTTGGCCCGTCATGGCTGCTTGCAGCTATATTTATTAGGGCCAAGAAGGTGCGTGAGACCCTATTGTATTCAAGTTAGATTTCTTATTATTATTATTATTATTATTATTATTATCCTGCAATGTAAGTCTATGGCAGCCCATAGAACCGTATGCTAAAAAGTTGTGAAATTTGGTACACTAATAGTGGACAGTGTGAGCTGTCATCCTAACCAATCTGAAGTGTCTACCTTAATCCCTCTAGCGCCACCAACTGTCCAAAGTCGGACTTATGTTTATGTTAATAACTTTTGAACCGTAAGACCTAGAATTAAAATTCTTTTTCCTCTGATTCCTTAGCTCATGCCGATTCGAGTGCACCCTATGACGTCATTTTCCGCCATGATAGTTTTTCCGCCATTTTGAATTTTCTAAAAACGTACTTTTGCGAACTCCTCCTAGGCCGTAGCCCCGATTTTTATGAAAATTGAACCAGATCTTCTTCAGACTATGCTGACTAAAAGTTATGAGAATAAAGTTGATTCTTCAAACCGTTGTCGAATACCGCGCAAATGAATTCGACTTAGTGCGCACAAAAATAAATGTTGGGGTATATCTCTGCAATGCTTTAACATATTCCAACCAAACTTAGTACGTGTTATGGCAACCATGTTTTGAGGATGCCTGCAGAGTTTTGGCGCAGCGCCTCCTAGTGGTCAGGAGATATAAAAAGTGAATTATTTGCTTATATCTTCTGAACGCTTTTGCCAAAAATCATAAAACTGGTCTCTTTAGATTCAGTGCGTCATGCCGAGTCCTGCGATACCAAATTTTCCCATATCGCCATTTTGAGAGTCGGCCATTATGAATATTGTCAAAAAGTGCTATATTTTTTGAACGCATTGCCGCATCATTATGAAACTTGGTATGTGTCTTGGGACCAAGCCCTGAAGGCACTCAAAAGTTTTGGGGCAGCGCCACCTTGTGGTCAAAAGTTATAACCCAAATCAATAAATATGCTAATAACTTTTTATTACGTTAACCTATTGTAAAACAAATGGTCTTAATGTGTTCACTGGATCAAGCCGAGAGCACAGATAACAAATATGTCCTATTCGGACAAACGTCCTGTTTGCCATGTTGTTTTTTTAAAACCTACTTTTTCGAACTCCTCCCACACCGTTTGTCCGATTTTTACCAAAATTGAATCATAACATCTTCAGACCATGCTGACAAAGAGTTATGAGAATTAAGTTGATTAGTCAAACCGTTTGCGAATACCATGCAAATGAATTTGACTTAATGCGCTCAAAAATGAAAGTCGGGCTATATCTCTGCAATGCTTTAATATTTTCTAACCAAACTTAGTAATTGTTATGGCAACCATGACTTGAGTCTGCCTGCAGAGTTTGAGGACTTTAGTTGTTTCACACATCAGTTTGGTTACTGCGCTGCCTCTAGGTCGACCGTGATAAACCATTCAATCAAAGTGCTAAAGACCATAGATGGCTTACTGGGCATTTCTGAGACTGCCAAGAGTCTTAGAAAATAGGGAATTACATAACATAACGTATTACATAGGAGCTGGACCATTAGCGATGCTGTTACCTGGGCATTTGAGTAGTCTTGGTTTTGTTAAGTTGTAAACTGTCTAATACTGTATAACGTTTTGAGCATTAAAGCTCATGCCGACATAAGTCAGCATCAGATCAACGACAGTGAGCATCTAAAGACATTTCAATAAGACTTTTAGACTGAAATCTTACTGAAATGTCTTTAGATGCTTACTGCCATTGGTCTGATGGTGCCAGCCATCAACACATTGAGTCTGCCTGCAGAGTTTGAGGACCTTAGTTGTTTCACACATCAGTTTGGTTACAGCGCTGCCTCTGGATTGGACGTGATAAACCATTAAATCAAAGTGCTAAAGACCGTATTGATGATTTTTTGGCCATTTAGACTGAAGTCTTACTGAAATATCTTTAGATTCTTACTGCCATTGGTCTGATGCTGCCGGCCATCAACACATTGAGTCTGCCTGCAGAGTTTGAGCACTCTAGTTGTTTCACACATCAGTTTGGTTACTAATCGGCCGTGATAAACCATTCAATCAAAGTGCTAAAGACCGTATTGATGATTTTTCAGCCATTTAGACTGAAGTCTTATTGAAATTTCTTTATACCTAGTGCTTCCCGTCATGGCTGCTTGCAGCTATATTTAGAGCCAAGCAAATCATAAAACTGGTCCTATTGTATTCAGTTAGATTTCTTATTATTATTATTATTATTATTATTATCCTGCAATGTAAGTCTATGGCAGCCCATAGAACCGTATGCTAAAAAGTTGTGAAATTTGGTACACTAATAGTGGACAGTGTGAGCTGTCATCCTAACCAATCTGAAGTGTCTACCTTAATCCCTCTAGCGCCACCAACTGTCCAAAGTCGGACTTATGTTTATGTTAATAACTTTTGAACAAATTAAAATTCTTTTTCCTCTGATTCCTTAGCTCATGCCGATTCGAGTGCACCCTATGACGTCATTTTCCGCCATGATAGTTTTTCCGCCATTTTGAATTTTCTAAAAACGTACTTTTGCGAACTCCTCCCACAGGCCGTAGCCCCGATTTTTACCAAAATTGAACCAGATCTTCTTCAGACTATGCTGACTAAAAGTTATGAGAATAAAGTTGATTCTTCAAACCGTTGTCGAATACCGCGCAAATGAATTCGACTTAGTGCGCACAAAAATAAATGTTGGGGTATATCTCTGCAATGCTTTAACATATTCCAACCAAACTTAGTACGTGTTATGGCAACCATGTTTTGAGGATGCCTGCAGAGTTTTGGCGCAGCGCCTCTAGTGGTCAGGAGATATAAAAAGTGAATTATTTGCTTATATCTTCTGAACGCTTTTGCCAAAAATCATAAAACTGGTCTCTTTAGATTCAGTGCGTCATGCCGAGTCCTGCGATACCAAATTTTCCCATATCGGCCATTTTGAGAGTCGGCCATTATGAATATTGTCAAAAAGTGCTATATTTTTGAACGCATTGCCGCATCATTATGAAACTTGGTATGTGTCTGACCAAGCCCTGAAGGCACTCAAAAGTTTTGGGGCAGCGCCACCTTGTGGTCAAAAGTTATAACCCAAATCAATAAATATGCTAATAACTTTTTATTACGTTACCCTATTGTAAAACAAATGGTCTTAATGTGTTCACTGGATCAAGCCGAGAGCACAGATAACAAATATGTCCTATTCGGACAAACGTCCTGTTTGCCATGTTGTTTTTTCGAAAACCTACTTTTTCGAACTCCTCCCACACCGTTTGTCCGATTTTTACCAAAATTGAATCATAACATCTTCAGACCATGCTGACAAAGAGTTATGAGAATTAAGTTGATTAGTCAAACCGTTTGCGAATACCGTGCAAATGAATTTGACTTAATGCGCTCAAAAATGAAAGTCGGGCTATATCTCTGCAATGCTTTAATATTTTCTAACCAAACTTAGTAATTGTTATGGCAACCATGACTTGAGTCTGCCTGCAGAGTTTGAGGACTTTAGTTGTTTCACACATCAGTTTGGTTACTGCGCTGCCTCTAGGTCGACCGTGATAAACCATTCAATCAAAGTGCTAAAGACCATCTAAAGACATTTCAATAAGACTTATTACTGAAATCTTACTGAAATGTCTTTAGATGCTTACTGCCATTGTCTGATGGTGCCAGCCATCAACACATTGAGTCTGCCTGCAGAGTTGTGAGGACCTTAGTTGTTTCACACATCAGTTTGAGCTGTCAGCGCTGCCTCTGGATTGACGTGATAAACCATTAAATCACCAAGTGCTAAAGCGGACTTGATGATTTATGGCCAATTTAACTGAAGTCTTACTGAATTAAAATCTTTAGATGCTTACTGCCATTGGTCTGATGCTTCGATCAACACATGAGTCATTTTCCGCCTGCATGATAGTTTTGCCATTTTGTTTCACACATCTTTTGGTTACTGGTGGCCGTGATAAACCATTCAATGAAAATTGCTAAAGACCAGATTGATGATTTTTCAGCCATTTAGACTGAAGTCTTATTGAAATTTGATTCTTTATATGCTTACTGCCGTTGGTCTGATGCTGAATTCGGCATGAGATTGAATGCCGCAAAAATAAAGTTGGTATATCTCTGCAATGCTTTAACATATTTAGCCAAACTTAGTACGTGTTATGGACCCTATTGTACCATGATTTCTTATTGAGGATGCCAAGCAGTTTTGGCGCAGCGCCTCCTAGTGGTCAGTTAGATTTCAAAAAGTTATTATTATTTGCTTATATCTTCTGAGACGCTATTGTATAAAATCATAAAATTTCTTATTATTATTCAGGGGCCAAGCGTCAAGGTGCGAGACCTATTGTATTCCAGATTTCTTATTATTATTATTATTATTATTATTAATATTGCAATGTAAGTCTATGGCAGCCCATAGAACCGTATGCTAAAAAGTTGTGAAATTTGGTACACTAATAGTGGACAGTGTGAGCTGTCATCCTAACCAATCTGAAGTGTCTACCTTAATCCCTCTAGCGCCACCAACTGTCCAAAGTCGGACTTATGTTTATGCTAATAACTTTTGAACCGTAAGACCTAGAATTAAAATTCTTTTTCCTCTGATTCCTTAGCTCATGCCGATTCGAGTGCACCCTATGACGTCATTTTCCGCCATGATAGTTTTTCCGCCATTTTGAATTTTCTAAAAACGTACTTTTGCGAACTCCTCCTAGGCCGTAGCCCCGATTTTTATGAAAATTGAACCAGATCTTCTTCAGACTATGCTGACTAAAAGTTATGAGAATAAAGTTGATTCTTCAAACCGTTGTCGAATACCGCAAATGAATTCGACTTAGTGCGCACAAAAATAAATGTTGGGGTATATCTCTGCAATGCTTTAACATATTCCAACCAAACTTAGTACGTGTTATGGCAACCATGTTTTGAGGATGCCTGCAGAGTTTTGGCGCAGCGCCTCCTAGTGGTCAGGAGATATAAAAAGTGAATTATTTGCTTATATCTTCTGAACGCTGCCAAAAATCATAAAACTGGTCTCTTTAGATTCAGTGCGTCATGCCGAGTCCTGCGATACCAAATTTTCCCATATCGGCCATTTTGAGAGTCGGCCATTATGAATATTGTCAAAAAGTGCTATATTTTTGAACGCATTGCCGCATCATTATGAAACTTGGTATGTGTCTTCGACCAAGCCCTGAAGGCACTCAAAAGTTTTGAGCAGCGCCACCTTGTGGTCAAAAGTTATAACCCAAATCAATAAATATGCTAATAACTTTTGATTACGTTACCCTATTGTAAAACAAATGGTCTTAATGTGTTCACTGGATCAAGCGAGAGCACAGATAACAAATATGTCCTATTCGGACAAACGTCCTGTTTGCCATGTTGTTTTTCAAAACCTACTTTTTCGAACTCCTCCCACACCGTTTGTCCGATTTTTACCAAAATTGAATCATAACATCTTCAGACCATGCTGACAAAGAGTTATGAGAATTAAGTTGATTAGTCAAACCGTTTGCGAATACCGTGCAAATGAATTTGACTTAATGCGCTCAAAAATTAAAGTCGGGCTATATCTCTGCAATGCTTTAATATTTTCTAACCAAACTTAGTAATTGTTATGGCAACCATGACTTGAGTCTGCCTGCAGAGTTTGAGGACTTTAGTTGTTTCACACATCAGCGCTGCCTCTAGGTCGACACCGTGATAAACCATTCAATCAAAGTGCTAAAGACCATAGATGGCTTACTGGGCATTTCTGAGACTGCCAAGAGTCTTAGAAAATAGGAATTATATAACATAACGTATCATTACATAGGAGCTGGACCATTAGCGATGCTGTTACCTGGGCATTTGAGTAGTCTTGGTTTTGTTAGAACTGCCGATTTAGTTTCACAATTTAAGTTGTAAACTGTCTAAACATACTGTATAACCCTATTGAGCATTAAACAAATGATGTGTGCTGCATCAGATCAAGCCGTAGTGAGATCTAAAGACATTTCAATAAGACTTTTAGACTGAAATCTTACTGAAATGTCTTTAGATGCTTACTGCCATTGGTCTGATGGTGCCAGCCATCAACACATTGAGTCTGCCTGCAGAGTTTGAGGACCTTAGTTGTTTCACACATCAGTTTGGTTACAGCGCTGCCTCTGGATTGACGTGATAAACCATTAAATCAAAGTGCTAAAGACCGTATTGATGATTTTTGGCCATTTAGACTGAAGTCTTACTGAAATATCTTTAGATGCTTACTGCCATTGGTCTGATGCTGCCGCCATCAACACATTGAGTCTGCCTGCAGAGTTTGAGCACTCTAGTTGTTTCACACATCAGTTTGGTTACTGCGCTCGACCGTGATAAACCATTCAATCAAAGTGCTAAAGACCGTATTGATGATTTTTCAGCCATTTAGACTGAAGTCTTATTGAAATTTCTTTATATGCTTACTGCCGTTGGTCTGATGCTGCCGCTATGTCGGCATGAGATTGAATGCCGCCTAGTGCTTGGCCCGCCATGGCTGCTTGCAGCTATATTTATTATTATTATTATTATTATCCTGCAATGTAAGTCTATGGCAGCCCATAGAACCGTATGAAAAAGTTGTGAAATTTGGTACACTAATAGTGGACAGTGTGAGCTGTCATCCTAACCAATCTGAAGTGTCTACCTTAATCCCTCTAGCGCCACCAACTGTCCAAAGTCGGACTTATGTTTATGTTAATAACTTTTGAACCGTAAGGCCTAGAATTAAAATTCTTTTTCCTCTGATTCCTTAGCTCATGCCGATTCGAGTTGCACCCTATGACGTCATTTTCCGCCATGATAGTTTTTCCGCCATTTTGAATTTTCTAAAAACGTACTTTTGCGAACTCCTCCTAGGCCGTAGCCCCGATTTTTATGAAAATTGAACCAGATCTTCTTCAGACTATGCTGACTAAAAGTTATGAGAATAAAGTTGATTCTTCAAACCGTTGTCGAATACCGCGCAAATGAATTGACTTAGTGCGCACAAAAATAAATGTTGGGGTATATCTCTGCAATGCTTTAACATATTCCAACCAAACTTAGTACGTGTTATGGCAACCATGTTTTGAGGATGCCTGCAGAGTTTTGGCGCAGCGCCTCCTAGTGGTCAGGAGATATAAGCCAAAAATCATAAAACTGGTCTCTTTAGATTCAGAAATTTTCCCATATCGCCATTTTGAGAGTCGGCCATTATGAATATTGTCAAAAGTGCTATATTTCGCATCATTATGAAACACCAAGCCCTGAAGGCACTCAAAAGTTTTGGGGCAGCGCTGTAGTCAAAAGTTATAACCCAAATCAATAAATATGCTAATAACTTTTGATTACGTTACCCTATTGTAAAACAAATGGTCTTAATGTGTTCACTGGATCAAGCCGAGAGCACAGATAACAAATATGTCCTATTCGACAAACGTCCTGTTTGCCATGTTGTTTTTTCGAAAACCTACTTTTTCGAACTCCTCCCACACCGCTTGTCCGATTTTTACCAAAATTGAATCATAACATCTTCAGACCATGCTGACAAAGAGTTATGAGAATTAAGTTGATTAGTCAAACCGTTTGCGAATACCGTGCAAATGAATTTGACTTAATGCGCTCAAAAATGAAAGTCGGGCTATATCTCTGCAATGCTTTAATATTTTCTAACCAAACTTAGTAATTGTTATGGCAACCATGACTTGAGTCTGCCTGCAGAGTTTGAGGACTTTAGTTGTTTCACACATCAGTTTGGTTACTGCGCTGCCTCTAGGTCGACCGTGATAAACCATTCAATCAAAGTGCCATCAACACATTGAGTCTGCCTGCAGAGTTTGAGGACAGTTGTTTGTGATAAACCATTCAATCAAAGTGCTAAAGACCGTATTGATGATTTTTGGCCATTTAGACTGAAGTCTTACTGAAATATCTTTAGATGCTTACTGCCATTGGTCTGATGCTGCCGCCATCAACACATTGAGTCTGCCTGCAGAGTTTGAGCACTCTAGTTGTTTCACACATCAGTTTGGTTACTGGTCGGCCGTGATAAACCATTCAATCAAAGTGCTAAAGACCGATTGATTTTTCAGCCATTTAGACTGAAGTCTTATTGAAATTTCTTTATATGCTTACTGCCGTTGGTCTGATGCTGGGCTATGTCGGCATGAGATTGAATGCCGGCCTAGTGCTTGGCCCGTCATGGCTGCTTGCAGCTATATTTATTATTAGGGGCCAAGCAAGCCCCTATTGTATTAGTTAGATTTCTTATTAGGCCAAGCACCGAAGGTGCGTAGACCCTATTGTATTCGTTAGATTTCTTATTATTATTAGGGGCCAAGCACCGAAGGTGCGTAGCCCCTATTGTATTCGTTAGATTTCTTATTATTATTATTATTATTATTATTCCGCATGGGAGTCTATGGTAGGCCATAGAACCGTATGCTAAAAAGTTGTGAAATTTGGTACACTAAAAGTGGACATTGTGAGCTGTCATCCTGACAAATCTGAAGTGTCTACCTTAATCCCTCTAGCGCCACCAACTGTCCAAAATCGGACTTATGTTTATGTTAATAACTTTTGAACCGTAAGGCCTAGAATTAAAATTCTTTTTTCCTCTGATTCCTTAGCTCATGACGATTCGATTGCACCCTATGACGTCATTTTCCGCCATGATAGTTTTTCCGCCATTTTGAATTTTCTAAAAAATGTACTTTTGCAAACTCCTCCTAGGCCGTTTGTCCGATTATCACGAAAATTGAACCAGATCATCTTCCGGCTATGCTGACAAAAAGTTATTAAAAGAAAGTTGATTCGTCAAACCGTTTTTGAATACTGCGCAAATAAAATTGACTTAATGCGCATAAAAATGAAAGTCAGGCTATATCTCTGCAATGCTTTAACATATTCGCACCAAACTTAGTACATGTTATTGCAACTAAGATTTGAGGATGCCTGCAGAGTTTTGGCGCAGCGCCTCCTAGTGGTCAGGAGATATGAAAAAGTGAATTATTTGCTTATATCTTCTGAACGCTTTTGCCAAAAATCATAAAACTGGTCTCTTTAGATTCAGTGCGTCATGCCGAGTCCTGCGATACCAAATTTTCCCATATCGGCCATTTTGAGCGTCGGCCATAATGAATATTGTCAAAAAGTGCTATATTTTTGAACGCATTGCTGCATCATTACAAAACTTGGTATGTGTCTTCGGGACCAAGCCCTGAAGGTACTCAAAAAGTTTTGGGGCAGCGCCACCTTGTGGTCAAAAGTTATAACCCAAATCAATAAATATGCTAATAACTTTTTATTACGTTAACCTATTGTAAAACAAATGGTCTTAATGTGTTCACTGGATCAAGCCGAGCACAGATACCAAATATGTCCTATTAGGACAAACGTCCTGTTTGCCATGTTGTCTTTCTTTAAAAACCTACTTTTTAGAACTCCTCCCACACCGTTTGTCCGATTTTCACCAAAATTGAACCAGATCTTCTTCAGACTATGATGACAAAAAGTTATTAAAAGAAAGTTGATTCGTCAAACCGTTGTCGAATACTGCAAAATGAAATCAACTTAGTGCGCACAAAAATAAAAGTCAGGCTATATCTCTGCAATGCTTTAATATTTTCTAACCAAACTTACTACGTGTTATGTCAACCATGACTTGAGTCTGCCTGCTGAGTTTGAGGACCTTAGTTGTTTCACACATCAGTTTGGTTACTGCGCTGCCTCTGGATTGACATGATAAACCATTCAATCAAAGTGCTAAAGACCGTATTGATGATTTTTCAGCCATTTAGACTGAAGTCTTATTAAAATGTCTTTAACTGCTTACTGCCATTGGTCTGATGCTGCCGCCATCAACACATTGAGTCTGCCTGCAGAGTTTGAGCACTCTAGTTGTTTCACACATCAGTTTGGTTACTGGTCGACCGTGATAAACCATTCAATCAAAGTGCTAAAGACCGTATTGATGATTTTTCAGCCATTTAGACTGAAGTCTTATTGAAATGTCTTTATATGCTTACTGCCATTGGTCTGATGCTGCCGCTATGTCGGCATGAGATTGAATGCCGGCCTAGTGCTTGGCCCGTCATGGCTGCTTGCAGCTTATATTTAGGGGCCAAGCACGAAAATGCGTAGCCCCTATTGTATTCGTTAGATTTCTTATTATTATTATTATTCCGCATGGGAGTCTATGGTAGGCCATAGAACCGTATGCTAAAAAGTTGTGAAATTTGGTACACTAAAAGTGGACAGTGTGACTGTCATCCTGACAAATCTGAAGTGTCTACCTTAATCCTCTAGCGCCACCAACTGTCCAAAGTCGGACTTATGTTTATGTTAATAACTTTTGAACCGTAAGGCCTAGAATTAAAATTCTTTTTCCTCTGATTCCTTAGCTCATGACGATTCGATTGCACCCTATGACGTCATTTTCCGCCATGATAGTTTTTCCGCCATTTTGAATTTTCTAAAAATGTACTTTTGCGAACTCTCCTAGGCCGTTTGTCCGATTATCTCGAAAATTGAACCAGATCATCTTCCGGCTATGCTGACAAAAAGTTATTAAAAGAAAGTTGATTCGTTAAAACCGTTGAAAACCGCGCAAATAAAATTGACTTAATGCGCATAAAATGAAAGTCAGGCTATATCTCTGCAATGCTTTAACATATTCCAACCAAACTTAGTACATGTTATTGCAACTAAGATTTGAGGATGCCTGCAGAGTTTTGGCGCAGCGCCTCCTAGTGGTCAGGAGATATGAAAAAGTGAATTATTTGCTTATATCTTCTGAACGCTTTTGCCAAAAATCATAAAACTGGTCTCTTTAGATTCAGTGCGTCATGCCGAGTCCTGCGATACCAAATTTTCCCATATCGCCATTTTGAGCGTGCCATTATGAATATTGTCAAAAGTGCTATATTTTTGAACGCATTGCTGCATCATTATGAAACTTGGTATGTGTCTTCGACCAAGCCCTGAAGGTACTCAAAAGTTTTGGGAGCGCCACCTTGTGGTCAAAAGTTATAACCCAAATCAATAAATATGCTAATAACTTTTTATTACGTTAACCTATTGTAAAACAAATGGTCTTAATGTGTTCACTGGATCAAGCCGAGAGCACAGATACCAAATATGTCCTATTCGACAAACGCCCTGTTTGCCATGTTGTCTTTCTTTAAAACCTACTTTTTCGAACTCCTCCCACACCGTTTGTCCGATTTTCACCAAAATTTAACCAGATCATCTTCAGACTATGATGACAAAAAGTTATTAAAAGAAAGTTGATTCGTCAAACCGTTGTCGAATACTGCGCAAATGAAATCAACTTAGTGCGCACAAAAATAAAAGTCAGGCTATATCTCTGCAATGCTTTAATATTTTCTAACCAAACTTAGTATGTGTTATGTCAACCATGACTTGAGTCTGCCTGCTGAGTTTGAGGACCTTAGTTGTTTCACACATCAGTGTGGTTACTGCGCTGCCTCTGGATTGGGCGTGATAAACCATTCAATCAAAGTGCTAAAGACGTATTGATGATTTTTCAGCCATTTAGACTGAAGTCTTATTGAAATGTCTTTAACTGCTTACTGCCATTGGTCTGATGCTGCCGCCATCAACACATTGAGTCTGCCTGCAGAGTTTGAGCACTCTAGTTGTTTCACACATCAGTTTGGTTACTGCGCTGCCTCTGATCGGCCGTGATAAACCATTCAATCAAAGTGCTAAAGACCGTATTGATGATTTTTCAGCCATTTAGACTGAAGTCTTATTGAAATTTCTTCATATGCTTACTGCCGTTGGTCTGATGCTGCCGGCTATGTCGGCATGAGATTGAATGCCGGCCTTGTGCTTGGCCCCGTCATTGCTGCTTGCAGCTATATTTATTAGGGGCCAAGCACCGAAGGTGCGTAGACCCTATTGTATTCGTTAGATTTCTTATTATTATTATTATTATTATTATTATTATCCTGCAATGTAAGTCTATGGCAGCCCATAGAACCGTATGCTAAAAAGTTGTGAAATTTGGTACACTAATAGTGGACAGTGTGAGCTGTCATCCTAACCAATCTGAAGTGTCTACCTTAATCCCTCTAGCGCCACCAACTGTCCAAAGTCGGACTTATGTTTATGTTAATAACTTTTGAACCGTAAGACCTAGAATTAAAATTCTTTTTCCTCTGATTCCTTAGCTCATGCCGATTCGAGTGCACCCTATGACGTCATTTTCCGCCATGATAGTTTTTCCGCCATTTTGAATTTTCTAAAAACGTACTTTTGCGAACTCCTCCTAGGCCGTAGCCCCGATTTTTATGAAAATTGAACCAGATCTTCTTCAGACTATGCTGACTAAAAGTTATGAGAATAAAGTTGATTCTTCAAACCGTTGTCGAATACCGCGCAAATGAATTCGACTTAGTGCGCACAAAAATAAATGTTGGGGTATATCTCTGCAATGCTTTAACATATTCCAACCAAACTTAGTACGTGTTATGGCAACCATGTTTTGAGGATGCCTGCAGAGTTTTGGCGCAGCGCCTCCTAGTGGTCAGGAGATATAAAAAGTGAATTATTTGCTTATATCTTCTGAACGCTTTTGCCAAAAATCATAAAACTGGTCTCTTTAGATTCAGTGCGTCATGCCGAGTCCTGCGATACCAAATTTTCCCATATCGCCATTTTGAGAGTCGGCCATTATGAATATTGTCAAAAGTGCTATATTTTTGAACGCATTGCCGCATCATTATGAAACTTGGTATGTGTCTTCGACCAAGCCCTGAAGGCACTCAAAAGTTTTGGGGCAGCGCCATTGTGGTCAAAAGTTATAACCCAAATCAATAAATATGCTAATAACTTTTGATTACGTTACCCTATTGTAAAACAAATGGTCTTAATGTGTTCACTGGATCAAGCCGAGCACAGATAACAAATATGTCCTATTCGACAAACGTCCTGTTTGCCATGTTGTTTTTTCCAAAACCTACTTTTTCGAACTCCTCCCACACCGCTTGTCCGATTTTTACCAAAATTGAATCATAACATCTTCAGACCATGCTGACAAAGAGTTATGAGAATTAAGTTGATTAGTCAAACCGTTTGCGAATACCGTGCAAATGAATTTGACTTAATGCGCTCAAAAATGAAAGTTGGGCTATATCTCTGCAATGCTTTAATATTTTCTAACCAAACTTAGTAATTGTTATGGCAACCATGACTTGAGTCTGCCTGCAGAGTTTGAGGACTTTAGTTGTTTCACACATCAGTTTGGTTACTGCGCTGCCTCTAGGTCGACCGTGATAAACCATTCAATCAAAGTGCTAAAGACCATAGATGGCTTACTGGGCATTTCTGAGACTGCCAAGAGTCTTAGAAAATAGGGAATTACATAACATAACGTATTACATAGGAGCTGGACCATTAGCGATGCTGTTACCTGGGCATTTGAGTAGTCTTGGTTTTGTTAGAACTGCCGATTTAGTTTTTCACAATTTAAGTTGTAAACTGTCTAAACATACTGTATAACGCTTTTGAGCATTAAAGCTCATGCCGACATAGCGTAGCATCAGACCAACGTAGTGAGAGCATCTAAAGACATTTCAATAAGACTTTTTAGACTGAAATCTTACTGAAATGTCTTTAGATGCTTACTGCCATTGGTCTGATGGTGCCAGCCATCAACACATTGAGTCTGCCTGCAGAGTTTGAGGACCTTAGTTGTTTCACACATCAGTTTGGTTACTGGTCGACCGTGATAAACCATTCAATCAAAGTGCTAAAGACCGTATTGATGATTTTTTGGCCATTTAGACTGAAGTCTTACTGAAATATCTTTAGATGCTTACTGCCATTGGTCTGATGCTGCCGGCCATCAACACATTGAGTCTGCCTGCAGAGTTTGAGCACTCTAGTTGTTTCACACATCAGTTTGGTTACTGGTCGACCGTGATAAACCATTCAATCAAAGTGCTAAAGACCGTATTGATGATTTTTCAGCCATTTAGACTGAAGTCTTATTGAAATTTCTTTATATGCTTACTGCCGTTGGTCTGATGCTGCCGGCTATGTCGGCATGAGATTGAATGCCGGCCTAGTGCTTGGCCCCGTCATGGCTGCTTGCAGCTATATTTATTATTATTATTATTATCCTGCAATGTAAGTCTATGGCAGCCCATAGAACCGTATGCTAAAAAGTTGTGAAATTTGGTACACTAATAGTGGACAGTGTGAGCTGTCATCCTAACCAATCTGAAGTGTCTACCTTAATCCCTCTAGCGCCACCAACTGTCCAAAGTCGGACTTATGTTTATGTTAATAACTTTTGAACCGTAAGACCTAGAATTAAAATTCTTTTTCCTCTGATTCCTTAGCTCATGCCGATTCGAGTGCACCCTATGACGTCATTTTCCGCCATGATAGTTTTTCCGCCATTTTGAATTTTCTAAAAACGTACTTTTGCGAACTCCTCCTAGGCCGTAGCCCCGATTTTTATGAAAATTGAACCAGATCTTCTTCAGACTATGCTGACTAAAAGTTATGAGAATAAAGTTGATTCTTCAAACCGTTGTCGAATACCGCGCAAATGAATTCGACTTAGTGCGCACAAAAATAAATGTTGGGGTATATCTCTGCAATGCTTTAACATATTCCAACCAAACTTAGTACGTGTTATGGCAACCATGTTT
The DNA here is from genome assembly GCA_024349245.1 of Neodontobutis hainanensis. Lineage (NCBI taxonomy): Eukaryota > Metazoa > Chordata > Actinopteri > Gobiiformes > Odontobutidae > Neodontobutis > Neodontobutis hainanensis. Next base: position 18,048,913 of record JALDNG010000015.1, on the reverse strand, counting down.
TGAGGATGCCTGCAGAGTTTTGGCGCAGCGCCTCCTAGTGGTCAGGAGATATAAAAAGTGAATTATTTGCTTATATCTTCTGAACGCTTGCCAAAAATCATAAAACTGGTCTCTTTAGATTCAGTGCGTCATGCCGAGTCCTGCGATACCAAATTTTCCCATATCGCCATTTTGAGAGTCGGCCATTATGAATATTGTCAAAAAGTGCTATATTTTTGAACGCATTGCCGCATCATTATGAAACTTGGTATGTGTCTTCGGGACCAAGCCCTGAAGGCACTCAAAAGTTTTGGGGCAGCGCCACCTGTGGTCAAAAGTTATAACCCAAATCAATAAATATGCTAATAACTTTTTATTACGTTAACCTATTGTAAAACAAATGGTCTTAATGTGTTCACTGGATCAAGCCGAGAGCACAGATAACAAATATGTCCTATTCGGACAAACGCCCTGTTTGCCATGTTGTTTTTTTCCGAAAACCTACTTTTTCGAACTCCTCCCACACCGCTTGTCCGATTTTTACTAAAATTGAATCATAACATCTTCAGACCATGCTGACAAAGAGTTATGAGAATTAAGTTGATTAGTCAAACCGTTTGCGAATACCATGCAAATGAATTTGACTTAATGCGCCAAAAATGAAAGTCGGGCTATATCTCTGCAATGCTTTAATATTTTCTAACCAAACTTAGTAATTGTTATGGCAACCATGACTTGAGTCTGCCTGCAGAGTTTGAGGACTTTAGTTGTTTCACACATCAGTTTGGTTACTGCGCTGCCTCTAGGTCGACCGTGATAAACCATTCAATCAAAGTGCTAAAGACCATAGATGGCTTACTGGGCATTTCTGAGACTGCCAAGAGTCTTAGAAAATAGGGAATTACATAACATAACGTATTACATAGGAGCTGGACCATTAGCGATGCTGTTACCTGGGCATTTGAGTAGTCTTGGTTTTGTTAGAACTGCCGATTTAGTTTTTCACAATTTAAGTTGTAAACTGTCTAAACATACTGTATAACGTTTTGAGCATTAAAGCTCATGCCGACATAGGCAGCATCAGACCAACGGTAGTGAGCATCTAAAGACATTTCAATAAGACTTTTTAGACTGAAATCTTACTGAAATGTCTTTAGATGCTTACTGCCATTGGTCTGATGGTGCCAGCCATCAACACATTGAGTCTGCCTGCAGAGTTTGAGGACCTTAGTTGTTTCACACATCAGTTTGGTTACAGCGCTGCCTCTGGATTGACGTGATAAACCATTCAATCAAAGTGCTAAAGACCGTATTGATGATTTTTGGCCATTTAGACTGAAGTCTTACTGAAATATCTTTAGATTGCTTACTGCCATTGGTCTGATGCTGCCGCCATCAACACATTGAGTCTGCCTGCAGAGTTTGAGCACTCTAGTTGTTTCACACATCAGTTTGGTTACTGGTCGACCGTGATAAACCATTCAATCAAAGTGCTAAAGACCGTATTGATGATTTTTCAGCCATTTAGACTGAAGTCTTATTGAAATTTCTTTATATGCTTACTGCCGTTGGTCTGATGCTGCCGGCTATGTCGGCATGAGATTGAATGCCGGCCTAGTGCTTGGCCCCGTCATGGCTGCTTGCAGCTATATTTATTATTATTATCCTGCAATGTAAGTCTATGGCAGCCCATAGAACCGTATGCTAAAAAGTTGTGAAATTTGGTACACTCATAGTGGACAGTGTGAGCTGTCATCCTAACCAATCTGAAGTGTCTACCTTAATCCTCTAGCGCCACCAACTGTCCAAAGTCGGACTTATGTTTATGTTAATAACTTTTGAACCGTAAGGCCTAGAATTAAAATTCTTTTTCCTCTGATTCCTTAGCTCATGCCGATTCGATTGCACCCTATGACGTCATTTTCCGCCATGATAGTTTTTCCGCCATTTTGAATTTTCTAAAAACGTACTTTTGCGAACTCCTCCTAGGCCGTAGCCTCCGATTTTTATGAAAATTGAACCAGATCATTCTTCAGACTATGCTGACTAAAAGTTATGAGAATAAAGTTGATTCTTCAAACCGTTGTCGAATACCGCGCAAATGAATTCGACTTAGTGCGCACAAAAATAAATGTTGGGGTATATCTCTGCAATGCTTTAACATATTCCAACCAAACTTAGTACGTGTTATGGCAACCATGTTTTGAGGATGCCTGCAGAGTTTTGGCGCAGCGCCTCCTAGTGGTCAGGAGATATAAAAAGTGAATTATTTGCTTATATCTTCTGAACGCTTTTGCCAAAAATCATAAAACTGGTCTCTTTAGATTCAGTGCGTCATGCCGAGTCCTGCAATACCAAATTTTCCCATATCGGCCATTTTGAGAGTCGGCCATTATGAATATTGTCAAAAGTGCTATATTTTTTGAACGCATTGCCGCATCATTATGAAACTTGGTATGTGTCTTCGACCAAGCCCTGAAGGTACTCAAAAGGTTTTGGGGCAGCGCCACCTTGTGGTCAAAAGTTATAACCCAAATCAATAAATATGCTAATAACTTTTGATTCCGTTACCCTATTGTAAAACAAATGGTCTTAATGTGTTCACTGGATCAAGCCGAGCACAGATAACAAATATGTCCTATTCGCCAGACTTCCTGTTTGCCATGTTGTTTTCTTTAAAAACCTACTTTTTCGAACTCCTCCCACACCGTTTGTCCGATTTTTACCAAAATTGAATCATAACATCTTCAGACCATGCTGACAAAGAGTTATGAGAATTAAGTTGATTAGTCAAACCGTTTGCAATACCGTGCAAATGAATTTGACTTAATGCGCTCAAAAATTAAAGTCGGCTATATCTCTGCAATGCTTTAATATTTTCTAACCAAACTTAGTAATTGTTATGGCAACCATGACTTGAGTCTGCCTGCAGAGTTTGAGGACTTTAGTTGTTTCACACATCAGTTTGGTTACTGCGCTGCCTCTAGGTCGCCGTGATAAACCATTCAATCAAAGTGCTAAAGACCATAGATGGCTTACTGGGCATTTCTGAGACTGCCAAGAGTCTGTATAACGTTTTGAGCATTAAAGCTCATGTAGCATCAGAGTGAGCATCTAAAGACATTTCAATAAGACTTTTTAGACTGAAATCTTATTGAAATGTCTTTAACTGCTTACTGCCATTGGTCTGATGCTGCCAGCCATCAACACATTGAGTCTGCCTGCAGAGTTTGAGCACTCTAGTTGTTTCACACATCAGTTTGGTTGCTGATCGACCGTGATAAACCATTCAATCAAAGTGCTAAAGACCGTATTGGTGATTTTCCGCCATTTAGACTGAACTCTTATTGAAATGTCTTTAACTGCTTACTGCCATTGGTCTGATGGTGCCAGCCATCAACACATTGAGTCTGCCTGCAGAGTTTGAGGACCTTAGTTGTTTCACACATCAGTTTGGTTACAGCGCTGCCTCTGGATTGGACGTGATAAACCATTAAATCAAAGTGCTAAAGACCGTATTGATGATTTTTGGCCATTTAGACTGAAGTCTTACTGAAATGTCTTTAGATGCTTACTGCAATTGGTCTGATGCTGCCGCCATTAACACATTGAGTCTGCCTGCAGAGTTTGAGCACTCTAGTTGTTTCACACATCAGTTTGGTTACAGTTTGGTCTGGCCGTGATAAACCATTCAATCAAAGTGCTAAAGACCGTATTGATGATTTTTCAGCCATTTAGACTGAAGTCTTATTGAAATTTCTTTATATGCTTACTGCCGTTGGTCTGATGCTGCCGGCTATGTCGGCATGAGATTGAATGCCGCCTAGTGCTTGGCCTGGCTGCTTGCAGCTATATTTATTATTATTATTATTGATGGGAGTCTATGGTAGGCCATAGAACCGTATGCTAAAAAGTTGTGAAATTTGGTACACTAAAAGTGGACAGTGTGAGCTGTCATCCTGACAAATCTGAAGTGTCTACCTTAATCCCTCTAGCGCCACCAACTGTCCAAAGTCGGACTTATGTTTATGTTAATAACTTCTGAACCGTAAGGCCTAGAATTAAAATTCTTTTTCCTCTGATTCCTTAGCTCATGACGATTCGATTGCACCCTATGACGTCATTTTCCGCCATGATAGTTTTTCCGCCATTTTGAATTTTCTAAAAATGTACTTTTGCGAACTCCTCCCACACCGTTTGTCCGATTTTCACCAAAATTTAACCAGATCATCTTCAGACTATGATGACAAAAAGTTATTAAAAGAAAGTTGATTCGTCAAACCGTTGTCGAATAATACTGCGCAAATGAAATCAACTTAGTGCGCACAAAAATAAAAAGTCAGGCTATATCTCTGCAATGCTTTAATATTTTCTAACCAAACTTAGTATGTGTTATGTCAACCATGACTTGAGTCTGCCTGCTGAGTTTGAGGACCTTAGTTGTTTCACACATCAGTGTGGTTACTGCGCTGCCTCTGGATTGGGCGTGATAAACCATTCAATCAAAGTGCTAAAGACGTATTGATGATTTTTCAGCCATTTAGACTGAAGTCTTATTGAAATGTCTTTAACTGCTTACTGCCATTGGTCTGATGCTGCCGCCATCAACACATTGAGTCTGCCTGCAGAGTTTGAGCACTCTAGTTGTTTCACACATCAGTTTGGTTACTGCGCTGCCTCTGATCGGCCGTGATAAACCATTCAATCAAAGTGCTAAAGACCGTATTGATGATTTTTCAGCCATTTAGACTGAAGTCTTATTGAAATTTCTTTATATGCTTACTGCCGTTGGTCTGATGCTGCCGGCTATGTCGGCATGAGATTGAATGCCGCCTTGTGCTTGGCCCCGCCATTGCTGCTTGCAGCTATATTTATTAGGGGCCAAGCACCAAGGTGCGAGACCCTATTGTATTCGTTAGATTTCTTATTATTATTATTATTATTATTATTATTATCCTGCAATGTAAGTCTATGGCAGCCCATAGAACCGTATGCTAAAAAGTTGTGAAATTTGGTACACTAATAGTGGACAGTGTGAGCTGTCATCCTAACCAATCTGAAGTGTCTACCTTAATCCTCTAGCGCCACCAACTGTCCAAAGTCGGACTTATGTTTATGTTAATAACTTTTGAACCGTAAGACCTAGAATTAAAATTCTTTTTCCTCTGATTCCTTAGCTCATGCCGATTCGAGTGCACCCTATGACGTCATTTTCCGCCATGATAGTTTTTCCGCCATTTTGAATTTTCTAAAAACGTACTTTTGCGAACTCCTCCTAGGCCGTAGCCCCGATTTTTATGAAAATTGAACCAGATCTTCTTCAGACTATGCTGACTAAAAGTTATGAGAATAAAGTTGATTCTTCAAACCGTTGTCGAATACCGCGCAAATGAATTCGACTTAGTGCGCACAAAAATAAATGTTGGGGTATATCTCTGCAATGCTTTAACATATTCCAACCAAACTTAGTACGTGTTATGGCAACCATGTTTTGAGGATGCCTGCAGAGTTTTGGCGCAGCGCCTCCTAGTGGTCAGGAGATATAAAAAGTGAATTATTTGCTTATATCTTCTGAACGCTTTTGCCAAAAATCATAAAACTGGTCTCTTTAGATTCAGTGCGTCATGCCGAGTCCTGCGATACCAAATTTTCCCATATCGCCATTTTGAGAGTCGGCCATTATGAATATTGTCAAAAGTGCTATATTTTTTGAACGCATTGCCGCATCATTATGAAACTTGGTATGTGTCTTCGACCAAGCCCTGAAGGCACTCAAAAGTTTTGGGGCAGCGCCATTGTGGTCAAAAGTTATAACCCAAATCAATAAATATGCTAATAACTTTTGATTACGTTACCCTATTGTAAAACAAATGGTCTTAATGTGTTCACTGGATCAAGCCGAGCACAGATAACAAATATGTCCTATTCGACAAACGTCCTGTTTGCCATGTTGTTTTTTCCAAAACCTACTTTTTCGAACTCCTCCCACACCGCTTGTCCGATTTTTACCAAAATTGAATCATAACATCTTCAGACCATGCTGACAAAGAGTTATGAGAATTAAGTTGATTAGTCAAACCGTTTGCGAATACCGTGCAAATGAATTTGACTTAATGCGCTCAAAAATGAAAGTTGGGCTATATCTCTGCAATGCTTTAATATTTTCTAACCAAACTTAGTAATTGTTATGGCAACCATGACTTGAGTCTGCCTGCAGAGTTTGAGGACTTTAGTTGTTTCACACATCAGTTTGGTTACTGCGCTGCCTCTAGGTCGACCGTGATAAACCATTCAATCAAAGTGCTAAAGACCATAGATGGCTTACTGGGCATTTCTGAGACTGCCAAGAGTCTTAGAAAATAGGGAATTACATAACATAACGTATTACATAGGAGCTGGACCATTAGCGATGCTGTTACCTGGGCATTTGAGTAGTCTTGGTTTTGTTAGAACTGCCGATTTAGTTTTTCACAATTTAAGTTGTAAACTGTCTAAACATACTGTATAACGCTTTTGAGCATTAAAGCTCATGCCGACATAGCGTAGCATCAGACCAACGTAGTGAGAGCATCTAAAGACATTTCAATAAGACTTTTTAGACTGAAATCTTACTGAAATGTCTTTAGATGCTTACTGCCATTGGTCTGATGGTGCCAGCCATCAACACATTGAGTCTGCCTGCAGAGTTTGAGGACCTTAGTTGTTTCACACATCAGTTTGGTTACTGGTCGACCGTGATAAACCATTCAATCAAAGTGCTAAAGACCGTATTGATGATTTTTTGGCCATTTAGACTGAAGTCTTACTGAAATATCTTTAGATGCTTACTGCCATTGGTCTGATGCTGCCGGCCATCAACACATTGAGTCTGCCTGCAGAGTTTGAGCACTCTAGTTGTTTCACACATCAGTTTGGTTACTGGTCGACCGTGATAAACCATTCAATCAAAGTGCTAAAGACCGTATTGATGATTTTTCAGCCATTTAGACTGAAGTCTTATTGAAATTTCTTTATATGCTTACTGCCGTTGGTCTGATGCTGCCGGCTATGTCGGCATGAGATTGAATGCCGGCCTAGTGCTTGGCCCGTCATGGCTGCTTGCAGCTATATTTATTATTATTATTATTATCCTGCAATGTAAGTCTATGGCAGCCCATAGAACCGTATGCTAAAAAGTTGTGAAATTTGGTACACTAATAGTGGACAGTGTGAGCTGTCATCCTAACCAATCTGAAGTGTCTACCTTAATCCTCTAGCGCCACCAACTGTCCAAAGTCGGACTTATGTTTATGTTAATAACTTTTGAACCGTAAGACCTAGAATTAAAATTCTTTTTCCTCTGATTCCTTAGCTCATGCCGATTCGAGTGCACCCTATGACGTCATTTTCCGCCATGATAGTTTTTCCGCCATTTTGAATTTTCTAAAAACGTACTTTTGCGAACTCCTCCTAGGCCGTAGCCCCGATTTTTATGAAAATTGAACCAGATCTTCTTCAGACTATGCTGACTAAAAGTTATGAGAATAAAGTTGATTCTTCAAACCGTTGTCGAATACCGCGCAAATGAATTCGACTTAGTGCGCACAAAAATAAATGTTGGGGTATATCTCTGCAATGCTTTAACATATTCCAACCAAACTTAGTACGTGTTATGGCAACCATGTTTTGAGGATGCCTGCAGAGTTTTGGCGCAGCGCCTCCTAGTGGTCAGGAGATATAAAAAGTGAATTATTTGCTTATATCTTCTGAACGCTTGCCAAAAATCATAAAACTGGTCTCTTTAGATTCAGTGCGTCATGCCGAGTCCTGCGATACCAAATTTTCCCATATCGCCATTTTGAGAGTCGGCCATTATGAATATTGTCAAAAGTGCTATATTTTTTGAACGCATTGCCGCATCATTATGAAACTTGGTATGTGTCTTCGGGACCAAGCCCTGAAGGCACTCAAAAGTTTTGGGGCAGCGCCACCTGTGGTCAAAAGTTATAACCCAAATCAATAAATATGCTAATAACTTTTTATTACGTTAACCTATTGTAAAACAAATGGTCTTAATGTGTTCACTGGATCAAGCCGAGAGCACAGATAACAAATATGTCCTATTCGGACAAACGCCCTGTTTGCCATGTTGTTTTTTTCCGAAAACCTACTTTTTCGAACTCCTCCCACACCGCTTGTCCGATTTTTACTAAAATTGAATCATAACATCTTCAGACCATGCTGACAAAGAGTTATGAGAATTAAGTTGATTAGTCAAACCGTTTGCGAATACCATGCAAATGAATTTGACTTAATGCGCCAAAAATGAAAGTCGGGCTATATCTCTGCAATGCTTTAATATTTTCTAACCAAACTTAGTAATTGTTATGGCAACCATGACTTGAGTCTGCCTGCAGAGTTTGAGGACTTTAGTTGTTTCACACATCAGTTTGGTTACTGCGCTGCCTCTAGGTCGACCGTGATAAACCATTCAATCAAAGTGCTAAAGACCATAGATGGCTTACTGGGCATTTCTGAGACTGCCAAGAGTCTTAGAAAATAGGGAATTACATAACATAACGTATTACATAGGAGCTGGACCATTAGCGATGCTGTTACCTGGGCATTTGAGTAGTCTTGGTTTTGTTAGAACTGCCGATTTAGTTTTTCACAATTTAAGTTGTAAACTGTCTAAACATACTGTATAACGTTTTGAGCATTAAAGCTCATGCCGACATAGGCAGCATCAGACCAACGGTAGTGAGCATCTAAAGACATTTCAATAAGACTTTTTAGACTGAAATCTTACTGAAATGTCTTTAGATGCTTACTGCCATTGGTCTGATGGTGCCAGCCATCAACACATTGAGTCTGCCTGCAGAGTTTGAGGACCTTAGTTGTTTCACACATCAGTTTGGTTACAGCGCTGCCTCTGGATTGACGTGATAAACCATTAAATCAAAGTGCTAAAGACCGTATTGATGATTTTTGGCCATTTAGACTGAAGTCTTACTGAAATATCTTTAGATTCTTACTGCCATTGGTCTGATGCTGCCGCCATCAACACATTGAGTCTGCCTGCAGAGTTTGAGCACTCTAGTTGTTTCACACATCAGTTTGGTTACTGGTCGACCGTGATAAACCATTCAATCAAAGTGCTAAAGACCGTATTGATGATTTTTCAGCCATTTAGACTGAAGTCTTATTGAAATTTCTTTATATGCTTACTGCCGTTGGTCTGATGCTGCCGCTATGTCGGCATGAGATTGAATGCCGCCTAGTGCTTGGCCCGTCATGGCTGCTTGCAGCTATATTTATTATTATTATTATCCTGCAATGTAAGTCTATGGCAGCCCATAGAACCGTATGCTAAAAAGTTGTGAAATTTGGTACACTAATAGTGGACAGTGTGAGCTGTCATCCTAACCAATCTGAAGTGTCTACCTTAATCCTCTAGCGCCACCAACTGTCCAAAGTTGGACTTATGTTTATGTTAATAACTTTTGAACCGTAAGGCCTAGAATTAAAATTCTTTTTCCTCTGATTCCTTAGCTCATGCCGATTCGATTGCACCCTCTGACGTCATTTTCCGCCATGATAGTTTTTCCGCCATTTTGAATTTTCTAAAAAACGTACTTTTGCGAACTCCTCCTAGGCCGTAGCCCCGATTTTCACGAAAATTGAACCAGATCATCTTCAGACTATGCTGACTAAAAGTTATGAGAATAAAGTTGATTCTTCAAACCGTTGTCAAATACCGCGCAAATAAATTCGACTTAGTGCGCACAAAATTAAATGTCGGGGTATATCTCTGCAATGCTTTAACATATTCCAACCAAACTTAGTACGTGTTATGGCAACCATGATTTGAGGATGCCTGCAGAGTTTTGGCGCAGCGCCTCCTAGTGGTCAGGAGATATAAAAAAGTGAATTATTTGCTTATATCTTCTGAACGCTTTTGCCAAAAATCATAAAACTGGTCTCTTTAGATTCAGTGCGTCATGCCGAGTCCTGCAATACCAAATTTTCCCATATCGCCATTTTGAGAGTCGGCCATTATGAATATTGTCAAAAGTGCTATATTTTTTGAACGCATTGCCGCATCATTATGAAACTTGGTATGTGTCGGGACCAAGCCCTGAAGGTACTCAAAAGGTTTTGGAGCAGCGCCACCTTGTGGTCAAAAGTTATAACCACATTCACAAATATGCTAATAACTTTTGATTCCGTTACCCTATTGTAAAACAAATGCTCTTATTGTGTTCACTGGATCAAGCCGAGAGCACAGATAACAAATATGTCCTATTCGGCCAAACTTCCTGTTTGCCATGTTGTCTTTCTTTAAAAACCTACTTTTTCGAACTCCTCCCACACCGTTTGTCCGATTTTTACCAAAATTGAATCATAACATCTTCAGACCATGCTGACAAAGAGTTATGAGAATTAAGTTGATTAGTCAAACCGTTTGCGAATACCGTGCAAATGAATTTGACTTAATGCGCCAAAAATTAAAGTCAGGCTATATCTCTGCAATGCTTTAATATTTTCTAACCAAACTTAGTAATTGTTATGGCAACCATGACTTGAGTCTGCCTGCAGAGTTTGAGGACTTTAGTTGTTTCACACATCAGTTTGGTTACTGCGCTGCCTCTAGGTCGACCGTGATAAACCATTCAATCAAAGTGCTAAAGACCATAGATGGCTTACTGGGCATTTCTGAGACTGCCAATAGTCTTAGAAAATAGGGAATTACATAACATAACGTATTACATAGGAGCTGGACCATTAGCGATGCTGTTACCTGGGCATTTGAGTAGTCTTGGTTTTGTTAGAACTGCCGATTTAGTTTTTCACAAATTAAGTTGTAAACTGTCTAAACATACTGTATAACGCTTGAGCATTAAAGCTCATGCCGACATAGTCGTAGCATCAGACCAACGGCAGTGAGCATCTAAAGACATTTCAATAAGACTTTTTAGACTGAAATCTTATTGAAATGTCTTTAACTGCTTACTGCCATTGGTCTGATGCTGCCAGCCATCAACACATTGAGTCTGCCTGCAGAGTTTGAGCACTCTAGTTGTTTCACACATCAGTTTGGTTACTGGTATCCGTGATAAACCATTCAATCAAAGTGCTAAAGACCGTATTGGTGATTTTCCGCCATTTAGACTGAACTCTTATTGAAATGTCTTTAACTGCTTACTGCCATTGGTCTGATGGTGCCAGCCATCAACACATTGAGTCTGCCTGCAGAGTTTGAGGACCTTAGTTGTTTCACACATCAGTTTGGTTACAGCGCTGCCTCTGGATTGGACGTGATAAACCATTAAATCAAAGTGCTAAAGACCGTATTGATGATTTTTCAGCCATTTAGACTGAAGTCTTATTGAAATGTCTTTAACTGCTTACTGCCATTGGTCTGATGCTGCCGCCATCAACACATTGAGTCTGCCTGCAGAGTTTGAGCACTCTAGTTGTTTCACACATCAGTTTGGTTACTGGTCCGTGATAAACCATTCAATCAAAGTGCTAAAGACCGTATTGATGATTTTTCAGCCATTTAGACTGAAGTCTTATTGAAATTTCTTTATATGCTTACTGCCGTTGGTCTGATGCTGCCGGCTATGTCGGCATGAGATTGAATGCCGCCTAGTGCTTGGCCCGTCATGGCTGCTTGCAGCTATATTTATTATTATTATTATTCCTGCATGGGAGTCTATGGTAGGCCATAGAACCGTATGCTAAAAAGTTGTGAAATTTGGTACACTAAAAGTGGACAGTGTGAGCTGTCATCCTGACAAATCTGAAGTGTCTACCTTAATCCTCTAGCGCCACCAACTGTCCAAAGTCGGACTTATGTTTATGTTAATAACTTTTGAACCGTAAGGCCTAGAATTAAAATTCTTTTTCCTCTGATTCCTTAGCTCATGACGATTCGATTGCACCCTATGACGTCATTTTCCGCCATGATAGTTTTTCCGCCATTTTGAATTTTCTAAAAATGTACTTTTGCGAACTCCTCCTAGGCCGTTTGTCCGATTATCACGAAAATTGAACCAGATCATCTTCAGACTATGCTGACAAAAGTTATGAGAAGAAAGTTGATTCTTCAAACCGTTGTCGAATACCGCGCAAATAAAATTGACTTAATGCGCATAAAAAAATGAAAGTCAGGCTATATCTCTGCAATGCTTTAACATATTCTCACCAAACTTAGTACATGTTATGGCAACTATGATTTGAGGATGCCTGCAGAGTTTTGGCGCAGCGCCTCCTAGTGGTCAGGAGATATAAAAAGTCAATTATTTGCTTATATCTTCTGAACGCTTTTGCCAAAAATCATAAAACTGGTCTCTTTAGATTCAGTGCGTCATGCCGAGTCCTGCGATACCAAATTTTCCCATATCGCCATTTTGAGCGTCGCCATTATGAATATTGTCAAAAAGTGCTATATTTTTTTAACGCATTGCCGCATCATTATGAAACTTGGTATGTGTCTTCGGGACCAAGCCCTGAAGGTACTCAAAAAGTTTTGGGGCAGCGCCACCTTGTGGTCAAAAGTTATAACCCAAATCAATAAATATGCTAATAACTTTTATTACGTTAACCTATTGTAAAACAAATGGTCTTAATGTGTTCACTGGATCAAGCCGAGAGCCCAGATACCAAATATGTCCTATTCGACAAACGTCCTGTTTGCCATGTTGTTTTTTTCCAAAAACCTACTTTTTCAAACTCCTCCCACACCGTTTGTCCGATTTTCACCAAAATTGAACCAGATCTTCTTCAGACTATGATGACAAAAAGTTATTAAAAGAAAGTTGATTCGTCAAACCGTTTTCGAATACTGCGCAAATGAAATCAACTTAGTGCGCACAAAAATAAAAGTCAGGCTATATCTCTGCAATGCTTTAATATTTTCTAACCAAACTTAGTACGTGTTATGTCAACCATGACTTGAGTCTGCCTGCTGAGTTTGAGGACCTTAGTTGTTTGACACATCAGTTTGGTTACAGCGCTGCCTCTGGATTGGACGTGATAAACCATTCAATCAAAGTGCTAAAGACCATATTGATGATTTTTCGGCCATTTAGACTGAAGTCTTATTGAAATGTCTTTAACTGCTTACTGCCATTGGTCTGATGCTGCCAGCCATTAACACATTGAGTCTGCCTGCAGAGTTTGAGCACTCTAGTTGTTTCACACATCAGTTTGGTTACTGGTCGATCGTGATAAACCATTCAATCAAAGTGCTAAAGACCGTATTGATGATTTTTCAGCCATTTAGACTGAAGTCTTATTGAAATTTCTTTATATGCTTACTGCCGTTGGTCTGATGCTGCCGGCTATGTCGGCATGAGATTGAATGCCGCCTAGTGCTTGGCCCGTCATTGCTGCTTGCAGCTATATTTATTATTATTATCCTGCAATGTAAGTCTATGGCAGCCCATAGAACCGTATGCTAAAAAGTTGTGAAATTTGGTACACTAATAGTGGACAGTGTGAGCTGTCATCCTAACCAATCTGAAGTGCCTACCTTAATCCTCTAGCGCCACCAACTGTCCAAAGTCGGACTTATGTTTATGTTAATAACTTTTGAACCGTAAGGCCTAGAATTAAAATTCTTTTTCCTCTGATTCCTTAGCTGCCGATTCGAGTGCACCCTATGACGTCATTTTCCGCCATGATAGTTTTTCCGCCATTTTGAATTTTCTAAAAACGTACTTTTGCGAACTCCTCCTAGGCCGTAGCCCCGATTTTTATGAAAATTGAACCAGATCTTCTTCAGACTATGCTGACTAAAAGTTATGAGAATAAAGTTGATTCTTCAAACCGTTGTCGAATACCGCAAAATGAATTCGACTTAGTGCGCACAAAAATAAATGTTGGGGTATATCTCTGCAATGCTTTAACATATTCCAACCAAACTTAGTACGTGTTATGGCAACCATGTTTTGAGGATGCCTGCAGAGTTTTGGCGCAGCGCCTCCTAGTGGTCAGGAGATATAAAAAGTGAATTATTTGCTTATATCTTCTGAACGCTTTTGCCAAAAATCATAAAACTGGTCTCTTTAGATTCAGTGCGTCATGCCGAGTCCTGCGATACCAAATTTTCCCATATCGCCATTTTGAGAGTCGCCATTATGAATATTGTCAAAAGTGCTATATTTTTTGAACGCATTGCCGCATCATTATGAAACTTGGTATGTGTCTTCGACCAAGCCCTGAAGGCACTCAAAAGTTTTGGGGCAGCGCCATTTGTGGTCAAAAGTTATAACCCAAATCAATAAATATGCTAATAACTTTTTATTACGTTACCCTATTGTAAAACAAATGGTCTTAATGTGTTCACTGGATCAAGCCGAGAGCACAGATAACAAATATGTCCTATTCGACAAACGTCCTGTTTGCCATGTTGTTTTTTTCCTAAAACCTACTTTTTCGAACTCCTCCCACACCGCTTGTCCGATTTTTACTAAAATTGAATCATAACATCTTCAGACCATGCTGACAAAGAGTTATGAGAATTAAGTTGATTAGTCAAACCGTTTGCGAATACCGTGCAAATGAATTTGACTTAATGCGCCAAAAATGAAAGTCGGGCTATATCTCTGCAATGCTTTAATATTTTCTAACCAAACTTAGTAATTGTTATGGCAACCATGACTTGAGTCTGCCTGCAGAGTTTGAGGACTTTAGTTGTTTCACACATCAGTTTGGTTACTGCGCTGCCTCTAGGTCGACCGTGATAAACCATTCAATCAAAGTGCTAAAGACCATAGATGGCTTACTGGGCATTTCTGAGACTGCCAAGAGTCTTAGAGATGCTGTTACCTGGGCATTTGAGTAGTCTTGGTTTTGTTAGAACTGCCGATTTAGTTTTTCACAATTTAAGTTGTAAACTGTCTAAACATACTGTATAACGTTTTGAGCATTAAAGCTCATGCGACATGCAGCATCAGATAGTGAGCATCTAAAGACATTTCAATAAGACTTTTTAGACTGAAATCTTACTGAAATGTCTTTAGATGCTTACTGCCATTGGTCTGATGCTGCCAGCCATCAACACATTGAGTCTGCCTGCAGAGTTTGAGGACTTAGTTGTTTCACACATCAGTTTGGTTACGCTGCCTCTGGATTGACGTGATAAACCATTCAAATCAAAGTGCTAAAGACCGTATTGATGATTTTTGGCCATTTAGACTGAAGTCTTATTGAAATATCTTTAGATGCTTACTGCCATTGGTCTGATGCTGCCAGCCATCAACACATTGAGTCTGCCTGCAGAGTTTGAGCACTCTAGTTGTTTCACACATCAGTTTGGTTACAGCGCTGCCCTGGATTGACGTGATAAACCATTCAATCAAAGTGCTAAAGACCGTATTGATGATTTTTCAGCCATTTAGACTGAAGTCTTATTGAAATGTCTTTAACTGCTTACTGCCATTGGTCTGATGCTGCCGCCATCAACACATTGAGTCTGCCTGCAGAGTTTGAGCACTCTAGTTGTTTCACACATCAGTTTGGTTACTGCGCTGCTCTGGGTGACCGTGATAAACCATTCAATCAAAGTGCTAAAGACCATATTGATGATTTTTCAGCCATTTAGACTGAAGTCTTATTGAAATGTCTTTAACTGCTTACTGCCATTGGTCTGATGCTGCCACCCAGGTCGGCATGAGATTGAATGCCGGCTTGTGCTTGGTGCTGCTTGCAGCTATATTTACTGGCCAAGCCAAGGTGCGTAGACCCTATTGTATTCAAGTTAGATTTCTTATTATTATTATTATTATTATTATTATCCTGCAATGTAAGTCTATGGCAGCCCATAGAACCGTATGCTAAAAAGTTGTGAAATTTGGTACACTAATAGTGGACAGTGTGAGCTGTCATCCTAACCAATCTGAAGTGTCTACCTTAATCCTCTAGCGCCACCAACTGTCCAAAGTCGGACTTATGTTTATGTTAATAACTTTTGAACCGTAAGACCTAGAATTAAAATTCTTTTTCCTCTGATTCCTTAGCTCATGCCGATTCGAGTGCACCCTATGACGTCATTTTCCGCCATGATAGTTTTTCCGCCATTTTGAATTTTCTAAAAACGTACTTTTGCGAACTCCTCCTAGGCCGTAGCCCCGATTTTTATGAAAATTGAACCAGATCTTCTTCAGACTATGCTGACTAAAAGTTATGAGAATAAAGTTGATTCTTCAAACCGTTGTCGAATACCGCGCAAATGAATTCGACTTAGTGCGCACAAAAATAAATGTTGGGGTATATCTCTGCAATGCTTTAACATATTCCAACCAAACTTAGTACGTGTTATGGCAACCATGTTTTGAGGATGCCTGCAGAGTTTTGGCGCAGCGCCTCCTAGTGGTCAGGAGATATAAAAAGTGAATTATTTGCTTATATCTTCTGAACGCTTTTGCCAAAAATCATAAAACTGGTCTCTTTAGATTCAGTGCGTCATGCCGAGTCCTGCGATACCAAATTTTCCCATATCGCCATTTTGAGAGTCGGCCATTATGAATATTGTCAAAAGTGCTATATTTTTTGAACGCATTGCCGCATCATTATGAAACTTGGTATGTGTCTTCGACCAAGCCCTGAAGGCACTCAAAAGTTTTGGGGCAGCGCCACCTTTGTGGTCAAAAGTTATAACCCAAATCAATAAATATGCTAATAACTTTTATTACGTTAACCCTATTGTAAAACAAATGGTCTTAATGTGTTCACTGGATCAAGCCGAGAGCACAGATAACAAATATGTCCTATTCGACAAACGCCCTGTTTGCCATGTTGTTTTTTTCTAAAACCTACTTTTTCGAACTCCTCCCACACCGCTTTGTCCGATTTTTACTAAAATTGAATCATAACATCTTCAGACCATGCTGACAAAGAGTTATGAGAATTAAGTTGATTAGTCAAACCGTTTGCGAATACCATGCAAATGAATTTGACTTAATGCGCCAAAAATGAAAGTCGGGCTATATCTCTGCAATGCTTTAATATTTTCTAACCAAACTTAGTAATTGTTATGGCAACCATGACTTGAGTCTGCCTGCAGAGTTTGAGGACTTTAGTTGTTTCACACATCAGTTTGGTTACTGCGCTGCCTCTAGGTCGACCGTGATAAACCATTCAATCAAAGTGCTAAAGACCATAGATGGCTTACTGGGCATTTCTGAGACTGCCAAGAGTCTTAGAAAATAGGGAATTACATAACATAACGTATTACATAGGAGCTGGACCATTAGCGATGCTGTTACCTGGGCATTTGAGTAGTCTTGGTTTTGTTAGAACTGCCGATTTAGTTTTTCACAATTTAAGTTGTAAACTGTCTAAACATACTGTATAACGTTTTGAGCATTAAAGCTCATGCCGACATAGCCGGCAGCATCAGACCATGACGGTAGTGAGCATCTAAAGACATTTCAATAAGACTTTTAGACTGAAATCTTACTGAAATGTCTTTAGATGCTTACTGCCATTGGTCTGATGGTGCCAGCCATCAACACATTGAGTCTGCCTGCAGAGTTTGAGGACCTTAGTTGTTTCACACATCAGTTTGGTTACAGCGCTGCCTCTGGATTGGACGTGATAAACCATTAAATCAAAGTGCTAAAGACCGTATTGATGATTTTTTGGCCATTTAGACTGAAGTCTTACTGAAATATCTTTAGATGCTTACTGCCATTGGTCTGATGCTGCCGGCCATCAACACATTGAGTCTGCCTGCAGAGTTTGAGCACTCTAGTTGTTTCACACATCAGTTTGGTTACTGGTCGACCGTGATAAACCATTCAATCAAAGTGCTAAAGACCGATTGATGATTTTTCAGCCATTTAGACTGAAGTCTTATTGAAATTTCTTTATATGCTTACTGCCGTTGGTCTGATGCTGCCGCTATGTCGGCATGAGATTGAATGCCGCCTAGTGCTTGGCCCGTCATGGCTGCTTGCAGCTATATTATTAGGGGCCAAGCACCGAAGGTGCGTAGACCCTATTGTATTCGTTAGATTTCTTATTATTATTATTATTATTATCCTGCAATGTAAGTCTATGGCAGCCCATAGAACCGTATGCTAAAAAGTTGTGAAATTTGGTACACTAATAGTGGACAGTGTGAGCTGTCATCCTAACCAATCTGAAGTGTCTACCTTAATCCTCTAGCGCCACCAACTGTCCAAAGTCGGACTTATGTTTATGTTAATAACTTTTGAACCGTAAGACCTAGAATTAAAATTCTTTTTTCCTCTGATTCCTTAGCTCATGCCGATTCGAGTGCACCCTATGACGTCATTTTCCGCCATGATAGTTTTTCCGCCATTTTGAATTTTCTAAAAAACGTACTTTTGCGAACTCCTCCTAGGCCGTAGCCCCGATTTTTATGAAAATTGAACCAGATCTTCTTCAGACTATGCTGACTAAAAGTTATGAGAATAAAGTTGATTCTTCAAACCGTTGTCGAATACCGCGCAAATGAATTCGACTTAGTGCGCACAAAAATAAATGTTGGGGTATATCTCTGCAATGCTTTAACATATTCCAACCAAACTTAGTACGTGTTATGGCAACCATGTTTTGAGGATGCCTGCAGAGTTTTGGCGCAGCGCCTCCTAGTGGTCAGGAGATATAAAAAAGTGAATTATTTGCTTATATCTTCTGAACGCTTTTGCCAAAAATCATAAAACTGGTCTCTTTAGATTCAGTGCGTCATGCCGAGTCCTGCGATACCAAATTTTCCCATATCGCCATTTTGAGAGTCGCCATTATGAATATTGTCAAAAGTGCTATATTTTTTGAACGCATTGCCGCATCATTATGAAACTTGGTATGTGTCTTCGACCAAGCCCTGAAGGCACTCCAAAAGTTTTGGGGCAGCGCCACCTTGTGGTCAAAAGTTATAACCCAAATCAATAAATATGCTAATAACTTTTATTACGTTACCCTATTGTAAAACAAATGGTCTTAATGTGTTCACTGGATCAAGCCGAGAGCACAGATAACAAATATGTCCTATTCGACAAACGCCCTGTTTGCCATGTTGTTTTTTTCCAAAACCTACTTTTTCGAACTCCTCCCACACCGCTTTGTCCGATTTTTACTAAAATTGAATCATAACATCTTCAGACCATGCTGACAAAGAGTTATGAGAATTAAGTTGATTAGTCAAACCGTTTGAATACCGTGCAAATGAATTTGACTTAATGCGCCAAAAATGAAAGTCGGGCTATATCTCTGCAATGCTTTAATATTTTCTAACCAAACTTAGTAATTGTTATGGCAACCATGACTTGAGTCTGCCTGCAGAGTTTGAGGACTTTAGTTGTTTCACACATCAGTTTGGTTACTGCGCTGCCTCTAGGTCGACCGTGATAAACCATTCAATCAAAGTGCTAAAGACCATAGATGGCTTACTGGGCATTTCTGAGACTGCCAAGAGTCTTAGAAAATAGGGAATTACATAACATAACGTATTACATAGGAGCTGGACCATTAGCGATGCTGTTACCTGGGCATTTGAGTAGTCTTGGTTTTGTTAGAACTGCCGATTTAGTTTTTCACAATTTAAGTTGTAAACTGTCTAAACATACTGTATAACGTTTTGAGCATTAAAGCTCATGCCGACATAGTCGTAGCATCAGATCAACGGTAGTGAGCATCTAAAGACATTTCAATAAGACTTTTTAGACTGAAATCTTACTGAAATGTCTTTAGATGCTTACTGCCATTGGTCTGATGGTGCCAGCCATCAACACATTGAGTCTGCCTGCAGAGTTTGAGGACCTTAGTTGTTTCACACATCAGTTTGGTTACAGCGCTGCCTCTGGATTGACGTGATAAACCATTAAATCAAAGTGCTAAAGACCGTATTGATGATTTTTTGGCCATTTAGACTGAAGTCTTACTGAAATATCTTTAGATGCTTACTGCCATTGGTCTGATGCTGCCGGCCATCAACACATTGAGTCTGCCTGCAGAGTTTGAGCACTCTAGTTGTTTCACACATCAGTTTGGTTACTGGTCGATCGTGATAAACCATTCAATCAAAGTGCTAAAGACCGTATTGATGATTTTTCAGCCATTTAGACTGAAGTCTTATTGAAATTTCTTTATATGCTTACTGCCGTTGGTCTGATGCTGCCGGCTATGTCGGCATGAGATTGAATGCCGCCTAGTGCTTGGCCCCGTCATGGCTGCTTGCAGCTATATTTATTATTATTATTATTATCCTGCAATGTAAGTCTATGGCAGCCCATAGAACCGTATGCTAAAAAGTTGTGAAATTTGGTACACTAATAGTGGACAGTGTGAGCTGTCATCCTAACCAATCTGAAGTGTCTACCTTAATCCTCTAGCGCCACCAACTGTCCAAAGTCGGACTTATGTTTATGTTAATAACTTTTGAACCGTAAGGCCTAGAATTAAAATTCTTTTTCCTCTGATTCCTTAGCTCATGACGATTCGATTGCACCCTATGACGTCATTTTCCGCCATGATAGTTTTTCCGCCATTTTGAATTTTCTAAAAATGTACTTTTGCGAACTCCTCCTAGGCCGTTTGTCCGATTATCACGAAAATTGAACCAGATCATCTTCAGACTATGCTGACAAAAAGTTATGAGAATAAAGTTGATTCTTCAAACCGTTTTTCGAATACCGCGAAATGAATTGACTTAATGCGCATAAAAATAAAAGTCAGGCTATATCTCTGCAATGCTTTAACATATTCCAACCAAACTTAGTACATGTTATGGCAACCATGATTTGAGGATGCCTGCAGAGTTTTGGCGCAGCGCCTCCTAGTGGTCAGGAGATATAAAAAGTGAATTATTTGCTTATATCTTCTGAACGCTTTTGCCAAAAATCATAAAACTGGTCTCTTTAGATTCAGTGCGTCATGCCGAGTCCTGCGATACCAAATTTTCCCATATCGGCCATTTTGAGCGGCCATTATGAATATTGTCAAAAGTGCTATATTTTTTGAACGCATTGCCGCATCATTATGAAACTTGGTATGTGTCTTCGACCAAGCCCTGAAGGTACTCAAAAGTTTTGGGGCAGCGCCACCTTGTGGTCAAAAGTTATAACCCAAATCAATAAATATGCTAATAACTTTTATTACGTTAACCTATTGTAAAACAAATGGTCTTAATGTGTTCACTGGATCAAGCCGAGCACAGATACCAAATATGTCCTATTCGACAAACGTCCTGTTTGCCATGTTGTTTTTTTTAAAAACCTACTTTTTCAAACTCCTCCCACACCGCTTGTCCGATTTTCACCAAAATTGAACCAGATCTTCTTCAGACTATGATGACAAAAAGTTATTAAAAGAAAGTTGATTCGTCAAACCGTTTTGAATACTGCGCAAATGAAATCAACTTAGTGCGCACAAAAATAAAAGTCAGGCTATATCTCTGCAATGCTTTAATATTTTCTAACCAAACTTAGTACGTGTTATGTCAACCATGACTTGAGTCTGCCTGCAGAGTTTGAGGACCTTAGTTGTTTCACACATCAGTTTGGTTACAGCGCTGCCTCTGGATCGTGATAAACCATTCAATCAAAGTGCTAAAGACCGTATTGATGATTTTTCAGCCATTTAGACTGAAGTCTTATTGAAATGTCTTTAGATGCTTACTGCCATTGGTCTGATGCTGCCGCCATCAACACATTGAGTCTGCCTGCAGAGTTTGAGCACTCTAGTTGTTTCACACATCAGTTTGGTTACTGGTCGACCGTGATAAACCATTCAATCAAAGTGCTAAAGACCGTATTGATGATTTTTCAGCCATTTAGACTGAAGTCTTATTGAAATTTCTTTATATGCTTACTGCCGTTGGTCTGATGCTGCCGCTATGTCGGCATGAGATTGAATGCCGCCTAGTGCTTGGCCCGTCATTGGCTGCTTGCAGCTATATTTATTATTATTATTATTATCCTGCAATGTAAGTCTATGGCAGCCCATAGAACCGTATGCTAAAAAGTTGTGAAATTTGGTACACTAATAGTGGACAGTGTGAGCTGTCATCCTAACCAATCTGAAGTGTCTACCTTAATCCTCTAGCGCCACCAACTGTCCAAAGTCGGACTTATGTTTATGTTAATAACTTTTGAACCGTAAGACCTAGAATTAAAATTCTTTTTCCTCTGATTCCTTAGCTCATGCCGATTCGAGTGCACCCTATGACGTCATTTTCCGCCATGATAGTTTTTCCGCCATTTTGAATTTTCTAAAAACGTACTTTTGCGAACTCCTCCTAGGCCGTAGCCCCGATTTTTATGAAAATTGAACCAGATCTTCTTCAGACTATGCTGACTAAAAGTTATGAGAATAAAGTTGATTCTTCAAACCGTTGTCGAATACCGCGCAAATGAATTCGACTTAGTGCGCACAAAAATAAATGTTGGGGTATATCTCTGCAATGCTTTAACATATTCCAACCAAACTTAGTACGTGTTATGGCAACCATGTTTTGAGGATGCCTGCAGAGTTTTGGCGCAGCGCCTCCTAGTGGTCAGGAGATATAAAAAGTGAATTATTTGCTTATATCTTCTGAACGCTTTTGCCAAAAATCATAAAACTGGTCTCTTTAGATTCAGTGCGTCATGCCGAGTCCTGCGATACCAAATTTTCCCATATCGCCATTTTGAGAGTCGCCATTATGAATATTGTCAAAAGTGCTATATTTTTTGAACGCATTGCCGCATCATTATGAAACTTGGTATGTGTCTTCGACCAAGCCCTGAAGGCACTAAAAAGTTTTGGGGCAGCGCCACCTTGTGGTCAAAAGTTATAACCCAAATCAATAAATATGCTAATAACTTTTATTACGTTACCTATTGTAAAACAAATGGTCTTAATGTGTTCACTGGATCAAGCCGAGAGCACAGATAACAAATATGTCCTATTCGACAAACGCCCTGTTTGCCATGTTGTTTTTTTCCAAAACCTACTTTTTCGAACTCCTCCCACACCGCTTGTCCGATTTTTACCAAAATTGAATCATAACATCTTCAGACCATGCTGACAAAGAGTTATGAGAATTAAGTTGATTAGTCAAACCGCTTATGAATACTGCGCAAATGAATTTGACTTAATGCGCTCAAAAATGAAAGTCGGGCTATATCTCTGCAATGCTTTAATATTTTCTAACCAAACTTAGTAATTGTTATGGCAACCATGACTTGAGTCTGCCTGCAGAGTTTGAGGACTTTAGTTGTTTCACACATCAGTTTGGTTACTGCGCTGCCTCTAGGTCGACCGTGATAAACCATTCAATCAAAGTGCTAAAGACCATAGATGGCTTACTGGGCATTTCTGAGACTGCCAAGAGTCTTAGAAAATAGGGAATTACATAACATAACGTATTACATAGGAGCTGGACCATTAGCGATGCTGTTACCTGGGCATTTGAGTAGTCTTGGTTTTGTTAGAACTGCCGATTTAGTTTTTCACAATTTAAGTTGTAAACTGTCTAAACATACTGTATAACGCTTTTGAGCATTAAAGCTCATGCCGACATAGTCGTAGCATCAGACCAACGGTAGTGAGCATCTAAAGACATTTCAATAAGACTTTTTAGACTGAAATCTTACTGAAATGTCTTTAGATGCTTACTGCCATTGGTCTGATGGTGCCAGCCATCAACACATTGAGTCTGCCTGCAGAGTTTGAGGACCTTAGTTGTTTCACACATCAGTTTGGTTACAGCGCTGCCTCTGGATTGGACGTGATAAACCATTAAATCAAAGTGCTAAAGACCGTATTGATGATTTTTGGCCATTTAGACTGAAGTCTTACTGAAATATCTTTAGATGCTTACTGCCATTGGTCTGATGCTGCCGCCATCAACACATTGAGTCTGCCTGCAGAGTTTGAGCACTCTAGTTGTTTCACACATCAGTTTGGTTACTGGTCGACCGTGATAAACCATTCAATCAAAGTGCTAAAGACCGTATTGATGATTTTTCAGCCATTTAGACTGAAGTCTTATTGAAATTTCTTTATATGCTTACTGCCGTTGGTCTGATGCTGCCGCTATGTCGGCATGAGATTGAATGCCGCCTAGTGCTTGGCCCGTCATGGCTGCTTGCAGTTATATTTAGCCAAGCAATCAAGGTGCGAGACCTATTGTATTCAAGTAGATTTCTTATTATTATTATTATTATTATTATTATCCTGCAATGTAAGTCTATGGCAGCCCATAGAACCGTATGCTAAAAAGTTGTGAAATTTGGTACACTAATAGTGGACAGTGTGAGCTGTCATCCTAACCAATCTGAAGTGTCTACCTTAATCCTCTAGCGCCACCAACTGTCCAAAGTCGGACTTATGTTTATGTTAATAACTTTTGAACCGTAAGACCTAGAATTAAAATTCTTTTTCCTCTGATTCCTTAGCTCATGCCGATTCGAGTGCACCCTATGACGTCATTTTCCGCCATGATAGTTTTTCCGCCATTTTGAATTTTCTAAAAACGTACTTTTGCGAACTCCTCCTAGGCCGTAGCCCCTGATTTTTATGAAAATTGAACCAGATCTTCTTCAGACTATGCTGACTAAAAGTTATGAGAATAAAGTTGATTCTTCAAACCGTTGTCGAATACCGCGCAAATGAATTCGACTTAGTGCGCAAAAATAAATGTTGGGGTATATCTCTGCAATGCTTTAACATATTCCAACCAAACTTAGTACGTGTTATGGCAACCATGTTTTGAGGATGCCTGCAGAGTTTTGGCGCAGCGCCTCCTAGTGGTCAGGAGATATAAAAAGTGAATTATTTGCTTATATCTTCTGAACGCTTTTGCCAAAAATCATAAAACTGGTCTCTTTAGATTCAGTGCGTCATGCCGAGTCCTGCGATACCAAATTTTCCCATATCGCCATTTTGAGAGTCGGCCATTATGAATATTGTCAAAAGTGCTATATTTTTTGAACGCATTGCCGCATCATTATGAAACTTGGTATGTGTCTTCGACCAAGCCCTGAAGGCACTCAAAAGTTTTGGGGCAGCGCCACCTTGTGGTCAAAAGTTATAACCCAAATCAATAAATATGCTAATAACTTTTATTACGTTACCCTATTGTAAAACAAATGGTCTTAATGTGTTCACTGGATCAAGCCGAGAGCACAGATAACAAATATGTCCTATTCGACAAACGCCCTGTTTGCCATGTTGTTTTTTCCGAAAACCTACTTTTTCGAACTCCTCCCACACCGCTTGTCCGATTTTTACCAAAAATTGAATCATAACATCTTCAGACCATGCTGACAAAGAGTTATGAGAATTAAGTTGATTAGTCAAACCGTTTGCGAATACCGTGCAAATGAATTTGACTTAATGCGCTCAAAAATGAAAGTCGGGCTATATCTCTGCAATGCTTTAATATTTTCTAACCAAACTTAGTAATTGTTATGGCAACCATGACTTGAGTCTGCCTGCAGAGTTTGAGGACTTTAGTTGTTTCACACATCAGTTTGGTTACTGCGCTGCCTCTAGGTCGACCGTGATAAACCATTCAATCAAAGTGCTAAAGACCATAGATGGCTTACTGGGCATTTCTGAGACTGCCAAGAGTCTTAGAAAATAGGGAATTACATAACATAACGTATTACATAGAGCTGACCATTAGCGATGCTGTTACCTGGGCATTTGAGTAGTCTTGGTTTTGTTAGAACTGCATTTAGTTTTTCACAATTTAAGTTGTAAACTGTCTAAACATACTGTATAACGCTTTTGAGCATTAAAGCTCATGCCGACATAGCGTAGCATCAGACCATCAACGGTAGTGAGCATCTAAAGACATTTCAATAAGACTTTTTAGACTGAAATCTTACTGAAATGTCTTTAGATGCTTACTGCCATTGGTCTGATGGTGCCAGCCATCAACACATTGAGTCTGCCTGCAGAGTTTGAGGACCTTAGTTGTTTCACACATCAGTTTGGTTACAGCGCTGCCTCTGGATTGGACGTGATAAACCATTAAATCAAAGTGCTAAAGACCGTATTGATGATTTTTGGCCATTTAGACTGAAGTCTTACTGAAATATCTTTAGATGCTTACTGCCATTGGTCTGATGCTGCCGCCATCAACACATTGAGTCTGCCTGCAGAGTTTGAGCACTCTAGTTGTTTCACACATCAGTTTGGTTACTGGTCGACGTGATAAACCATTCAATCAAAGTGCTAAAGACCGTATTGATGATTTTTCAGCCATTTAGACTGAAGTCTTATTGAAATTTCTTTATATGCTTACTGCCGTTGGTCTGATGCTGCCGGCTATGTCGGCATGAGATTGAATGCCGGCCTAGTGCTTGGCTGTCATGGCTGCTTGCAGCTATATTTATTATTATTATTATTATCCTGCAATGTAAGTCTATGGCAGCCCATAGAACCGTATGCTAAAAAGTTGTGAAATTTGGTACACTAATAGTGGACAGTGTGAGCTGTCATCCTAACCAATCTGAAGTGTCTACCTTAATCCTCTAGCGCCACCAACTGTCCAAAGTCGGACTTATGTTTATGTTAATAACTTTTGAACCGTAAGGCCTAGAATTAAAATTCTTTTTCCTCTGATTCCTTAGCTCATGCCGATTCGATTGCACCCTATGACGTCATTTTCCGCCATGATAGTTTTTCCGCCATTTTGAATTTTCTAAAAACGTACTTTTGCGAACTCCTCCTAGGCCGTAGCCCCGATTTTCATGAAAATTGAACCAGATCATCTTCAGACTATGCTGACTAAAAGTTATGAGAATAAAGTTGATTCTTCAAACCGTTGTCAATACCGCGCAAATGAATTCGACTTAGTGCGCACAAAAATAAATGTTGGGGTATATCTCTGCAATGCTTTAACATATTCCAACCAAACTTAGTACGTGTTATGGCAACCATGTTTTGAGGATGCCTGCAGAGTTTTGGCGCAGCGCTCCTAGTGGTCAGGAGATATAAAAAGTGAATTATTTGCTTATATCTTCTGAACGCTTTTGCCAAAAATCATAAAACTGGTCTCTTTAGATTCAGTGCATCATGCCGAGTCCTGCGATACCAAATTTTCCCATATCGCCATTTTGAGAGTCGCCATTATGAATATTGTCAAAAAGTGCTATATTTTTTGAACGCATTGCCGCATCATTATGAAACTTGGTATGTGTCTTCGGGACCAAGCCCTGAAGGTACTCAAAAGTTTTGGGGCAGCGCCACCTTGTGGTCAAAAGTTATAACCCAAATCAATAAATATGCTAATAACTTTTGATTACGTTACCCTATTGTAAAACAAATGGTCTTAATGTGTTCACTGGATCAAGCCGAGAGCACAGATAACAAATATGTCCTATTCGACAAACGCCCTGTTTGCCATGTTGTTTTTTTAAAAACCTACTTTTTCGAACTCCTCCCACACCGCTTTGTCCGATTTTTACCAAAATTGAATCATAACATCTTCAGACCATGCTGACAAAGAGTTATGAGAAAGTTGATTAGTCAAACCGTTGTCAATACCGCGCAAATGAATTTGACTTAATGCGCACAAAAATAAAAGTCGGGCTATATCTCTGCAATGCTTTAATATTTTCTAACCAAACTTAGTAATTGTTATGGCAACCATGACTTGAGTCTGCCTGCAGAGTTTGAGGACTTTAGTTGTTTCACACATCAGTTTGGTTACTGCGCTGCCTCTAGGTCGACGTGATAAACCATTCAATCAAAGTTCAGACCTAAAGACATTTCAATAAGACTTTTTAGACTGAAGTCTTACTGAAATGTCTTTAGATGCTTACTGCCATTGGTCTGATGCTGCCAGCCATCAACACATTGAGTCTGCCTGCAGAGTTTGAGCCTCTAGTTGTTTCACACATCAGTTTGGTTACAGCGTGCCTCTGGATTGATAAACCATTCAATCAAAGTGCTAAAGACCGTATTGATGATTTTTGGCCATTTAGACTGAAGTCTTACTGAAATATCTTTAGATGCTTATTGCCATTTAATGTCTGATGCTGCCGCCATCAACACATTGAGTCTGCCTGCAGAGTTTGAGCACTCTAGTTGTTTCACACATCAGTTTGGTTACTGGTCGACCGTGATAAACCATTCAATCAAAGTGCTAAAGACCGTATTGATGATTTTTCAGCCATTTAGACTAAAGTCGGTCGGCAAGGGTGCGTAGCCCCTATTGTATTCGTTAGATTTCTTATTATTATTATTATTATTATCCTGCAATGTAAGTCTATGGCAGGCCATAGAACCGTATGCTAAAAAGTTGTGAAATTTGGTACACTAATAGTGGACAGTGTGAGCTGTCATCCTAACCAATCTGAAGTGTCTACCTTAATCCCTCTAGCGCCACCAACTGTCCAAAGTCGGACTTATGTTTATGTTAATAACTTTTGAACCGTAAGGCCTAGAATTAAAATTCTTTTTCCTCTGATTCCTTAGCTCATGACGATTCGATTGCACCCTATGACGTCATTTTCCGCCATGATAGTTTTTCCGCCATTTTGAATTTTCTAAAAACGTACTTTTGCGAACTCCTCCTAGGCCGTTTGTCCGATTATCACGAAAATTGAACCAGATCATCTTCAGACTATGCTGACTAAAAGTTATTAAAAGAAAGTTGATTCTTCAAACCGCTTGTCAAATACCGCAAATAAATTGACTTAGTGCGCATAAAAATGAAAGTCAGGCTATATCTCTGCAATGCTTTAACATATTCCAACCAAACTTAGTACATGTTATGGCAACCATAAGATTTGAGGATGCCTGCAGAGTTTTGGCGCAGCGCCTCCTAGTGGTCAGGAGATATAAAAAGTGAATTATTTGCTTATATCTTCTGAACGCTTTTGCCAAAAATCATAAAACTGGTCTCTTTAGATTCAGTGCGTCATGCCGAGTCCTGCGATACCAAATTTTCCCATATCGCCATTTTGAGAGTCGGCCATTATGAATATTGTCAAAAAGTGCTATATTTTTTGAACGCATTGCTGCATCATTATGAAACTTGGTATGTGTCTTCGGGACCAAGCCCTGAAGGTACTCAAAAAGTTTTGGGGCAGCGCCACCTTGTGGTCAAAAGTTATAACCCAAATCAATAAATATGCTAATAACTTTTTATTACGTTAACCTATTGTAAAACAAATGGTCTTAATGTGTTCACTGGATCAAGCCGAGAGCACAGATAACAAATATGTCCTATTCGGACAAACGTCCTGTTTGCCATGTTGTTTTCAAAAACCTACTTTTTCGAACTCCTCCCACACCGTTTGTCCGATTTTCACCAAAATTGAACCAGATCATCTTCAGACTATGCTGACAAAAAGTTATTAAAAGAAAGTTGATTCGTCAAACCGTTTTCGAATACTGCGCAAATGAAATCAACTTAGTGCGCACAAAAATAAAAGTCAGGCTATATCTCTGCAATGCTTTAATATTTTCTAACCAAACTTAGTAATTGTTATGGCAACCATGACTTGAGTCTGCCTGCAGAGTTTGAGGACTTTAGTTGTTTCACACATCAGTTTGGTTACTGCGCTGCCTCTAGGTCGACCGTGATAAACCATTCAATCAAAGTGCTAAAGACCGTATTGATGATTTTTCAGCCATTTAGACTAAAGTCTTATTGAAATGTCTTTAACTGCTTACTGCCATTGGTCTGATGCTGCCAGCCATCAACACATTGAGTCTGCCTGCAGAGTTTGAGCACTCTAGTTGTTTCACACATCAGTTTGGTTACAGCGCTGCCTCTAGGTCGACGTGATAAACCATTCAATCAAAGTGCTAAAGACCATATTGATGATTTTTCAGCCATTTAGACTGAAGTCTTATTGAAATGTCTTTAACTGCTTACTGCCATTGGTCTGATGCTGCCGGCCATCAACACATTGAGTCTGCCTGCAGAGTTTGAGCACTCTAGTTGTTTCACACATCAGTTTGGTTACTGGTCGACCGTGATAAACCATTCAATCAAAGTGCTAAAGACCGTATTGATGATTTTTCAGCCATTTAGACTGAAGTCTTATTGAAATGTCTTTAACTGCTTACTGCCGTTGGTCTGATGCTGCCGGCTATGTCGGCATGAGATTGAATGCCGGCCTAGTGCTTGGCCCCGTCATTGCTGCTTGCAGCTATATTTATTATTATTATTATCCTGCAATGTAAGTCTATGGCAGCCCATAGAACCGTATGCTAAAAAGTTGTGAAATTTGGTACACTAATGTCTACCTTAATCCTCTAGCGCCACCAACTGTCCAAAGTCGGACTTATGTTTATGTTAATAACTTTTGAACCGTAAGGCCTAGAATTAAAATTCTTTTTCCTCTGATTCCTTAGCTCATGACGATTCGATTGCACCCTATGACGTCATTTTCCGCCATGATAGTTTTTCCGCCATTTTGAATTTTCTAAAAATGTACTTTTGCGAACTCCTCCTAGGCCGTTTGTCCGATTATCACGAAAATTGAACCAGATCATCTTCAGACTATGCTGACAAAAGTTATTAAAAGAAAGTTGATTCGTCAAACCGTTTTCGAATACCGCGCAAATAAAATTGACTTAATGTGCATAAAAATGAAAGTCAGGCTATATCTCTGCAATGCTTTAACATATTCTAACCAAACTTAGTACGTGTTATGGCAACCATGTTTTGAGGATGCCTGCAGAGTTTTGGCAGCAGCGCCTCAGTGGTCAGAGATATAAAAAGTGAATTATTTGCTTATATCTTCTGAACGCTTTTGCCAAAAATCATAAAACTGGTCTCTTTAGATTCAGTGCTCCATGCCGAGTCCTGCGATCAAATTTTCCCATATCGCCATTTTGAGAGTCGCCATTATGAATATTGTCAAAAAGTGCTATATTTTTTGAACGCATTGCCGCATCATTATGAAACTTGGTATGTCTTCGATCCAAGCCCTGAAGGTACTCAAAAGTTTTGAGCAGCGCCATTTGTGGTCAAAAGTTATAACCCAAATCAATAAATATGCTAATAACTTTGATTACGTTACCCTATTGTAAAACAAATGGTCTTAATGTGTTCACTGGATCAAGCCGAGAGCACAGATAACAAATATGTCCTATTCGACAGATCCTGTTTGCCATGTTGTTTTCTAAAACCTACTTTTTCGAACTCCTCCCACACCGTTTGTCCGATTTTTACCAAAATTGAATCATAACATCTTCAGACCATGCTGACAAAAGTTATTAAAAGAAAGTTGATTAGTCAAACCGTTTTCGAATACGCGCAAATGAATTTGACTTAATGCAAAAATTAAAGTCAGGCTATATCTCTGCAATGCTTTAATATTTTCTAACCAAACTTAGTAATTGTTATGGCAACCATGACTTGAGTCTGCCTGCAGAGTTTGAGGACTTTAGTTGTTTCACACATCAGTTTGGTTACTGCGCTGCCTCTAGGTCGACCGTGATAAACCATTCAATCAAAGTGCTAAAGACCATAGATTTTACTGGGCCATTTCTGAGACTGCCAAGAGTCTTAGAAATGGAATTACATATAACGTATTACTTAAGCTGGACCATTAGCGATGCTGTTCTGGGCATTTGAGTAGTCTTGGTTTTGTTAGAACTGCCGATTTAGTTTTTCACAATAGTTGTAAACTGTCTAAACATACTGTATAACTTTTGAGCATTAAAGCTCATTAAATGCAAAGCATCAGCATATTGAAACATCAAAGACATTTCAATAAGACTTTTTAGACTGAAATCTTACTGAAATGTCTTTAGATGCTTACTGCCATTGGTCTGATGCTGCCATCAACACATTGAGTCTGCCTGCAGAGTTTGAGGACTTAGTTGTTTCACACATCAGTTTGGTTACTCGATTGCGTGATAAACCATTCAATCAAAGTGCTAAAGACCGTATTGATGATTTTTTGCCATTTAGACTGAAGTCTTATTGAAATGTCTTTAACTGCTTACTGCCATTGGTCTGATGCTGCCGCCATCAACACATTGAGTCTGCCTGCAGAGTTTGAGCACTCTAGTTGTTTCACACATCAGTTTGGTTACTGGTCGACCGTGATAAACCATTCAATCAAAGTGCTAAAGACCGTATTGATGATTTTTCAGCCATTTAGACTGAAGTCTTATTGAAATTTCTTTATATGCTTACTGCCGTTGGTCTGATGCTGCCGCCATGTCGGCATGAGGTTTAATGCCGGCCTTGTGCTTGGCCCGTCATTGCTGCTTGCAGCTATATTTAGCCAAGCACGAATGCGTGAACCCATTGAATTAAGTTAGATTTCTTATTATTAGGGGCCAAGCACCGAAGGTGCGAGACCCTATTGTATTCGTTAGATTTCTTATTAGGGGCCAAGCACCAAGGTGCGTGACCCTATTGTATTCAAGTTAGATTTCTTATTATTATTATTATTATTATTATCCTGCAATGTAAGTCTATGGCAGCCCATAGAACCGTATGCTAAAAAGTTGTGAAATTTGGTACACTAATAGTGGACAGTGTGAGCTGTCATCCTAACCAATCTGAAGTGTCTACCTTAATCCTCTAGCGCCACCAACTGTCCAAAGTCGGACTTATGTTTATGTTAATAACTTTTGAACCGTAAGACCTAGAATTAAAATTCTTTTTCCTCTGATTCCTTAGCTCATGCCGATTCGAGTGCACCCTATGACGTCATTTTCCGCCATGATAGTTTTTCCGCCATTTTGAATTTTCTAAAAACGTACTTTTGCGAACTCCTCCTAGGCCGTAGCCCCGATTTTTATGAAAATTGAACCAGATCTTCTTCAGACTATGCTGACTAAAAGTTATGAGAATAAAGTTGATTCTTCAAACCGTTGTCGAATACCGCGCAAATGAATTCGACTTAGTGCGCACAAAAATAAATGTTGGGGTATATCTCTGCAATGCTTTAACATATTCCAACCAAACTTAGTACGTGTTATGGCAACCATGTTTTGAGGATGCCTGCAGAGTTTTGGCGCAGCGCCTCCTAGTGGTCAGGAGATATAAAAAGTGAATTATTTGCTTATATCTTCTGAACGCTTTTGCCAAAAATCATAAAACTGGTCTCTTTAGATTCAGTGCGTCATGCCGAGTCCTGCGATACCAAATTTTCCCATATCGCCATTTTGAGAGTCGCCATTATGAATATTGTCAAAAGTGCTATATTTTTTGAACGCATTGCCGCATCATTATGAAACTTGGTATGTGTCTTCGACCAAGCCCTGAAGGCACTCAAAAAGTTTTGGGGCAGCGCCACCTTGTGGTCAAAAGTTATAACCCAAATCAATAAATATGCTAATAACTTTTTATTACGTTACCCTATTGTAAAACAAATGGTCTTAATGTGTTCACTGGATCAAGCCGAGAGCACAGATAACAAATATGTCCTATTTGGACAAACGTCCTGTTTGCCATGTTGTTTTTTTCCGAAAACCTACTTTTCGAACTCCTCCCACACCGTTTGTCCGATTTTTACCAAAATTGAATCATAACATCTTCAGACCATGCTGACAAAGAGTTATGAGAATTAAGTTGATTAGTCAAACCGTTTGCGAATACCGTGCAAATGAATTTGACTTAATGCGCTCAAAAATGAAAGTCGGGCTATATCTCTGCAATGCTTTAATATTTTCTAACCAAACTTAGTAATTGTTATGGCAACCATGACTTGAGTCTGCCTGCAGAGTTTGAGGACTTTAGTTGTTTCACACATCAGTTTGGTTACTGCGCTGCCTCTAGGTCGACCGTGATAAACCATTCAATCAAAGTGCTAAAGACCATAGATGGCTTACTGGGCATTTCTGAGACTGCCAAGAGTCTTAGAAAATAGGGAATTACATAACATAACGTATTACATAGGAGCTGGACCATTAGCGATGCTGTTACCTGGGCATTTGAGTAGTCTTGGTTTTGTTAGAACTGCCGATTTAGTTTTTCACAATTTAAGTTGTAAACTGTCTAAACATACTGTATAACGTTTTGAGCATTAAAGCTCATGCCGACATAAGGCAGCATCAGACCAACGCAGTGAGCATCTAAAGACATTTCAATAAGACTTTTTAGACTGAAATCTTACTGAAATGTCTTTAGATGCTTACTGCCATTGGTCTGATGCTGCCGCCATCAACACATTGAGTCTGCCTGCAGAGTTTGAGCACTCTAGTTGTTTCACACATCAGTTTGGTTACTGGTCGACCGTGATAAACCATTCAATCAAAGTGCTAAAGACCGTATTGATGATTTTTCAGCCATTTAGACTGAAGTCTTATTGAAATTTCTTTATATGCTTACTGCCGTTGGTCTGATGCTGCCGGCTATGTCGGCATGAGATTGAATGCCGCCTAGTGCTTGGCCCGTCATGGCTGCTTGCAGCTATATTTATTAGGGGCCAAGCACCGAAGGTGCGTAGACCCTATTGTATTCGTTAGATTTCTTATTATTATTATTATTATTATTATTATTATCCTGCAATGTAAGTCTATGGCAGCCCATAGAACCGTATGCTAAAAAGTTGTGAAATTTGGTACACTAATAGTGGACAGTGTGAGCTGTCATCCTAACCAATCTGAAGTGTCTACCTTAATCCTCTAGCGCCACCAACTGTCCAAAGTCGGACTTATGTTTATGTTAATAACTTTTGAACCGTAAGACCTAGAATTAAAATTCTTTTTTCCTCTGATTCCTTAGCTCATGCCGATTCGAGTGCACCCTATGAC
Source organism: Neodontobutis hainanensis (assembly GCA_024349245.1). Lineage (NCBI taxonomy): Eukaryota > Metazoa > Chordata > Actinopteri > Gobiiformes > Odontobutidae > Neodontobutis > Neodontobutis hainanensis. Next base: position 18,014,251 of record JALDNG010000015.1, on the reverse strand, counting down.
GTCATTTTCCGCCATGATAGTTTTTCCGCCATTTTGAATTTTCTAAAAACGTACTTTTGCGAACTCCTCCTAGGCCGTAGCCCCGATTTTTATGAAAATTGAACCAGATCTTCTTCAGACTATGCTGACTAAAAGTTATGAGAATAAAGTTGATTCTTCAAACCGTTGTCGAATACCGCGCAAATGAATTCGACTTAGTGCGCACAAAAATAAATGTTGGGGTATATCTCTGCAATGCTTTAACATATTCCAACCAAACTTAGTACGTGTTATGGCAACCATGTTTTGAGGATGCCTGCAGAGTTTTGGCGCAGCGCCTCCTAGTGGTCAGGAGATATAAAAAGTGAATTATTTGCTTATATCTTCTGAACGCTTTTGCCAAAAATCATAAAACTGGTCTCTTTAGATTCAGTGCGTCATGCCGAGTCCTGCGATACCAAATTTTCCCATATCGCCATTTTGAGAGTCGGCCATTATGAATATTGTCAAAAGTGCTATATTTTTTGAACGCATTGCCGCATCATTATGAAACTTGGTATGTGTCTTGGGACCAAGCCCTGAAGGCACTCAAAAGTTTTGGGGCAGCGCCACCTTGTGGTCAAAAGTTATAACCCAAATCAATAAATATGCTAATAACTTTTATTACGTTACCCTATTGTAAAACAAATGGTCTTAATGTGTTCACTGGATCAAGCCGAGAGCACAGATAACAAATATGTCCTATTCGGACAAACGTCCTGTTTGCCATGTTGTTTTTTTCCGAAAACCTACTTTTTGAACTCCTCCCACACCGTTTGTCCGATTTTTACCAAAATTGAATCATAACATCTTCAGACCATGCTGACAAAGAGTTATGAGAATTAAGTTGATTAGTCAAACCGTTTGCGAATACCGTGCAAATGAATTTGACTTAATGCGCTCAAAAATGAAAGTCGGGCTATATCTCTGCAATGCTTTAATATTTTCTAACCAAACTTAGTAATTGTTATGGCAACCATGACTTGAGTCTGCCTGCAGAGTTTGAGGACTTTAGTTGTTTCACACATCAGTTTGGTTACTGCGCTGCCTCTAGGTCGACCGTGATAAACCATTCAATCAAAGTGCTAAAGACCATAGATGGCTTACTGGGCATTTCTGAGACTGCCAAGAGTCTTAGAAAATAGGGAATTACATAACATAACGTATTACATAGGAGCTGGACCATTAGCGATGCTGTTACCTGGGCATTTGAGTAGTCTTGGTTTTGTTAGAACTGCCGATTTAGTTTTTCACAATTTAAGTTGTAAACTGTCTAAACATACTGTATAACGTTTTGAGCATTAAAGCTCATGCCGACATATAGCCGGCAGCATCAGACCAACGGCAGTGAGCATCTAAAGACATTTCAATAAGACTTTTTAGACTGAAATCTTACTGAAATGTCTTTAGATGCTTACTGCCATTGGTCTGATGGTGCCAGCCATCAACACATTGAGTCTGCCTGCAGAGTTTGAGGACCTTAGTTGTTTCACACATCAGTTTGGTTACAGCGCTGCCTCTGGATTGACGTGATAAACCATTAAATCAAAGTGCTAAAGACCGTATTGATGATTTTTGGCCATTTAGACTGAAGTCTTACTGAAATGTCTTTAGATGCTTACTGCCATTGGTCTGATGCTGCCGCCATCAACACATTGAGTCTGCCTGCAGAGTTTGAGCACTCTAGTTGTTTCACACATCAGTTTGGTTACTGGTCGACCGTGATAAACCATTCAATCAAAGTGCTAAAGACCGTATTGATGATTTTTCAGCCATTTAGACTGAAGTCTTATTGAAATTTCTTTATATGCTTACTGCCGTTGGTCTGATGCTGCCGCTATGTCGGCATGAGATTGAATGCCGCCTAGTGCTTGGCCCGTCATGGCTGCTTGCAGCTATATTTATTAGGGGCCAAGCACCGAAGTGCGTAGACCCTATTGTATTCGTTAGATTTCTTATTATTATTATTATTATTATTATTATTATCCTGCAATGTAAGTCTATGGCAGCCCATAGAACCGTATGCTAAAAAGTTGTGAAATTTGGTACACTAATAGTGGACAGTGTGAGCTGTCATCCTAACCAATCTGAAGTGTCTACCTTAATCCTCTAGCGCCACCAACTGTCCAAAGTCGGACTTATGTTTATGTTAATAACTTTTGAACCGTAAGGCCTAGAATTAAAATTCTTTTTCCTCTGATTCCTTAGCTCATGCCGATTCGATTGCACCCTATGACGTCATTTTCCGCCATGATAGTTTTTCCGCCATTTTGAATTTTCTAAAAACGTACTTTTGTGAACTCCTCCTAGGCCGTAGCCCCGATTTTCACGAAAATTGAACCAGATCATCTTCAGATTATGCTGACTAAAAGTTATGAGAATAAAGTTGATTCTTCAAACCGTTGTCAAATACCGCGCAAATAAATTCGACTTAGTGCGCATAAAAATTAAATGTCGGGGTATATCTCTGCAATGCTTTAACATATTCCAACCAAACTTAGTACGTGTTATGGCAACCATGATTTGAGGATGCCTGCAGAGTTTTGGTGCACAGCGCCTCCTACTGGTCAGGAGATATAAAAAGTGAATTATTTGCTTATATCTTCTGAACGCTTTTGCCAAAAATCATAAAACTGGTCTCTTTAGATTCAGTGCGTCATGCCGAGTCCTGCAATACCAAATTTTCCCATATCGGCCATTTTGAGAGTCGGCCATTATGAATATTGTCAAAAGTGCTATATTTTTGAACGCATTGCCGCATCATTATGAAACTTGGTATGCGTCTTCGCATCAAGCCCTGAAGGTACTCAAAAGGTTTTGGAGCAGCGCCACCTTGTGGTCAAAAGGTATAACCACATTCACAAATATGCTAATAACTTTTGATTCCGTTAACCTATTGTAAAACAAATGCTCTTATTGTGTTCACTGGATCAAGCCGAGAGCACAGATAACAAATATGTCCTATTCGCCAAACTTCCTGTTTGCCATGTTGTCTTTCTTTAAAAACCTACTTTTTCGAACTCCTCCCACACCGTTTGTCAATTTTTACCAAAATTGAATCATAACATCTTCAGACCATGCTGACAAAGAGTTATGAGAATTAAGTTGATTAGTCAAACCGTTGTCGAATACCGCAAATGAAATCAACTTAATGCGCACAAAAATAAAAGTCGGGCTATATCTCTGCAATGCTTTAATATATTCTAACCAAACTTAGTACGTGTTATGTCAACCATGACTTGAGTCTGCCTGCAGAGTTTGAGGACCTTAGTTGTTTCACACATCAGTTTGGTTACTGCGCTGCCTCTGGTCGACCGTGATAAACCATTCAATCAAAGTGCTAAAGACCATATTGATGATTTTTCAGCCATTTAGACTGAAGTCTTATTGAAATGTCTTTAACTGCTTACTGCCATTGGTCTGATGCTGCCGCCATCAACACATTGAGTCTGCCTGCAGAGTTTGAGCACTCTAGTTGTTTCACACATCAGTTTGGTTACTGCGCTGCCTCTGGGTGAACATGATAAACCATTCAATCAAAGTGCTAAAGACCATATTGATGATTTTTCAGCCACTTTAGACTGAAGTCTTATTGAAATGTCTTTAACTGCTTACTGCCGTTGGTCTGATGCTGCCGGCCCTCAACACATCAGTTTGGTTACTGCGCTGCCTCTGGATCGGACGTGATAAACCATTCAATCAAAGTGCTAAAGACCATATTGATGATTTTTCAGCCATTTAGACTGAAGTCTTATTGAAATGTCTTTAACTGCTTACTGCCATTGGTCTGATGCTGCCAGCCATCAACACATTGAGTCTGCCTGCAGAGTTTGAGCACTCTAGTTGTTTCACACATCAGTTTGGTTACTGGTCGACCGTGATAAACCATTCAATCAAAGTGCTAAAGACCATATTGATGATTTTTCAGCCATTTAGACTGAAGTCTTATTGAAATGTCTTTAACTGCTTACTGCCGTTGGTCTGATGCTGCGGCCATGTCGGCATGAGGTTTAATGCCGGCCTAGTGCTTGGCCCGTAATGGCTGCTTGCAGCTATATTTATTATTAGGGGCCAAGCATGCGTAGACCCTATTGTATTCGTTAGATTTCTTATTATTATTAGAGGGCCCACCAAGGTGCGTGACCTATTGTATTCGTTAGATTTCTTATTATTATTATTATTATTATTATTATCCTGCAATGTAAGTCTATGGCAGCCCATAGAACCGTATGCTAAAAAGTTGTGAAATTTGGTACACTAATAGTGGACAGTGTGAGCTGTCATCCTAACCAATCTGAAGTGTCTACCTTAATCCTCTAGCGCCACCAACTGTCCAAAGTCGGACTTATGTTTATGTTAATAACTTTTGAACCGTAAGACCTAGAATTAAAATTCTTTTTCCTCTGATTCCTTAGCTCATGCCGATTCGAGTGCACCCTATGACGTCATTTTCCGCCATGATAGTTTTTCCGCCATTTTGAATTTTCTAAAAACGTACTTTTGCGAACTCCTCCTAGGCCGTAGCCCCGATTTTTATGAAAATTGAACCAGATCTTCTTCAGACTATGCTGACTAAAAGTTATGAGAATAAAGTTGATTCTTCAAACCGTTGTCGAATACCGCGCAAATGAATTCGACTTAGTGCGCACAAAAATAAATGTTGGGGTATATCTCTGCAATGCTTTAACATATTCCAACCAAACTTAGTACGTGTTATGGCAACCATGTTTTGAGGATGCCTGCAGAGTTTTGGCGCAGCGCCTCCTAGTGGTCAGGAGATATAAAAAGTGAATTATTTGCTTATATCTTCTGAACGCTTTTGCCAAAAATCATAAAACTGGTCTCTTTAGATTCAGTGCGTCATGCCGAGTCCTGCGATACCAAATTTTCCCATATCGGCCATTTTGAGAGTCGGCCATTATGAATATTGTCAAAAAGTGCTATATTTTTTGAACGCATTGCCGCATCATTATGAAACTTGGTATGTGTCTTCGGGACCAAGCCCTGAAGGCACTCAAAAAGTTTTGGGGCAGCGCCACCTTGTGGTCAAAAGTTATAACCCAAATCAATAAATATGCTAATAACTTTTTATTACGTTACCCTATTGTAAAACAAATGGTCTTAATGTGTTCACTGGATCAAGCCGAGAGCACAGATAACAAATATGTCCTATTCGGACAAACGTCCTGTTTGCCATGTTGTTTTTTCCGAAAACCTACTTTTTCGAACTCCTCCCACACCGTTTGTCCGATTTTTACCAAAATTGAATCATAACATCTTCAGACCATGCTGACAAAGAGTTATGAGAATTAAGTTGATTAGTCAAACCGTTTGCGAATACCGTGCAAATGAATTTGACTTAATGCGCTCAAAAATGAAAGTCGGGCTATATCTCTGCAATGCTTTAATATTTTCTAACCAAACTTAGTAATTGTTATGGCAACCATGACTTGAGTCTGCCTGCAGAGTTTGAGGACTTTAGTTGTTTCACACATCAGTTTGGTTACTGCGCTGCCTCTAGGTCGACCGTGATAAACCATTCAATCAAAGTGCTAAAGACCATAGATGGCTTACTGGGCATTTCTGAGACTGCCAAGAGTCTTAGAAAATAGGGAATTACATAACATAACGTATTACATAGGAGCTGGACCATTAGCGATGCTGTTACCTGGGCATTTGAGTAGTCTTGGTTTTGTTAGAACTGCCGATTTAGTTTTTCACAATTTAAGTTGTAAACTGTCTAAACATACTGTATAACGTTTTGAGCATTAAAGCTCATGCCGACATAGCCGGCAGCATCAGACCAACGACAGTGAGCATCTAAAGACATTTCAATAAGACTTTTTAGACTGAAATCTTACTGAAATGTCTTTAGATGCTTACTGCCATTGGTCTGATGGTGCCAACCATCAACACATTGAGTCTGCCTGCAGAGTTTGAGGACCTTAGTTGTTTCACACATCAGTTTGGTTACAGCGCTGCCTCTGGATTGGGCGTGATAAACCATTAAATCAAAGTGCTAAAGACCGTATTGATGATTTTTCAGCCATTTAGACTGAAGTCTTACTGAAATGTCTTTAACTGCTTACTGCCATTGGTCTGATGCTGCCAGCCATCAACACATTGAGTCTGCCTGCAGAGTTTGAGCACTCTAGTTGTTTCACACATCAGTTTGGTTACTGGTCGACCGTGATAAACCATTCAATCAAAGTGCTAAAGACCGTATTGATGATTTTTCAGCCATTTAGACTGAAGTCTTATTGAAATTTCTTTATATGCTTACTGCCGTTGGTCTGATGCTGCCGGCTATGTCGGCATGAGATTGAATGCCGGCCTAGTGCTTGGCCCCGTCATTGCTGCTTGCAGCTATATTTATTATTATTATTATTATCCTGCAATGTAAGTCTATGGCAGCCCATAGAACCGTATGCTAAAAAGTTGTGAAATTTGGTACACTCATAGTGGACAGTGTGGGCTGTCATCCTAACCAATCTGAAGTGTCTACCTTAATCCCTCTAGCGCCACCAACTGTCCAAAGTTGGACTTATGTTTATTCTAATAACTTTTGAACCGTAAGTCCTAGAATTAAAATTCTTTTTTCCTCTGATTCCTTAGCTCAAGCCGATTCGATTGCACCCTCTGACGTCATTTTCCGCCATGATAGTTTTTCCGCCATTTTGAATTTTCTAAAAACGTACTTTTGCGAACTCCTCCTAGGCCGTAGCCCGATTTTCACGAAAATTGAACCAGATCATCTTCAGACTATGCTGACTAAAAGTTATGAGAATAAAGTTGATTCTTCAAACCGTTGTCAAATACCGCGCAAATAAATTCGACTTAGTGCGCACAAAATTAAATGTTGGGGTATATCTCTGCAATGCTTTAACATATTCCAACCAAACTTAGTACGTGTTATGGCAACCATGATTTGAGGATGCCTGCAGAGTTTTGGCGCAGCGCCTCCTAGTGGTCAGGAGATATAAAAAGTGAATTATTTGCTTATATCTTCTGAACGCTTTTGCCAAAAATCATAAAACTGGTCTCTTTAGATTCAGTGCATCATGCCGAGTCCTGCAATACCAAATTTTCCCATATCGGCCATTTTGAGAAGTCGGCCATTATGAATATTGTCAAAAGTGCTATATTTTTTGAACGCATTGCCGCATCATTATGAAACTTGGTATGTGTCTTCGACCAAGCCCTGAAGGGACTCAAAAGGTTTTGGAGCAGCGCCACCTTGTGGTCAAAAGTTATAACCACATTCACAAATATGCTAATAACTTTTGATTCCGTTACCTATTGTAAAACAAATGGTCTTAATGTGTTCACTGGATCAAGCCGAGCACAGATAACAAATATGTCCTATTCGGCCAGATTTCCTGTTTGCCATGTTGTCTTTCTTTAAAAACCTACTTTTTCGAACTCCTCCACACCGTTTGTCGATTTTTACCAAAATTGAATCATAACATCTTCAGACCATGCTGACAAAGAGTTATGAGAATTAAGTTGATTAGTCAAACCGTTTGCGAATACCGTGCAAATGAATTTGACTTAATGCGCTCAAAAATTAAAGTCAGGCTATATCTCTGCAATGCTTTAATATTTTCTAACCAAACTTAGTAATTGTTATGGCAACCATGACTTGAGTCTGCCTGCTGAGTTTGAGGACTTTAGTTGTTTCACACATCAGTTTGGTTACTGCGCTGCCTCTAGGTCGACCGTGATAAACCATTCAATCAAAGTGCTAAAGACCATAGATGGCTTACTGGGCATTTCTGAGACTGCCAAGAGTCTTAGAAAATAGGGAATTACATAACATAACGTATTACATAGGAGCTGGACCATTAGCGATGCTGTTACCTGGGCATTTGAGTAGTCTTGGTTTTGTTAGAACTGCCGATTTAGTTTTTCACAATTTAAGTTGTAAACTGTCTAAACATACTGTATAACGTTTTGAGCATTAAAGCTCATGCCGACATAGCCGGCAGCATCAGACCAACGGCAGTGAGCATCTAAAGACATTTCAATAAGACTTTTAGACTGAAGTCTTATTGAAATGTCTTTAACTGCTTACTGCCATTGGTCTGATGCTGCCGCCATCAACACATTGAGTCTGCCTGCAGAGTTTGAGCACTCTAGTTGTTTCACACATCAGTTTGGTTACTGGTCGACCGTGATAAACCATTCAATCAAAGTGCTAAAGACCGTATTGATGATTTTCAGCCATTTAGACTGAAGTCTTATTGAAATTTCTTTAACTGCTTACTGCCATTGGTCTGATGCTGCCGCTATGTCGGCATGAGATTGAATGCCGCCTAGTGCTTGGCCCGTCATGGCTGCTTGCAGCTATATTTAGGGGCCAAGCACCGAAAATGCGTAGACCCTATTGTATTCGTAGATTTCTTATTATTATTATTATTATTATTATTATCCTGCAATGTAAGTCTATGGCAGCCCATAGAACCGTATGCTAAAAAGTTGTGAAATTTGGTACACTAATAGTGGACAGTGTGAGCTGTCATCCTAACCAATCTGAAGTGCCTACCTTAATCCCTCTAGCGCCACCAACTGTCCAAAGTCGGACTTATGTTTATGTTAATAACTTTTGAACCGTAAGGCCTAGAATTAAAATTCTTTTTCCTCTGATTCCTTAGCTCAAGCCGATTCGATGCACCCTATGACGTCATTTTCCGCCATGATAGTTTTTCCGCCATTTTGAATTTTCTAAAAAACTTACTTTTGCGAACTCCTCCTAGGCCGTAGCCCCGATTTTCATGAAAATTGAACCAGATCTTCTTCAGACTATGCTGACTAAAAGTTATGAGAATAAAGTTGATTCTTCAAACCGTTGTCGAATACGCGCAAATGAATTCGACTTAGTGCGCACAAAAATAAATGTTGGGGTATATCTCTGCAATGCTTTAACATATTCCAACCAAACTTAGTACGTGTTATGGCAACCATGTTTTGAGGATGCCTGCAGAGTTTTGGCGCAGCGCCTCCTAGTGGTCAGGAGATATAAAAAAGTGAATTATTTGCTTATATCTTCTGAACGCTTTTGCCAAAAATCATAAAACTGGTCTCTTTAGATTCAGTGCGTCATGCCGAGTCCTGCGATACCAAATTTTCCCATATCGGCCATTTTGAGCGTCGGCCATTATGAATATTGTCAAAAAGTGCTATATTTTTTGAACGCATTGCTGCATCATTATGAAACTTGGTATGTGTCTTCGACCAAGCCCTGAAGGTACTCAAAAGTTTTGGGGCAGCGCCACCTTGTGTGGTCAAAAGTTATAACCCAAATCAATAAATATGCTAATAACTTTTTATTACGTTACCTATTGTAAAACAAATGGTCTTAATGTGTTCACTGGATCAAGCCGAGAGCACAGATAACAAATATGTCCTATTCGGACAAAGCGTCCTGTTGCCATGTTGTTTTCAAAACCTACTTTTTCGAACTCCTCCCACACCGTTTGTCGATTTTTAATTGAATCATAACATCTTCAGACCATGCTGACAAAGAGTTATGAGAATTAAGTTGATTAGTCAAACCGTTTGCGAATACCGTGCAAATGAATTTGACTTAATGCGCACAAAAATTAAAGTCAGGCTATATCTCTGCAATGCTTTAATATTTTCTAACCAAACTTAGTAATTGTTATGGCAACCATGACTTGAGTCTGCCTGCAGAGTTTGAGGACTTTAGTTGTTTCACACATCAGTTTGGTTACTGCGCTGCCTCTAGGTCGACCGTGATAAACCATTCAATCAAAGTGCTAAAGACCATAGATGGCTTACTGGGCATTTCTGAGACTGCCAAGAGTCTTAGAAAATAGGGAATTACATAACATAACGTATTACATAGGAGCTGGACCATTAGCGATGCTGTTACCTGGGCATTTGAGTAGTCTTGGTTTTGTTAGAACTGCCGATTTAGTTTTTCACAATTTAAGTTGTAAACTGTCTAAACATACTGTATAACGCGTTTTGAGCATTAAAGCTCATGCCGACATAGCCGGCAGCATCAGATCCAACGTAGTGAGCATCTAAAGACATTTCAATAAGACTTTTTAGACTGAAATCTTACTGAAATGTCTTTAGATGCTTACTGCCATTGGTCTGATGCTGCCAGCCATCAACACATTGAGTCTGCCTGCAGAGTTTGAGCACTCTAGTTGTTTCACACATCAGTTTGGTTACTGGTCGGCCGTGATAAACCATTCAATCAAAGTGCTAAAGACCATATTGGTGATTTTCCGCCATTTAGACTGAAGTCTTATTGAAATGTCTTTAACTGCTTACTGCCATTGGTCTGATGGTGCCAGCCATCAACACATTGAGTCTGCCTGCAGAGTTTGAGGACCTTAGTTGTTTCACACATCAGTTTGGTTACAGCGCTGCCTCTGGATTGGACGTGATAAACCATTAAATCAAAGTGCTAAAGACCGTATTGATGATTTTTTGGCCATTTAGACTGAAGTCTTACTGAAATGTCTTTAGATGCTTACTGCCATTGGTCTGATGCTGCCGGCCATCAACACATTGAGTCTGCCTGCAGAGTTTGAGCACTCTAGTTGTTTCACACATCAGTTTGGTTACTGGTTGACCGTGATAAACCATTCAATCAAAGTGCTAAAGACCGTATTGAGGATTTTTCAGCCATTTAGACTGAAGTCTTTTTGAAATTTCTTTATATGCTTACTGCCGTTGGTCTGATGCTGCCGGCTATGTCGGCATGAGATTGAATGCCGGCCTAGTGCTTGGCCCCGTCATGGCTGCTTGCAGCTATATTTAGGGGCCAAGCACCGAAGGTGCGTAGACCCTATTGTATTCGTTAGATTTCTTATTATTATTAGGGGCCAAGCACCTATTGTATTCGTTAGATTTCTTATTATTATTATTATTATTATTATTATTATCCTGCAATGTAAGTCTATGGCAGCCCATAGAACCGTATGCTAAAAAGTTGTGAAATTTGGTACACTAATAGTGGACAGTGTGAGCTGTCATCCTAACCAATCTGAAGTGTCTACCTTAATCCCTCTAGCGCCACCAACTGTCCAAAGTCGGACTTATGTTTATGTTAATAACTTTTGAACCGTAAGGACCTAGAATTAAAATTCTTTTTCCTCTGATTCCTTAGCTCATGCCGATTCGAGTGCACCCTATGACGTCATTTTCCGCCATGATAGTTTTTCCGCCATTTTGAATTTTCTAAAAACGTACTTTTGCGAACTCCTCCTAGGCCGTAGCCCCGATTTTTATGAAAATTGAACCAGATCTTCTTCAGACTATGCTGACTAAAAGTTATGAGAATAAAGTTGATTCTTCAAACCGTTGTCGAATACCGCGCAAATGAATTCGACTTAGTGCGCACAAAAATAAATGTTGGGGTATATCTCTGCAATGCTTTAACATATTCCAACCAAACTTAGTACGTGTTATGGCAACCATGTTTTGAGGATGCCTGCAGAGTTTTGGCGCAGCGCCTCCTAGTGGTCAGGAGATATAAAAAGTGAATTATTTGCTTATATCTTCTGAACGCTTTTGCCAAAAATCATAAAACTGGTCTCTTTAGATTCAGTGCGTCATGCCGAGTCCTGCGATACCAAATTTTCCCATATCGCCATTTTGAGAGTCGGCCATTATGAATATTGTCAAAAAGTGCTATATTTTTTGAACGCATTGCCGCATCATTATGAAACTTGGTATGTGTCTTCGACCAAGCCCTGAAGGTACTCAAAAGTTTTGGGGCAGCGCCACCTTGTGGTCAAAAGTTATAACCCAAATCAATAAATATGCTAATAACTTTTTATTACGTTACCTATTGTAAAACAAATGGTCTTAATGTGTTCACTGGATCAGAGCACAGATAACAAATATGTCCTATTCGGACAAACGTCCTGTTTGCCATGTTGTTTTTCAAAACCTACTTTTTCGAACTCCTCCCACACCGTTTGTCGATTTTTACCAAAATTGAATCATAACATCTTCAGACCATGCTGACAAAGAGTTATGAGAATTAAGTTGATTAGTCAAACCGTTTGCGAATACCGTGCAAATGAATTTGACTTAATGCGCTCAAAAATGAAAGTCGGGCTATATCTCTGCAATGCTTTAATATTTTCTAACCAAACTTAGTAATTGTTATGGCAACCATGACTTGAGTCTGCCTGCAGAGTTTGAGGACTTTAGTTGTTTCACACATCAGTTTGGTTACTGCGCTGCCTCTAGGTCGACCGTGATAAACCATTCAATCAAAGTGCTAAAGACCATAGATGGCTTACTGGGCATTTCTGAGACTGCCAAGAGTCTTAGAAAATAGGGAATTACATAACATAACGTATTACATAGGAGCTGGACCATTAGCGATGCTGTTACCTGGGCATTTGAGTAGTCTTGGTTTTGTTAGAACTGCCGATTTAGTTTTTCACAATTTAAGTTGTAAACTGTCTAAACATACTGTATAACGTTTTGAGCATTAAAGCTCATGCCGACATAGCCGGCAGCATCAGATAGCGGCAGTGAGCATCTAAAGACATTTCAATAAGACTTTTAGACTGAAATCTTACTGAAATGTCTTTAGATGCTTACTGCCATTGGTCTGATGGTGCCAGCCATCAACACATTGAGTCTGCCTGCAGAGTTTGAGGACCTTAGTTGTTTCACACATCAGTTTGGTTACAGCGCTGCCTCTGGATTGACGTGATAAACCATTAAATCAAAGTGCTAAAGACCGTATTGATGATTTTTTGGCCATTTAGACTGAAGTCTTACTGAAATGTCTTTAGATGCTTACTGCCATTGGTCTGATGCTGCCGCCATCAACACATTGAGTCTGCCTGCAGAGTTTGAGCACTCTAGTTGTTTCACACATCAGTTTGGTTACTGGTCGACCGTGATAAACCATTCAATCAAAGTGCTAAAGACCGTATTGATGATTTTTCAGCCATTTAGACTGAAGTCTTATTGAAATTTCTTTATATGCTTACTGCCGTTGGTCTGATGCTGCCGGCTATGTCGGCATGAGATTGAATGCCGCCTAGTGCTTGGCCCGTCATTGCTGCTTGCAGCTATATTTATTATTATTATTATCCTGCAATGTAAGTCTATGGCAGCCCATAGAACCGTATGCTAAAAAGTTGTGAAATTTGGTACACTAATAGTGGACAGTGTGAGCTGTCATCCTAACCAATCTGAAGTGTCTACCTTAATCCCTCTAGCGCCACCAACTGTCCAAAGTCGGACTTATGTTTATGTTAATAACTTTTGAACCGTAAGACCTAGAATTAAAATTCTTTTTCCTCTGATTCCTTAGCTCATGCCGATTCGAGTGCACCCTATGACGTCATTTTCCGCCATGATAGTTTTTCCGCCATTTTGAATTTTCTAAAAACGTACTTTTGCGAACTCCTCCTAGGCCGTAGCCCCGATTTTTATGAAAATTGAACCAGATCTTCTTCAGACTATGCTGACTAAAAGTTATGAGAATAAAGTTGATTCTTCAAACCGTTGTCGAATACCGCGCAAATGAATTCGACTTAGTGCGCACAAAAATAAATGTTGGGGTATATCTCTGCAATGCTTTAACATATTCCAACCAAACTTAGTACGTGTTATGGCAACCATGTTTTGAGGATGCCTGCAGAGTTTTGGCGCAGCGCCTCCTAGTGGTCAGGAGATATAAAAAGTGAATTATTTGCTTATATCTTCTGAACGCTTTTGCCAAAAATCATAAAACTGGTCTCTTTAGATTCAGTGCGTCATGCGAGTCCTGCGATACCAAATTTTCCCATATCGGCCATTTTGAGAGTCGGCCATTATGAATATTGTCAAAAGTGCTATATTTTTTGAACGCATTGCCGCATCATTATGAAACTTGGTATGTGTCTTGGGACCAAGCCCTGAAGGCACTCAAAAGTTTTGGGCAGCGCCACCTTGTGGTCAAAAGTTATAACCCAAATCAATAAATATGCTAATAACTTTTGATTACGTTACCTATTGTAAAACAAATGGTCTTAATGTGTTCACTGGATCAAGCCGAGAGCACAGATAACAAATATGTCCTATTCGGACAAAGCGTCCTGTTTGCCATGTTGTTTTCTTTAAAACCTACTTTTTCGAACTCCTCCCACACCGTTTGTCCGATTTTTACCAAAATTGAATCATAACATCTTCAGACCATGCTGACAAAGAGTTATGAGAATTAAGTTGATTAGTCAAACCGTTTGTCAAATACTGCGCAAATGAATTTGACTTAATGCGCACAAAAATGAAAGTCGGGCTATATCTCTGCAATGCTTTAATATTTTCTAACCAAACTTAGTAATTGTTATGGCAACCATGACTTGAGTCTGCCTGCAGAGTTTGAGGACTTTAGTTGTTTCACACATCAGTTTGGTTACTGCGCTGCCTCTAGGTCGACCGTGATAAACCATTCAATCAAAGTGCTAAAGACCATAGATGGCTTACTGGGCATTTCTGAGACTGCCAAGAGTCTTAGAAAATAGGGAATTACATAACATAACGTATTACATAGGAGCTGGACCATTAGCGATGCTGTTACCTGGGCATTTGAGTAGTCTTGGTTTTGTTAGAACTGCCGATTTAGTTTTTCACAATTTAAGTTGTAAACTGTCTAAACATACTGTATAACGTTTTGAGCATTAAAGCTCATGCCGACATAGCCGGCAGCATCAGACCAACGGCAGTGAGCATCTAAAGACATTTCAATAAGACTTTTTAGACTGAAATCTTACTGAAATGTCTTTAGATGCTTACTGCCATTGGTCTGATGGTGCCAGCCATCAACACATTGAGTCTGCCTGCAGAGTTTGAGGACTCTAGTTGTTTCACACATCAGTTTGGTTACTGCGCTGCCTCTGGATTGGGCGTGATAAACCATTCAATCAAAGTGCTAAAGACCGTATTGATGATTTTTGGCCATTTAGACTGAAGTCTTATTGAAATATCTTTATATGCTTACTGCCGTTGGTCTGATGCTGCCGGCCATGTCGGCATGAGATTGAATGCCGCCTAGTGCTTGGCCCGTCATTGCTGCTTGCAGCTATATTATTATTATTATTATCCTGCAATGTAAGTCTATGGCAGCCCATAGAACCGTATGCTAAAAAGTTGTGAAATTTGGTACACTAATAGTGGACAGTGTGAGCTGTCATCCTAACCAATCTGAAGTGTCTACCTTAATCCCTCTAGCGCCACCAACTGTCCAAAGTCGGACTTATGTTTATGTTAATAACTTTTGAACCGTAAGACCTAGAATTAAAATTCTTTTTCCTCTGATTCCTTAGCTCATGCCGATTCGAGTGCACCCTATGACGTCATTTTCCGCCATGATAGTTTTTCCGCCATTTTGAATTTTCTAAAAAACGTACTTTTGCGAACTCCTCCTAGGCCGTAGCCCCGATTTTCATGAAAATTGAACCAGATCTTCTTCAGACTATGCTGACTAAAAGTTATGAGAATAAAGTTGATTCTTCAAACCGTTGTCGAATACCGCGCAAATGAATTCGACTTAGTGCGCACAAAAATAAATGTTGGGGTATATCTCTGCAATGCTTTAACATATTCCAACCAAACTTAGTACGTGTTATGGCAACCATGTTTTGAGGATGCCTGCAGAGTTTTGGCGCAGCGCCTCCTAGTGGTCAGGAGATATAAAAAAGTGAATTATTTGCTTATATCTTCTGAACGCTTTTGCCAAAAATCATAAAACTGGTCTCTTTAGATTCAGTGCGTCATGCCGAGTCCTGCGATACCAAATTTTCCCATATCGGCCATTTTGAGAGTCGGCCATTATGAATATTGTCAAAAAGTGCTATATTTTTTGAACGCATTGCCGCATCATTATGAAACTTGGTATGTGTCTTCGGGACCAAGCCCTGAAGGCACTCAAAAAGTTTTGGGGCAGCGCCACCTTGTGGTCAAAAGTTATAACCCAAATCAATAAATATGCTAATAACTTTTGATTACGTTACCCTATTGTAAAACAAATGGTCTTAATGTGTTCACTGGATCAAGCCGAGAGCACAGATAACAAATATGTCCTATTCGGACAAACGTCCTGTTTGCCATGTTGTTTTTTTCCGAAAACCTACTTTTTCGAACTCCTCCCACACCGTTTGTCCGATTTTTACCAAAATTGAATCATAACATCTTCAGACCATGCTGACAAAGAGTTATGAGAATTAAGTTGATTAGTCAAACCGTTTGCGAATACCGTGCAAATGAATTTGACTTAATGCGCTCAAAAATGAAAGTCAGGCTATATCTCTGCAATGCTTTAATATTTTCTAACCAAACTTAGTAATTGTTATGGCAACCATGACTTGAGTCTGCCTGCAGAGTTTGAGGACTTTAGTTGTTTCACACATCAGTTTGGTTACTGCGCTGCCTCTAGGTCGACCGTGATAAACCATTCAATCAAAGTGCTAAAGACCATAGATGGCTTACTGGGCATTTCTGAGACTGCCAAGAGTCTTAGAAAATAGGGAATTACATAACATAACGTATTACATAGGAGCTGGACCATTAGCGATGCTGTTACCTGGGCATTTGAGTAGTCTTGGTTTTGTTAGAACTGCCGATTTAGTTTTTCACAATTTAAGTTGTAAACTGTCTAAACATACTGTATAACGTTTTGAGCATTAAAGCTCATGCCGACATAGCCGGCAGCATCAGACCAACGGCAGTGAGCATCTAAAGACATTTCAATAAGACTTTTAGACTGAAATCTTACTGAAATGTCTTTAGATGCTTACTGCCATTGGTCTGATGGTGCCAGCCATCAACACATTGAGTCTGCCTGCAGAGTTTGAGGACCTTAGTTGTTTCACACATCAGTTTGGTTACAGCGCTGCCTCTGGATTGGGCGTGATAAACCATTAAATCAAAGTGCTAAAGACCGTATTGATGATTTTTGGCCATTTAGACTGAAGTCTTACTGAAATATCTTTAGATGCTTACTGCCATTGGTCTGATGCTGCCGGCCATCAACACATTGAGTCTGCCTGCAGAGTTTGAGCACTCTAGTTGTTTCACACATCAGTTTGGTTACTGGTCGACCGTGATAAACCATTCAATCAAAGTGCTAAAGACCGTATTGATGATTTTTCAGCCATTTAGACTGAAGTCTTATTGAAATTTCTTTATATGCTTACTGCCGTTGGTCTGATGCTGCCGGCTATGTCGGCATGAGATTGAATGCCGGCCTAGTGCTTGGCCCCGTCATGGCTGCTTGCAGCTATATTTAGGGGCCAAGCACCGAAGGTGCGTAGACCCTATTGTATTCGTTAGATTTCTTATTATTATTATTATTATTAGGGGCCAAGCACCGAAGGTGCGTAGACCCTATTGTATTCGTTAGATTTCTTATTATTATTATTATTATTATTATTATCCTGCAATGTAAGTCTATGGCAGCCCATAGAACCGTATGCTAAAAAGTTGTGAAATTTGGTACACTAATAGTGGACAGTGTGAGCTGTCATCCTAACCAATCTGAAGTGTCTACCTTAATCCCTCTAGCGCCACCAACTGTCCAAAGTCGGACTTATGTTTATGTTAATAACTTTTGAACCGTAAGACCTAGAATTAAAATTCTTTTTTCCTCTGATTCCTTAGCTCATGCCGATTCGAGTGCACCCTATGACGTCATTTTCCGCCATGATAGTTTTTCCGCCATTTTGAATTTTCTAAAAACGTACTTTTGCGAACTCCTCCTAGGCCGTAGCCCGATTTTTATGAAAATTGAACCAGATCTTCTTCAGACTATGCTGACTAAAAGTTATGAGAATAAAGTTGATTCTTCAAACCGTTGTCGAATACCGCGCAAATGAATTCGACTTAGTGCGCACAAAAATAAATGTTGGGGTATATCTCTGCAATGCTTTAACATATTCCAACCAAACTTAGTACGTGTTATGGCAACCATGTTTTGAGGATGCCTGCAGAGTTTTGGCGCAGCGCCTCCTAGTGGTCAGGAGATATAAAAAGTGAATTATTTGCTTATATCTTCTGAACGCTTTTGCCAAAAATCATAAAACTGGTCTCTTTAGATTCAGTGCGTCATGCCGAGTCCTGCGATACCAAATTTTCCCATATCGGCCATTTTGAGAGTCGGCCATTATGAATATTGTCAAAAAGTGCTATATTTTTGAACGCATTGCCGCATCATTATGAAACTTGGTATGTGTCTTCGGGACCAAGCCCTGAAGGCACTCAAAAAGTTTTGGGGCAGCGCCACCTTGTGGTCAAAAGTTATAACCCAAATCAATAAATATGCTAATAACTTTTGATTACGTTACCCTATTGTAAAACAAATGGTCTTAATGTGTTCACTGGATCAAGCCGAGAGCACAGATAACAAATATGTCCTATTTGGACAAACGCCCTGTTTGCCATGTTGTTTTTCCGAAAACCTACTTTTTCGAACTCCTCCCACACCGTTTGTCCGATTTTTACCAAAATTGAATCATAACATCTTCAGACCATGCTGACAAAGAGTTATGAGAATTAAGTTGATTAGTCAAACCGTTTGCGAATACCGTGCAAATGAATTTGACTTAATGCGCTCAAAAATGAAAGTCAGGCTATATCTCTGCAATGCTTTAATATTTTCTAACCAAACTTAGTAATTGTTATGGCAACCATGACTTGAGTCTGCCTGCAGAGTTTGAGGACTTTAGTTGTTTCACACATCAGTTTGGTTACTGCGCTGCCTCTAGGTCGACCGTGATAAACCATTCAATCAAAGTGCTAAAGACCATAGATGGCTTACTGGGCATTTCTGAGACTGCCAAGAGTCTTAGAAAATAGGGAATTACATAACATAACGTATTACATAGGAGCTGGACCATTAGCGATGCTGTTACCTGGGCATTTGAGTAGTCTTGGTTTTGTTAGAACTGCCGATTTAGTTTTTCACAATTTAAGTTGTAAACTGTCTAAACATACTGTATAACGTTTTGAGCATTAAAGCTCATGCCGACATAGCCGGCAGCATCAGACCAACGGCAGTGAGCATCTAAAGACATTTCAATAAGACTTTTAGACTGAAATCTTACTGAAATGTCTTTAGATGCTTACTGCCATTGGTCTGATGCTGCCGACCATCAACACATTGAGTCTGCCTGCAGAGTTTGAGCACTCTAGTTGTTTCACACATCAGTTTGGTTACTGGTCGACCGTGATAAACCATTCAATCAAAGTGCTAAAGACCGTATTGATGATTTTTGGCCATTTAGACTGAAGTCTTATTGAAATGTCTTTAGATGCTTACTGCCATTGGTCTGATGCTGCCAGCCATCAACACATTGAGTCTGCCTGCAGAGTTTGAGCACTCTAGTTGTTTCACACATCAGTTTGGTTACTGGTCGGCCGTGATAAACCATTCAATCAAAGTGCTAAAGACCGTATTGATGATTTTTCAGCCATTTAGACTGAAGTCTTATTGAAATTTCTTTATATGCTTACTGCCGTTGGTCTGATGCTGCCGGCTATGTCGGCATGAGATTGAATGCCGCCTAGTGCTTGGCCCGTCATGGCTGCTTGCAGCTATATTTATTATTATTATCCTGCAATGTAAGTCTATGGCAGCCCATAGAACCGTATGCTAAAAAGTTGTGAAATTTGGTACACTAATAGTGGACAGTGTGAGCTGTCATCCTAACCAATCTGAAGTGTCTACCTTAATCCCTCTAGCGCCACCAACTGTCCAAAGTCGGACTTATGTTTATGTTAATAACTTTTGAACCGTAAGACCTAGAATTAAAATTCTTTTTCCTCTGATTCCTTAGCTCATGCCGATTCGATTGCACCCTATGACGTCATTTTCCGCCATGATAGTTTTTCCGCCATTTTGAATTTTCTAAAAACGTACTTTTGCGAACTCCTCCTAGGCCGTAGCCCGATTTTTATGAAAATTGAACCAGATCTTCTTCAGACTATGCTGACTAAAAGTTATGAGAATAAAGTTGATTCTTCAAACCGTTGTCGAATACCGCGCAAATGAATTCGACTTAGTGCGCACAAAAATAAATGTTGGGGTATATCTCTGCAATGCTTTAACATATTCCAACCAAACTTAGTACGTGTTATGGCAACCATGTTTTGAGGATGCCTGCAGAGTTTTGGCGCAGCGCCTCCTAGTGGTCAGGAGATATAAAAAGTGAATTATTTGCTTATATCTTCTGAACGCTTTTGCCAAAAATCATAAAACTGGTCTCTTTAGATTCAGTGCGTCATGCCGAGTCCTGCGATACCAAATTTTCCCATATCGGCCATTTTGAGAGTCGGCCATTATGAATATTGTCAAAAGTGCTATATTTTTTGAACGCATTGCCGCATCATTATGAAACTTGGTATGTGTCTTGGGACCAAGCCCTGAAGGCACTCAAAAGTTTTGGGGCAGCGCCACCTTGTGGTCAAAAGTTATAACCCAAATCAATAAATATGCTAATAACTTTTATTACGTTACCCTATTGTAAAACAAATGGTCTTAATGTGTTCACTGGATCAAGCCGAGCACAGATAACAAATATGTCTATTCGGACAAACGTCCTGTTTGCCATGTTGTTTTCTTTAAAAACCTACTTTTTAGAACTCCTCCCACACCGTTTGTCCGATTTTCACCAAAATTGAATCAGATCTTCTTCAGACCATGCTGACAAAAGTTATGAGAATTAAGTTGATTAGTCAAACCGTTTGCGAATACCGTGCAAATGAATTTGACTTAATGCGCTCAAAAATGAAAGTCGGGCTATATCTCTGCAATGCTTTAATATTTTCTAACCAAACTTAGTAATTGTTATGGCAACCATGACTTGAGTCTGCCTGCAGAGTTTGAGGACTTTAGTTGTTTCACACATCAGTTTGGTTACTGCGCTGCCTCTAGGTCGGACCGTGATAAACCATTCAATCAAAGTGCTAAAGACCATAGATGGCTTACTGGGCATTTCTGAGACTGCCAAGAGTCTTAGAAAATAGGGAATTACATAACATAACGTATTACATAGGAGCTGGACCATTAGCGATGCTGTTACCTGGGCATTTGAGTAGTCTTGGTTTTGTTAGAACTGCCGATTTAGTTTTTCACAATTTAAGTTGTAAACTGTCTAAACATACTGTATAACGTTTTGAGCATTAAAGCTCATGCCGACATAGCGGCAGCATCAGACCAACGGCAGTGAGCATCTAAAGACATTTCAATAAGACTTTTTAGACTGAAATCTTACTGAAATGTCTTTAGATGCTTACTGCCATTGGTCTGATGGTGCCAGCCATCAACACATTGAGTCTGCCTGCAGAGTTTGAGGACCTTAGTTGTTTCACACATCAGTTTGGTTACAGCGCTGCCTCTGGATTGGACGTGATAAACCATTCAATCAAAGTGCTAAAGACCGTATTGATGATTTTTTGGCCATTTAGACTGAAGTCTTACTGAAATATCTTTAGATGCTTACTGCCATTGGTCTGATGCTGCCGGCCATCAACACATTGAGTCTGCCTGCAGAGTTTGAGCACTCTAGTTGTTTCACACATCAGTTTGGTTACTGGTCGACCGTGATAAACCATTCAATCAAAGTGCTAAAGACCGTATTGATGATTTTTCAGCCATTTAGACTGAAGTCTTATTGAAATTTCTTTATATGCTTACTGCCGTTGGTCTGATGCTGCCGGCTATGTCGGCATGAGATTGAATGCCGGCCTAGTGCTTGGCCCCGTCATGGCTGCTTGCAGCTATATTTATTATTATTATTATTATTATCCTGCAATGTAAGTCTATGGCAGCCCATAGAACCGTATGCTAAAAAGTTGTGAAATTTGGTACACTCATAGTGGACAGTGTGAGCTGTCATCCTAACCAATCTGAAGTGTCTACCTTAATCCCTCTAGCGCCACCAACTGTCCAAAGTTGGACTTATGTTTATGTTAATAACTTTTGAACCGTAAGACCTAGAATTAAAATTCTTTTTCCTCTGATTCCTTAGCTCATGCCGATTCGATTGCACCCTCTGACGTCATTTTCCGCCATGATAGTTTTTCCGCCATTTTGAATTTTCTAAAAACGTACTTTTGCGAACTCCTCCTAGGCCGTAGCCCGATTTTCACGAAAATTGAACCAGATCATCTTCAGACTATGCTGACTAAAAGTTATGAGAATAAAGTTGATTCTTCAAACCGTTGTCAAATACCGCGCAAATGAATTCGACTTAGTGCGCACAAAAATAAATGTTGGGGTATATCTCTGCAATGCTTTAACATATTCCAACCAAACTTAGTACGTGTTATGGCAATCATGATTTGAGGATGCCTGCAGAGTTTTGGCGCAGCGCCTTCTAGTGGTCAGGAGATATAAAAAGTGAATTATTTGCTTATATCTTCTGAACGCTTTTGCCAAAAATCATAAAACTGGTCTCTTTAGATTCAGTGCGTCATGCCGAGTCCTGCAATACCAAATTTTCCCATATCGGCCATTTTGAGAGTCGGCCATTATGAATATTGTCAAAAGTGCTATATTTTTTGAACGCATTGCCGCATCATTATGAAACTTGGTATGTGTCTTCGACCAAGCCCTGAAGGTACTCAAAAGTTTTGGAGCAGCGCCACCTTGTGGTCAAAAGTTATAACCACATTCAATAAATATGCTAATAACTTTTGATTCCGTTACCCTATTGTAAAACAAATGGTCTTAATGTGTTCACTGGATCAAGCCGAGAGCACAGATAACAAATATGTCCTATTCGGCCAGATTTCCTGTTTGCCATGTTGTCTTTCTTTAAAACCTACTTTTTCGAACTCCTCCCACACCGTTTGTCTAATTTTTACCAAAATTGAATCATAACATCTTCAGACCATGCTGACAAAGAGTTATGAGAATTAAGTTGATTAGTCAAACCGTTTGCGAATACCGTGCAAATGAATTTGACTTAATGCGCTCAAAAATTAAAGTCAGGCTATATCTCTGCAATGCTTTAATATTTTCTAACCAAACTTAGTAATTGTTATGGCAACCATGACTTGAGTCTGCCTGCTGAGTTTGAGGACTTTAGTTGTTTCACACATCAGTTTGGTTACTGCGCTGCCTCTAGGTCGACCGTGATAAACCATTCAATCAAAGTGCTAAAGACCATAGATGGCTTACTGGGCATTTCTGAGACTGCCAAGAGTCTTAGAAAATAGGGAATTACATAATATAACGTATTACATAGGAGCTGGACCATTAGCGATGCTGTTACCTGGGCATTTGAGTAGTCTTGGTTTTTTAGAACTGCCGATTTAGTTTTTCACAATTTAAGTTGTAAACTGTCTAAACATACTGTATAACGTTTTGAGCATTAAAGCTCATGCCGACATAGCGGCAGCATCAGACCAACGGCAGTGAGCATCTAAAGACATTTCAATAAGACTTTTAGACTGAAATCTTATTGAAATGTCTTTAACTGCTTACTGCCATTGGTCTGATGCTGCCAACCATCAACACATTGAGTCTGCCTGCAGAGTTTGAGCACTCTAGTTGTTTCACACATCAGTTTGGTTACAGCGCTGCCTCTGGATTGACGTGATAAACCATTCAATCAAAGTGCTAAAGACCGTATTGATGATTTTTGGCCATTTAGACTGAAGTCTTACTGAAATGTCTTTAGCTGCTTACTGCCATTGGTCTGATGCTGCCGGCCATCAACACATTGAGTCTGCCTGCAGAGTTTGAGCACTCTAGTTGTTTCACACATCAGTTTGGTTACTGGTCGACCGTGATAAACCATTCAATCAAAGTGCTAAAGACCGTATTGATGATTTTTCAGCCATTTAGACTGAAGTCTTATTGAAATTTCTTTATATGCTTACTGCCGTTGGTCTGATGCTGCCGGCTATGTCGGCATGAGATTGAATGCCGGCCTAGTGCTTGGCCCCGTCATGGCTGCTTGCAGCTATATTTATTATTATTATACTTCTGCAATGTAAGTCTATGGCAGCCCATAGAACCGTATGCTAAAAAGTTGTGAAATTTGGTACACTCATAGTGGACAGTGTGAGCTGTCATCCTAACCAATCTGAAGTGTCTACCTTAATCCCTCTAGCGCCACCAACTGTCCAAAGTCGGACTTATGTTTATTCTAATAACTTTTGAACCGTAAGGCCTAGAATTAAAATTCTT
Organism: Neodontobutis hainanensis; assembly: GCA_024349245.1. Taxonomy (NCBI): domain Eukaryota; kingdom Metazoa; phylum Chordata; class Actinopteri; order Gobiiformes; family Odontobutidae; genus Neodontobutis; species Neodontobutis hainanensis. The sequence goes on along the minus strand of JALDNG010000015.1, from coordinate 17,990,052 downwards.
TTTTCCTCTGATTCCTTAGCTCATGACGATTCGATTGCACCCTATGACGTCATTTTCCGCCATGATAGTTTTTCCGCCATTTTGAATTTTCTAAAAAATGTACTTTTGCAAACTCCTCCTAGGCCGTTTGTCCGATTATCACGAAAATTGAACCAGATCATCTTCCGGCTATGCTGACAAAAAGTTATTAAAAGAAATTTGATTCGTCAAACCGTTTTCGAATACCGCGCAAATAAAATTGACTTAATGCGCATAAAAATGAAAGTCAGGCTATATCTCTGCAATGCTTTAACATATTCTCACCAAACTTAGTACATGTTATTGCAACTAAGATTTGAGGATGCCTGCAGAGTTTTGGCGCAGCGCCTCCTAGTGGTCAGGAGATATGAAAAAGTGAATTATTTGCTTATATCTTCTGAACGCTTTTGCCAAAAATCATAAAACTGGTCTCTTTAGATTCAGTGCGTCATGCCGAGTCCTGCGATACCAAATTTTCCCATATCGGCCATTTTGAGCGTCGGCCATTATGAATATTGACAAAAAGTGCTATATTTTTTAAACGCATTGCCGCATCATTATGAAACTTGGTATGTGTCTTCGGGACCAAGCCCTGAAGGTACTCAAAAAGTTTTGGGGCAGCGCCACCTTGTGGTCAAAAGTTATAACCCAAATTCACAAATATGTTAATAACTTTTTATTACGTTAACATATTGTAAAACAAATGGTCTTAATGTGTTCACTGTATCAAGCCGAGAGCACAGATACCAAATATTTCCTATTCGTACAAACATCCTGTTTGCCATGTTGTCTTTCTTTAAAAACCTACTTTTTCGAACTCCTCCCACACCGTTTGTCCGATTTTCACCAAAATTGAACCAGATCTTCTTCAGACTATGATGACAAAAAGTTATTAAAAGAAAGTTGATTCGTCAAACCGTTGTCGAATACTGCGCAAATGAAATCAACTTAGTGCGCACAAAAATAAAAGTCGGGCTATATCTCTGCAATGCTTTAATATATTCTAACCAAACTTAGTAATTGTTATGGGAACCATGACTTGAGTCTGCCTGCAGAGTTTGAGGACCTTAGTTGTTTCACACATCAGTTTGGTTACAGCGCTGCCTCTGGATTGGACGTGATAAACCATTCAAACAAAGTGCTAAAGACCGTATTGATGATTTTTCAGCCATTTAGACTGAAGTCTTATTAAAATGTCTTTAACTGCTTACTGCCATTGGTCTGATGGTGCCGCCATCAACACATTGAGTCTGCCTGCAGAGTTTGAGCACTCTAGTTGTTTCACACATCAGTTTGGTTACTGCGCTGCCTCTAGGTCGACCGTGATAAACCATTCAATCAAAGTGCTAAAGACCGTATTGATGATTTTTGAGCCATTTAGACTGAAGTCTTATTGAAATGTCTTTAACTGCTTACTGCCATTGGTCTGATGCTGCCGGCCATCAACACATTGAGTCTGCCTGCAGAGTTTGAGCACTCTAGTTGTTTCACACATCAGTTTGGTTACTGGTCGACCGTGATAAACCATTCAATCAAAGTGCTAAAGACCGTATTGATGATTTTTCAGCCATTTAGACTGAAGTCTTATTAAAATGTCTTTAACTGCTTACTGCCATTGGTCTGATGCTGCCGGCCATCAACACATTGAGTCTGCCTGCAGAGTTTGAGCACTCTAGTTGTTTCACACATCAGTTTTGTTACTGCGCTGCCTCTAGGTCGACCGTGATAAACCATTCAATCAAAGTGCTAAAGACCATATTGATGATTTTTCAGCCATTTAGACTGAAGTCTTATTGAAATTTCTTCATATGCTTACTGCCGTTGGTCTGATGCTGCCGGCTATGTCGGCATGAGATTGAATGCCGGCCTAGTGCTTGGCCCCGTCATGGCTGCTTGCAGCTATATTTATATATTACATCTGGAAAGTTCATATTCCATGCATTATTTATTATTTTAAGTTTGTACATTACAAATTTAGTTACTGTTTTTGGAGAAATTTATAAATGGTGCCTATGTATAAAACTCAAGATATATATATATATATATATATTTTAAAATCTTTGAGCAACTCGGTTATGTGATGCCTAGTCAGTGACACTTCTCTAATGCCATATACAAAGTCTATGTTTATTTATTTTTTTTTCTCCAAAAAGTTGGGACCACTTAAAGTTAAAATCACTTTTTTTGTCATTCCTGAAATTCCTCCCTGTGAAGATATATCCTCATTACAGCCTTTCACACAGACCTCTCGTTGCTAACTGAGTGTTTCTGCTGGTTGCCGTGGCGCTGGAGGCGGAGTTAATGATGCAAACCAGGGCTCGGTGCGGGCCCACGCTCAAACGTAGCCCTCAGCATCTTCACTGTGGGTTTCTGCAGCTCACACCTCGGGGTTCACCTCACAACAATTTAAGATGAAATGGCTTTCGTCTGCCTCTTAAGAAACGCGCTCAGTTTGACAATTTGACTTTATTTTATTTTCTCTCTGTTGTACATAGTGGTCTGGATTTTGTTATTTACTCATGCTTTGAAAAAAAAAAAGTTTTAAAAGGTCCTTATTTAGAGTCAGTTTGATCTTAGTTAGCCCGACATTTAGACCAGTGGAAGTTACTCCAGACTCTTGTGTATCTTCCAAAATGGAACTTTCTCTGTGTCTAAAGGGGTGTCCACGGATTGTTTTTTTGCTCGTACTGCTCGCTCTGTCTCTGTGTGAGTTGATTTGTGCAGCTCACAATCCTTTCACTTCCTTTTGGCTTGAGTTTCTGTGTCTTTAGTCTCGACCTGATTCAAACATAAACTGGTTTTCTGAAGGTGAGTTGCTGTAAATATGATATGAAGACTGACTGTGAAGATTTAGAGGAAGTTAACCACGAGAATAAAGCAGAGAAACCAGCAGCACAGCATCTTGTCTTTCCTTGTTTACATTATCTTAGTTTTGGATTGACATCTGAGCTTCTTCACACATCAGACTTGTCTAACAGAACCAGTGCTGCTGTGTGTAACGGATTTTAACGAAAACACTGGGATAACAACTTCCCAAAAGCAAAGGAATAGAATAAAACCAAGAATAAACATTCAATTTAACTGGTTGTGGTTTGTTACACTGACCTCCAGATTGTCATTTTGTCTTTACAAAACTGAACAAAAATCTGAGCTTTAATCTGATTCTAAGTGTGAATGCTTTGACAAAATCTGTTGAGCATTTTCAGCACATACTAGAAGCTTTGGCCATGCTCGCTCTCAAATAAGGGACACGTCAAACCCATTGGTCCAGACGCTTGTCAACAAGGAAGTCATTTTCACCAATAAACAGAGATGGTGTCTATTCTAACTCTTGTTACGCTTCCTTACTCCGAGAAACGGACAAAAAACATAAATGAAGAAAAAGGTCTGAAACGCAGATCAATATTGGCACTGCACTCACAAAAAGTTTAACGAGGCAGAGAAAAATGACAGACGCTCATGAGTGTAACACTGAACCTATCTGGATGTTTAAGGTGAGCATTAAGGTCCTGATGCTGTTGTTGAGGAGTGGGATTTGAGATTGTGTTTTATATTAACAGGCCTGTGACTTGTCATGTCTGCTTATGTATTTTCTCCTTTCAAAATGCTTACATAACCCTCCAAAGTGACAACACACTCGATACACACAGGGTTAAATGCTGCTGAGTCAAAACGCTGAGCACCAAAGACACTCATTGTCGTGGTGACAGTAAAGTTGGGCAAAAGGATGATGCTGGATTGTGAGCGACCAGCGCGATCGTGTGATTCCTGGTTTGAATCCAACATGACGACGATGAAGTGACTGACTGGAGAATGTGGTAGAGACTGATTCTGAATCTAGTTTATGTTTCTGCAAAGTTATCATTAGCCTTATCTGAGTTCAAATGTTGTTGTTGAGATTACATTGGTGCAGTCATCTCAGGTCTTTGTATTCAGTGTATTTGGAGATGAGTGATGGAGAGCATAATAGAAAGGTGTATAAATGTTTTCTCCTGGAGGGAGTTTTTCTGATTTATGTTTTGTAAAATAAAACAAGTCTTGAGTGGAATCTTTCAGGAGCAGACTTTAAATAAAAAAAAAAGTAAAGCACAGGTTTGACCTAAAGGCATCTGAAGAAATAAAGAATCTTTATTTCCCATCGAGCCCAGCCTCAATCCAAGAACCCCTTATTAATTATTTAGTTTTTTTTTGTAAAACATCAAATTGGCTTTTTCTACAAATCACATCTTATTAACTTGTTGACATTTCACAAGGCTCTGTTAGGGTGGAGGCTTTTTATTTTTTTCCCATCAGCAACAGGAGAAGTGCCTTAAAAGAACAAACAAATATATTCACATTATGGCTTTTTAGGTAACAAATGACTCCTACAGAGAGTAAATGGACAAGATGGTGAGTTTGAGTAGTAATATTACCCCTGAGTTGAGAAATAAAATATTGTTTTAATCCGAGCTTTAGGCTAATCATTGTTGGCTTCATTCAATTGTCTTTGTTTTTTGTCTATTCACTCTCACACAAAAAGCTGATGTGTGCTGCTCTAACTCAAAACTGATGTTCACAATATCTGCTGCTTGCATTGACCGTATTGCTTTATTTCTGTTGTACTCCAAAGGTTTCTGCTTGTTTTACAAAATTTTGTCTCGTTCTTTTCTGTTCAGACACAGATCTTTTTAAACTCACTGCTCAGCTCTGAGACTGCCCAATGAGATGTTTCTTTTTGTCTAACAGTGTGTACAGACAGCTGCAGTTAAACACATTAATTGCTCCATTCCTCTGCTGGCCAGCTTCTTCTTCTCTTGCACTGGCAAATTAAAAACATGCACTATTTTACACACAAGTTAGCAACTATTATTTTTTATTATTTACTTATTTTTTTAAGTACAAGTACGGCAAAAGAAAATAATTATAATAAAACAGAAAAACATTTAATTAAGTTTAATATGACCTGCAATATTTGAATGCTCCCTTTGACATTGTTTGACCAGGGCTGGGTCAGGACCTAACCAGGTCTAATCCAGGTCTAGACCAGTGCTGGGTCAGGACCTAACCAGGTCTAATCCAGGTCTAGACCAGTGCTGGGTCAGGACCTAACCAGGTCTAATCCAGGTCTAGACCAGTGCTGGGTCAGAACCTAACCAGGTCTAATCCAGGTACAGACCAGTGCTGGGTCAGGACCTAACCAGGTCTAAACCAGGACTGAGTCAGGACCTAACCAGGTCTAAACCAGACCTGGACTAAGTCAGGACCTAACCAGACCTGAATGCTAATATTTTGTTAACTATACATTTTATAACTTATATTATAAACACATACAGTCTGATTTATGCAGGTGAAATATCAATATTTTTGTCCCTTGCTAAAAGTCCTACGCAATAGTGTAGTCCTTAGTTTAGTCCTAGTAGTGTTCAGCCCCTCGGCATCTTTACTCACTTACTCTGAGACCTCTCTGTCACCCGTGTCTGCAGACATTGACGAGGATAAGCTGCAGTCTTTGGAAACACCAGGGCCTTGAATTATCTCTGCGTCAGTTTGAGTGAAGGTCTGAACACACTCTGACCTTGTGGCTCAGCAGTGGCTCCCTGATTATTCTGCAATTTAGCTGCAGCCTCAGGCCATTTCTCATTTGAAATGCTACAAATGCAGTGTATATTGTTAGAATTTCAAGACCCTTCCCCCCAAAAAAAATTATAAATGAAAAAAAAAATGCTTTATTCAGGGAGGTGTAGAGTTTTCCAATAATTAGAAAACACTATATGAATATGTCTCTGGTTAATAATGCACTAATGATATGAGAGCTTCCATGTAAGCAAGAAGTGTGAAGTGTGCCTCACAGATGCTTTCACTTAAACAGAAGCACTTGTGGAATAAAAGAAATGTCTTTCTGCTTTGGGGTCACTTCTAACACATGCTTTGAACAGTGGCCTCTCACTGTGTCGCGTCCTTTTGTTGTTCTGTTTTATTGAGGACACTTCACACACTTACTCACAAGAGAGCATTTATGGGTGCATTTATTTGCTTACTGTTTTTTCTGGACATGACTTGTGTGGTCAAATAATAATCCTCTCTCATGAAGGAGATGCAGCGTTTCATAGTTTAGCTGCTATTAACAGCCTCCTTGTGTCCACTGCAAAGATTTTTTAAATAGTTTGAATCTATTTCTGACCATCTAGAGACTACAGTTTATAGTAAGCAGGTGTTTCTTTTTCAATCCACTGGTGTCCTTGTGCAGAAAACCTCAATTCAATTTTATTTATATATTGCCCAGTATCAGAATAACATTTGTATGTAAAGTAAAAGACAGATGTGGAGCGAAGTTCTTATTCATGACAGTTTTATGGCTTGTTTTATGACACCTGTGTGCTGTCACCGATAATGATGGCAGTTTATAGTCACCAGAAAGATTATACTGGATATTACGGCAAGAAAAATGATATGGCACAGCTCTACACAGCAGCACTACTTTATGGCAATTGCTGCTACTGTGTCGACCTTTGCCATTTTTCAACACGACACCTTTGCTTTTTCAAAGTGGGGATGCTGGACTCTTAACCATCATGAGTGCTCCTAAATGTGAGTTGTGTACTACATTTCATCATTATTACATTTATAATTAGTGTGAACTTAACAATGTAGTGTAATTCCAGAAGAACTGGTCTCATTGTAACACCCCCATGTTTATTTTTTACATCTGACAAATGGCTGAACAATAATTGCAGTTCAAGTATATGCGTGTGCACACTTATGCTGATATTACAGACATGTTTATTTGTGGGATTTTAAGGGAAACACCCACTACTTTTTTTTTTTTGCCTCAAACATTGGAGACTTCCCTCAGTGTTGGTGCTTTTGTCTTTTCCCCGAGAAGCCTGACAAAGCGAGCAGTGAAACCGTGAGCGCAGAAGCCCCTTCCTGATGCAGACCCACGCAGCCTCCCTGTGCACATCTAATCCCCTGGCAGCTGTTTATTACCCAAACGAGATAAACACCAGCTCGTCTTGGCCTTTCTCTCAAATGAAGACACCCTGTGCTCATGTTAATGCGCAGGTTTTAGATTTCTGAAGAGCTGTGGGTGGGATTTTTGGCCGTGCTTTTGCTGGGGGCGACTTCCGTCCTGCTTTGTCATCTCTCCTTCCTCTGTCAGTTTTCGGAGAAGCCACAGAGTTACATAAACCTCTCTTCTTCCTCCTCCTCCTCCTCCTCAGAGTAGAGTAAGGATGTCTGACAGAGCTCGGGGAAGAGCATCAGACAGCGAGTCAGAGCGGCCCCAGGGCCAAAGACGCTGGGACCTCACTCTGAGGTCCACCCCACACTATAGTCCGGTCAGTACAGTCGGAGCAGCACTGTAGTCAGGACTTATTAAAGGTACAGTCGACTGAAATAAGTCTATGTGTGGAAAATACTCCCTGGGTTTAGATGGCCTCACACAGCACTGAGGTATTTTTGTATTACTTAATACAAATTACATTTGTGGCATTTGCATTTTTTTTTCACATTCATTTGACTCTTTTATGTGGACCATTAGTGAAAATTAAAAGGTTAAAAGACATAAAAACTTGTTTACTATCAACAGATATCAAATTCTAAACCTTGGTATGAATATAAAATGTGGATTGGGGAATAGTATTGTCAGATTAAAGCAAACAAAGTCTATCCAAACTATTCATTTTCTACCAAATGAACATTACCAATAACATTAGCACAAACATTTTCCCAACGTATTTTCATATTGTCCATATACACTCACCTACGTGGCATTGATTAAACAAGGCTCTGAAAGCATTCTTTTGTGGGATGCACATCCAGGGCACGAAGCTCCCGTTCAACCACATCCCAAAGATGCTCTATTGGGTTGAGATCTGGTGACTGTGGGGGCCATTTTAGTTCAGTGAACTCATTGTCATGTTCAAGAAACCAGTTTGAAATGATTGGAGCTTTGTGACATGGTGCATTATCCTGCTGGAAGTAGCCATCAGAGGATGGGTACATGGTGGTCATTAAGGAATGGACATGGTCAGAAACAATGCTCAGGTAGGCCGTGGCATTTAAACAATGTCCAATTAGCACTAAGGGGCCTAAAGTTAGCCAAGAAAACATCCCCCACGCGATTACACCACCTCCACCAGCCTGCACAGTGGTAACAAGGCATGATGGATCCATGTTCTCATTCTGTTTATTCTGACTCTACCATCTGAATGTCTCAACAGAAATCCAGACTTTTTCCAGTCTTCAACTGTCCAATTTTGGTGAGCTTGTTCAAATTGTAGCCTCTTTTTCCTATTTGTAGTGGAGATGAGCGGTACCCGGTGGGGTCTTCTGCTGTTGTAGTCCATCCGCCTCAAACTTGTGCGTGTTGTGGCTTCACAAACCTCGGTTGTAATGAGTGGTTATTTCAGTCAAAGTTGCTCTTCTATCAGCTTGGATCAGTCGGCCCATTCTTCTCTGACCTCTAGCATCAACAAGGACCACAGGACGGCCACATACTGGATGTTTTTCCCTTTTCACACCATTTTTTGTAAACCCTAGAAATGGTTGAGCGTGAAAATCCCAGTAACTAGGCAGATTAAATAGTCAGACCGGCCCGTCTGGCACCAACAACCATGCCACACTCAAAATGGCGTAAATAATCTTTCTTTCTCATTCTGACATTCAGTTTGGAGTTCAGGAGATTGTCCTGACCAGGACCACACCCCTAAATGCACTGAAGCAACTGCCATGTGATTGGTTGATTAGATTCTTGCATCCTAAAATGAGAGATGTTCACCTCTCATTTTAGGATGAGTTATCTTTTTTGTGTCTCTGATGGTGAATATTAGAAAAATGTCATCCAGAGGCACACTTTGCAGGAGGAGAAGCAGAAGGACATAAAGGAAGGTGCATTTCATAAACTGCAGCTTAAAACCACTGTCGATGCTGTAGATGGTTTAAATGTTTGACCAGGATTTAGTGCTATGGACTTAAGCTCCACAATAAAAATCCATAAACCTGGCTCAAATCCTGCATTGTTTGGCCTTTGAGGGTTAAAAGTTCAGTCTTGAAGCCTTGATGCAGAGACACAGTGGCACAGTGGAAGTGTGGAGGAAAGGTATGGATGTGATAGAATTTCAGTGTTGTTTCGAGCTCTGGAAACAGACATGGAGCATAAAGGTGCTGCATTTTTAATGGTCTCTGCAGCAAAATCACTCGCTGAGTTTCCCTGCCTCCAAGACATTTTTTTAGAAATACAGGTGCTGGTAATATGAGGTTTTCCTTAGTTGTCAGTTATAATTATTAAAATTAAAAGAAACAAATATTTGAAATGTATCAGGCTGTGTGTAATGAATAAATATAATTTAGTTTCACTTTTTGATGATGATCTAGTTAAATGACGGCACCTGTAGATTACTTTGGTACTAAGATACAAAATTATTTAATCTGATTCTTTTCTAGCCATATATGGCACAGTAGATTTTGTGCTCAGGAATTCATTGAAAAGTAGTAAAAACCAATATCCAGAACCCTAAATACAACTGTATAATACAATCCCAGACATTAGCAAGCTCAATTAATTAACCGGATATATGTAGTACGTCCTAGAAAACTTTTTACTTTGGACTCTTTAAAATAAAGCTCAATGAAAACACTCATCAATCGACAATCACTAACTCTCACTACGACTCTAATTGAGACATATCTCTCGCCAAATTCCCCACAGTTTATTGTCAGATGGTGGAAGCAGAAGAAGAGTTGTTTGTTCAGTATACGCTTATAAAATCTGAGCTCATAAATCTCTCTTGTGTCTCCTCGCATCTAGTGGCGAAGCTAAACCAGCAGAAGGAAATCAAACTCGCTCTTGTTTCCCTCCGTCTTTCCTGCCAGACACTTCCTGGTTCAGACTCCAGAGATATTCACAGTGTAAGATCAGAGACTGGCAGATAAAATGATTTAAAACCAGAGTCACTGCCGCAAAGGTGGGAAGATGGGAAAGTTCTTAGTCAGGGTTTGTCGTGAGCTTCTCTTCATTCATCTTCACTGTAATGTTACTTATGCATCATTTTGTTGTTAATGTAATATTTACTTCTGTGGCGGCCATTAATCAGCATTCCCTGCTTCGATGATAGGGCTCAGAAGTGCAACGTCAGCAGGTCGAGTCGAGCTGGTGCAGAGATTAGATCCATATGAAGTATTACTAATGTGTTTTCACACGGCAGAGATCACACAACGTTAGCAGGAAACCTATAGACGATTAAATTGACCATTCATTCATTCATTTTCTACCGCTTGGTTCCATAAATTGACCAATCAGACCAATTCAGAGCTGGCAAAACTACTCTGGCTTTTGGAATTGGATACAAAATTTGATAAAACAGTGTTTAATTGCCTTTTGAAATGGCTTAGTTCAACCTAAGCTTCTTTGTTTATTCATTTTTTATTTTTTGGTACTCCTTCAAAACATAAGGCTTTCTACTGCAACTGTGGTGCATAAATTGTAACCTGCATTTTGGGATGGCTAATCTGTGTTCACATTAATTCTTGAGCTGGGTTAGTTTTTTTTTTTTTTTTTATATATTTTTTTCTCCTTTTATAAAGTCTTGTTTGAGCCAAAAAGAATAGTACATCACATTATACTGAAACTAAACTGACAAGCTGCCTGTAATTGTACACTACAGTGATGATAGTCCTGCAATAATAACTATATTGGAATGATTTAACTTATACAGTATTTGTACAATAGCTATAGTGAGTCAGTTTGTTCTATTTGTCAAATTAAGGTCACAAATGCACAGTTACACATCGCCTACTGTATCTTACTTCACTGTAAGTGTGCGCCAGTCAAGAGAACTGTACAGAGAAAAACAGCAACCTTGAAAGTATCAGAAGAAACTGTTCAGACGTCTGTAGAGATTCAAACAGGCCATTCACCTGCTAATGACCAGTTTACTCTAGGACTTACATCTCTTCAATAAGGACCAAAAACCTCTTCTACTTTAAAAACTGTTTTGATGCCTTCTTAAACATTTTTGTTCCTGCTCAGATGGATGTTAGATATTCTGTTCAGTCCAGTTCTAATGATTACATTATGTATCCCTCCACTGATTAGCTGTGAGGTAATGCTGAGGTTTACAGTTTGTGCAGCCAAAGTGTGTTTAACTTTTCAGAAAGGACTCTGTAACACATTAAAAATTGCACTTCCTTTATTCAAATTAAATTGTTATTCTGTGTGTTCCTGTTGGCCTGGCTCTCCAGACCACACAGAAAAGCATCAAATACTATTCACAACTGTCACTACTTTCACTTCAACGTCCTGAGTTTCCTGCTGGTCCTTAAAGGCAGCAGGACTGTTTCCACCTGCCATATTCCCACACGTCAGTTCCTTTAGTTTAACTTAGCGCTGCTTCCAGACCCCAGCCCTTCCCCCTTTAGCGGCGCAGCTTGAGTCATGATAAATAAATGGATATTGACAGGTGGAGCGCTCACATCGTGTCCCGGTGTGGCAGCCCGATCAGCTGCAGACTCTCTCTGTGCTTCTGGTGACTAATGATGTCCCCCGAGGCGTCTTTACTCTTGAAGAGACACACCAACCCATGCTTTGTCATCTCTCTGCAAAGGCCACTGGGATTTTTTTCCTCTCCTAATGGTGCCTTTAAGTACCTGTGTGGTTTTGTGTTGATTTGGACTTCAGCTGAAGGCACATGGCATGATTTGAGTTTGTCTTTAGATAGGTGGTCTTGTTTTTCTCGGCTGTCGTTCTGTTTGTGCGCTCTGTCTAACCACGGTGCTCTGTAGTTGTCTGGATTTAACTGATGTACAAAGGATGTGTTTGATCCCTCCACCTTCTCTGCAGTGGTGTTGTGGCAAAAGCAGAGTCTTCAATCACTGCGAAGATTGTTGTAATAGTTTTCTGTCAGCTGGCTTAATAACCTACCCAGTTTTCAAAATTTCTATAGCTATGTTCAAACCAGAGATGTGAGGATCCAGCCTCTTCTTTACAGATTTTCTCTGATCTCTGCGTTTTTTGAGTATTTGCCGATATTGCCTGATATTGAACCAATGCCATTGTACAATATCAATGGTATTGTACAATGAACCCCTGAACCCCTCCCACAAAATCTTTTGTGGGAGGGGTTCAGGGGAGTCAGTCCAAGGGACAATTTTATCTCAAAAACTACTACCTTTCTTTCATTCTGTTGACCTACATTCATTTAAATTAGCCATGTGTCATTTTTTGTGGCTAGTGATTATGTTCAATATTCAAATGTATGTAGGTACAGCTGCTGTGTCTTGATAAACACGTTTGGCTAATTCCTCAGCATCTCAGCGCTGTCTGGTGGCTCATGTCGCGTCAGAGAAGAAAACAAGAACACTCTGCTGATTCCTTGGAGAGTTTGAGTTGTAGCAACATGGCCCTAATGCTGTTAAAGTCTGATGCACCCTGTTTACTGATTTAGCATCTGACCTAAACATAATGAAGTAGATCATGGATTGGTTTCTATGTAACAGCTTCATGATCAGATGCCTGATCCAACTGTTGTGTCTATGTCACAGTTGGTATCAGATACTAGTATTGTAATGGTGCATCCCTACTAGTCCAAACTTTTATTTCATTTTCACCACTGGACCAAAGGACACAACAGTCCTGTAAGTGGATAGGTCTGATTGGATTGATAATTGTTAACTTTGACTTTAGGCACTTGTACCTGTTGTTTTTTACTGGAAACAAACATTCAGGCTGCAGGCATTGCTCTGTGTCTTGCCTCCTTTATTTAAATTTATTCCTACAGACTTTCTGCTCTTTTAAAACCAAATAAGTTGCATGATTTTAGAGTCACATCTTGTTTTGCGTCTTTTGGCTTTGGTCTCTTTAGCGATCGCCTTTTAACGGGACCCTCCCAGTGTTCATGTGGAGTGAACCCAGATGCACATTTTTTGACACAGCAGCTATCCTCCTTAATCTTTATGAACCGCACTAACAGGGCAGCTACAGTTTGTTTTATTTGGAACAAACTCAACAAACATAAAGGCCTTAATGTTTTTTAATTTCTGAGTAGAAAACTTTGAATTTTGCCAGAGTTATTTGCAGACCCTTGTGTTCACTGTGTGGTTGACCATTCTGACTTGTTCCATTAAAATAACAAAACTTGTTTCTAAGTGTCTAATTAAAGCCAAGAGGATGTCATCTGTCTCTCCACCTACACTGACGTGCTGTTTTTGGCAGCACATACCTCTTCAGTCACTGCTTAATTAAGTTTTACTTGACTGACTAGTGTCTCCAAACTTCCATCAAAGAGTTTGGGTATATTTCTCATAAGATCCTTTTTTCAGGTTTTACTTTATCTGGGTAATTAGGATGCCATAAATCAAATGCCCTTAAAATTATTTTCCACATTAATACTAAAAATGAATACAGTATTTCTTCTCCCTTTCTCATCCACCCTTTAGTGTCGAGTAAGAAAATCTGTCACATGACTTATTGTGTATTAGTTAATGAATAAATCCATAATGAAGCTTAGAAATTGACACATTCCACACCTAAACTCATTTGATAATTATTTATAGACAACTCTTTATGTCCATACGAGAGAAATCTGTCAAAAGGTGCTGTAGTTCTAAATGTTAATATTAAGTCTTTCAGAGTTTGTGTGGACATAAGAGGAAGATAAAGACTTGTGAGTTCAGTGAAGCGTGAGCACACATTTCAGTCGCTGTGTGACTCTGACATTTATTTATTTATATTTTGTCGTTTTCATGAATTGTCATATCCTCTGTAAGTGTTCATCTCACTTTAACGTTCACTTATCTGCAAATATCTGTCAGCCCCCAAAATGAGCAGAACTTACGCTCATACGAAACCCTCTCTCCCTGTGTGGGCCTAATGTTTAAATCATTTGGCGCACATAGTTCTGCCTGTCTTTGTCTTCTTCAAAAGCCCATTAAGTAAAAGTCAAACAAAAGCTTTGCTAAATTCTGCTTGCTAATTTTGTTAAAGCAGTTATTTCAATTTTCATGTCCTTTTTAGGAGTTACTTCAACATGATATACCATACAGAGCCTCATAATGATAGTTTTCTGTCAAGTCATCTTTGACTTAAAACGACTATCATAAAGACTTGCCACTGCTCATCCTTGTTGTCTGGTCATTACTCTCCTTTCCCATGTAGATTTTCTACTCTAAAATGTATGGGACAAAGGAACATTTCTGTGAGCCCGAACAAAAAAACACACAAAAATGCAATTTATAGAGCTAATAAAGAATTAGATTTTTTTGAGGAGCGTTGTCAGTTTTGTCCTTTGACACGTATTAATGTCATAAATGCTAATCTGTTCCAGTTTTTGGTTTGATGTGAAAAACTAAGGTTTCTTTCATTCACACATAAAACATGCAGTTTTAATTGGTCTGGTTCTGTTTCACATTGCGCTTTGTCAAACAAGCCAAACCTCCTGAACGAATACAGAGAACATGCCTCGTCTCAGCAATAATTACTGTATAGAGACGACAAGTAGGAAGCTTGTCTATTAGTCTAAAGTCCACCTCTTCAGCAGCATTTGTATCATCTATAGGCAAGGCAATTTTATTTATAAAGCACAATTCATACACAAAGTGCTTTACAGAAAAAAAAGACTTACAAGATTTAGATTTAGAAACATAAGAAAAATTAAAAACATTATAAAAGAAAAAGAGGCCCTACTCACTGATAGTTGCCTTGATGCTAGTCATTATTACTGGATAAATAATATAAATAATATATAAAATAATGATGAAGAGTGATGGACAATTGATTTTGGCTGACACCAATTGTTAACACTTTCCACTAATTAGTTAGAAATTATTGTTTTTGTTTGTTGCATTTAGCACATTTATATTATATTTCTTCACAGCATATTTATTTATTAATTTGTTTTTTCCATCAATGAGCATTGATGACCAATTTGGATTGTTCTTTGGTTCTCTTTGCTTTTCTCTTCGGTCTAACCTCACCAGGGTTCACTCAGAGGCAAACAGACACCTATGTTTTTAAGCAGAACCAGAGTTTATTTGTTTTGACCACACCAGACTTCAATCCCTCCTCTGAACTTCCCAGAAAAATGTTGAAAGCACAATTTTGGCAAACTGATCTCACCTTTGGGCAGAAAGAATTGTGTTTGCCAAGCTTTCCAAGAGCTCTTACGGTTCACTCAAGGACAGACTGACATCCAAAGATATGCATGCTGGCGTCTGAGTCCTTGTTAACGTGAGAAATCATCCATTTCTCATAATCCTTCACACTCTGAGAGCATTGACTTTTTAATGAGACGCGTTTGACAGTTTTTGATGCAGTTGTTTCCTGCATTTGCTTTTCTGATGGAATTGTATAATAACCTGGTTTGGATTACGAGGAACATATTGGGTCATTTTGCTCTGCTTTGTAGTGTTGCTAAAGGCAGTACAGCAACTGTCTGTGACACTGGTGTGTGTCTGTGTGTGTGAATGTGTGTGTGTGTGTGTGTGTGAATGTGTGTGTCTGTGTGTGTGTCTGTATGTGTGAATGTGTGTGTGTCTGTGTGTGTGTGTGTGTGTGTGTGTGTGTGTGTGTGTGTGTGTGTGTGTGTGTGTGTGTGTGTGTGTGTGTGAATGTGTGTGTGTGTGTGTGTGTGTGTGTGTGTGTGTGTGTGTGTGTGTGAATGTGTGTGTGTGTGTGTGTCTGTGTGTGTGTGTGTGTGTGTGTGTGTGTGTGTGTGTGTGTGTGTGTGAATGTGTGTGTGTGTGTGTGTGTGAATGTGTGTGTGTGTGTGTGAATGTGTGTGTCTGTGTGTGTGTCTGTATGTGTGAATGTGTGTGTGTCTGTGTGTGTGTGTGTGATGTGTGTGTGTGTGTGTGTGTGTGTGTGTGAATGTGTGTGTGTGTGTGTGTGTGTGTGTGTGTGTGAATGTGTGTGTGTGTGTGTGTGTCTGTGTGTGTGTGTGTGTGTGTGAATGTGTGTGTGTGTGTCTGTGTGTCTGTGTGTGTGTGTGTGTTTGTGAATGTGTGTGTGTGTGTGTGTGTGTGTGTGTGTGTATGTGTGTGTGTGTGTGTGTGTGTGTGTGTGTATGTGTGTCTGTGTGTGTGTGTGTGTTTGTGAATGTGTGTGTGTGTGTGTGAATGTGTGTGTGTATGTGTGAATGTGTGTGTGTCTGTGTGTGTGTGTGTGAATGTGTGTGTGTGTGTGTATGTGTGTCTGTGTGTGTGTGTGTGTGTGTTTGTGAATGTGTATGTGTGTGTGTGTGAATGTGTGTGTGTGTGTGTATGTGTGTCTGTGTGTGTGTGTGTGTGTTTGTGAATGTGTGTGTGTGTGTGTGTGAATGTGTGTGTGTGTGTGTATGTGTGTCTGTGTGTGTGTGTGTGTGTTTGTGAATGTGTGTGTGTGTGTGTGTGTGAATGTGTGTGTGTGTGTGTATGTGTGTATGTGTGTGTGTGTGTGTGTGTCTGTGTGTGTGTGTGTGTCTGTGTGTGTGTCTGTGTGTGTGTGTGTGTATGTGTGTGTGTGTGTCTGTGTGTGTGTGTGTGTGTATGTGTGTGTGTGTGTGTGTGTGTGTGTCTGTGTCTGTGTGTGTGTGTGAATGTGTGTCTGTGTGTGTGTGTGTCTGTGTGTGTGTGTGTGTGTCTGTGTGTGTGTGTGTCTGTGTGTGTGTGTGTGTATGTGTGTGTGTGTGTCTGTGTGTGTGTGTGTCTGTGTGTGTGTGTGTGTGTGTGTGTGTGTGTGTGTGTGTGTGTGTCTGTGTCTGTGTGTGTGTGTGAATGTGTGTCTGTGTGTGTGTGTGTCTGTGTGTGTGTGTGTGTGTGTGTGTGTGTGTGTGTGTGTGTGTGTGTGTGTGAATGTGTGTGTGTGTGTGTGTGTGTGTGTGTGTGTGTGTGAATGTGTGTGTGTGTGTGTGTGTGTGTGTGTGTGTGTGTCTGTGTGTGAATGTGTGTGTGTGTGTGAATGTGTGTGTGTGTGTGTGTGTGTGTGTGTGTGAATGTGTGTGTGTGTGTGTGTGTGTGTGTGTGTGTGTGTGTGTGTGTGTGTGTGTGTGTGTGTGTGTGTGTGTGTGTGTGTGTGTGTGAATGTGTGTGTGTGTGTGTGTGTGTGTGTGTGAAGGGGTGAATGGAAGCTGGATGTAAAGCACTTTGAGTGCCTAGTAGGTGGAAAAGCGCCAAATAAAATCCATACCATTTACCTGTGAATTACTACACACACCTTCAGTAGAGAAAGCAGAGGCTGATGACTCAAAAGTCTCCAAGTTTTTTTTTTTTTTACATGCCTTTGAGTGTCCTGTTTATGAGCCTTATCCTTATTTCTACAAGTCAAAGAGCTCTCTGTGACAGAGCGACAATATATCAAAATAAAATGTCCTGACTTTGACTGGAGTGACCTGTCAAACAGCGCGGGATGAGGAATGTGAAAAAACAAAAACAAAAAAAAAGTTTTTTTCGTGCAGTAAAAAGGTCTGCGAGACTAGCTTTTACACCGGTGCAATAAGCAGCTGTGTTAAGCCTGAAATTGGGTAAAGTTTTAAAGAAAGTACACCAGTCGGAAGTTTTAGAATCTCTAAAATAAGTTTATTTTGTGGCTATAGGGAAGGACCAAAACATTCATGTAAAAGTGAACTCATAGTAAATGGAAGAGAACATTTTTATCGACATGCCTTCACTTCAGTTTACGTCAGTTTTCCTTTCTAAGTCTAATTATTTGTGGAATTAAACATTTACTTGTTTCAATTACTGTTTCAAACAGATAACATTTCAGAGCTAATGAAGTGTTGTATGACAAAACAGCAAATTTACTTGTGTTTCTTCCTATACTTTTGTCTTATGCTGTGTCCTTAAAAGCCATCTGCCCCCCTTGTGCAGTTGTGGGTCTTCACAGATCAAAGATACACAGCCATATCTTCAAAGCTATGTCATACTTGGAATAATTCATAGATTGTCACACGTTATGACCAAAATATCCTAAGATACAAGTCTGAAGCCAAACATTTAGGTTGACTTTTTGTGACTGCTGCCTTTTAAAGCAGTCAAATGCAAACACACAAGCACAACTTGAATCACATGGGGAATCTTGAGAGAACCTAACAGGCCATAACAGCCCCATATGAGAGCTGTACTGAGACAGTGTAACAGCTGCTGCTGAGTGAGCCCCACAGCAACAATGTGACGGGACGCCTTCTTTCAACACTAACACAGTGATTCTTTAGGGGCTACTTTCCAGATTAAGGCTAGATAAGTTTTGGAGAATCTCTAATAAATGCTCCAACATCTCAGAAAACCACTACTGTCTCATCTTTTGTTTTCCAAAGTGACACAAACAGCGCAGACAGAGGTGGATACAGGCAGGGAGACAGAGCAGTGATGCTGATTAGCAAAGTTGTTACCTTTACCTGACACAAGAAAGCGCTGCTCTTTAATATAAAACACTGCTGCAGGTTTACATTAGCTCTTCTTCTTTCATCTTTCCCTTCATCTGCCTCCATATGTCCCCATCTTCTCACACCAACAAACTTCATTTCCTCCTTCACTCCATAAATATATTTTGCATAAATATGTCTAAAAAACACAAACATGGCAAATCTTCTGTGATGTCGCTAAGCTTTTGTTTCCCATTTTATTCTAAATTCAGCTCGTCATTAACGTCATCACCTCTGTGGGAAACTCTGCTAAAAATGGTGGTCTCTCAGGTTGGTCATGGTGGATCCCGTCTCAGCGCCTCTGCTCTGAGCTGATAAACACAGTCACATTCAGAATCGCTGCCCACGTTGGCCCCTGACTTCAAACACCATCAGACTCCAACACGTTCCCTTACCATTTGTTGTTTGCAGCAAACATATGTAAGTTAATATCCTCTTTGGGGTACGCTGAGACGCTACACAAACTGTCTCTAATGTGGCCTTACTACTGAGCGTTGCGTGTTTACAGAAATATTGCATCAGGTAGAAATGGAAAATGCAACCCCATTTAAAGCCACAGAGCAGTTTTCACTTGAAGCTTCCTGACATATAGAACATTTTCAACATATCTTTCTGACATTTATGGAAAGCGCTGATGCATAAAATATCAGTGGTACAGATTACAAATAAGAAGCACCTAAAAAATCATCATGAAGGTTTTAAAAGTTTATGGAAATTCTGAAGACTCTTCCAACAATTTCATGCATTAATATTTATTTTAGATGATTACAGGCAATCACAGCAGCCACATCCTGTACTTCTGTTGATCTTTGAAGCTGTGTAAGGTTATTGGACTTACAAGGATTAGTTTAGTGACAATAAATGATTTAAATTAAACAAAGCCATCCCCGGTGTTTGGTACAGTCAGCTGTAAAACAACTCCAGGGTGAGATCCACAGGATTATTTATATTTATTTCCACATATTGGAATAGGTTAAAAGACAGCTAACTTGGTTTCCACAGTGATGACTCAGGTATAAGTAAATTTGTGAAAAAACAAATGTAACGCTTAGGATCTTTTATCAATAAGTGCATTTACATGAATTTGAGTATCACAAATTTTAGATTCCTGTTTTTGTCTTTGTTCTTGTAAACATCGTATCCTGGTTTTAGAAACCGGGATAAGCCTAGATAACACTGATATGGTTCTAGAGAACTCCAAAAGAAAGTGGAAAACTACAGCATTTATACAAAGTACAGTAATCTGGTTTCTGGTTAACGCTGCTGGTTTTGTGCTGTTTTCTCCAATGGTCTTCTAGACTTTTACCTACAGCGGCTGAAGGACACTGTAATCATCACAAAGTTAGGGTGTTTATTTGGATACTTTTTTGTGCCTCAGCAGTTGGAAATTTGGTAATTAGCTGTCCGTAGGTTATGTTATTTGAAAATGCAATATTCTGATTACTGTCATGACCAGAAAAAGGCTCAAAACGCAAGGCAAGGCAAATTTATTTATATAGCACAATTCATACACTGGGTAACTCAAAGTTACCTTCAAGTGCCTCTCAACGCACTCATTGAGGAGCAGATTTCATACTTAATTAACAAAGTTTTCTCTCAAACGTCCCCCCACAACATCATAGGGGTTTAGGAACTCAGTCAGGCCTGTTTGTTTCCTTGTTTTCTCAAAAGTTTGTAGAATTGGTAGATACAGTACACTACAATAAACCACTACCGAGGCTCACTGACCTTTTATAAGGTAACGCCTATGAGACCAGAACAGCCTGGTCCAATCAGAGTTAGTTTCTGGTCAAACCCCTCCCTCTAGAGATAAAGTTCAGCTCTCTTACCAGTTGATCTCAGAGAAGTAAAGTCTCTGGATTCAGAAACAAATCGTCTTGACCTTGAAAACTAAGTCTAGATGACTTTGCTTTATCCTTTTCTTCAAGATGACCTGAATGAATGAGAACTTTCACAGACATTGTGATATGTTTGATCTATGGTATACCTTAAAATGGTTAAAGACCACACACCTAGATGATTATTTGGTACAATTGTATACATGTCTACGGTGGCCGAGACAGCTCAACACGCTGCAAATGAAGAAAGCACCAGCAAATAAAGAAAACATCATCAGTTTCACAACACGCGCGCTGCAAAAGTTCACAACACATGCAAATACAAAAACGCGCTGCAAATTCAAAAACGCGCTGCAAATCCTCACAACACATACAAATTCAAAAACGCGCTGCAAATCCTCACAACACATACAAATACAAAAACGCGCTGCAAATCCTCACAACACATACAAATACAAAAACGCGCTGCAAATCCTCACAACACATGCAAATACAAAAACGCGCTGCAAATAACACAGACCGCAACGGAAATGTTTTAAGGGGACTCATTTGAGTGACGAACAATATATTTAGGCCAACAATATCCAAACGACTAAGCAATTATACGATCATGATATAAAAGTAAAAAAAAAAACTCACCTTTCAGGTCAGTGACAACAACACTGACAACAACGCGACAGGCGAGCAAACAATAAGCAGGTCCCATTAGGGGTTCGTCACTCAAAGGAGTCCCCTTAAAACATTTCCGTTGTGGTCTGTGTTATTTGCAGCGCGTTTTTGAATTTGCAGCGCGTTTTTGTATTTGTATGTGTTGTGAGGATTTGCAGCGCGTTTTTGAATTTGCAGCGCGTTTTTGTATTTGTATGTGTTGTGAGGATTTGCAGCGCGTTTTTGTATTTGTATGTGTTGTGAGGATTTGCAGCGCGTTTTTGTATTTGCATGTGTTGTGAGGATTTGCAGCGCGTTTTTGTATTTGCATGTGTTGTGAGGATTTGCAGCGCGTTTTTGTATTTGTATGTGTTGTGAGGATTTGCAGCGCGTTTTTGAATTTGCAGCGCGTTTTTGTATTTGAATGCTTTTGCAGCGCGCGTGTTGTGAAACTTATGAAGATGTTTTCTTTATTTGCTGGTGCTTTCTTCATTTGCAGCGTGTTGAGCTGTCTCGGCCACCGTACATGTCCTTCCTTTCATTAATATCTGTAAAAATGTAAGTGGGCAAAAAGTTTTATGATTAATTACTTAATTTTTTTGTAAATTCAATACTAAGCCCAATATCGGCTTTGATGGTGTGAATCTGACGGTTGAATGTGGTCTGCAGAAGGTGACCTGCAGCATATTTTTCTGGTGATGAAGTGGTTGAAATGGCATCATTACCACAGCTGCAGCTCTCTGGACGCTCTAATCTAATAAAAGACTGACTTCTCCTCGGCAGCGATGATCAATTGATTCAAATGGCCTCCGCGTCGAGTTGAGGCTGTGCTGCGCTTCTATTTTTAACTTCTACTGGTGAAGTCAGAGCCGTCATGTCCCCTCTCCCCGGTCTCTCCAGCCTCGTCCGCTCAGTCTTTCGTGTTTTATTTCCTCCTCTCTCCTCCTCCTCTCTTTGGCGTCTCGTCTTGTTGCCTGCTGGGACCCAGAGGAGAGCTTTTCTGCCTCATTGGCTCACTTCACCAGCAGTCATTAACACAGACACTTCAGCTGTAGTCCAACACTTCTTCCCCAAATCAAGGAATACCTGACACTGTTCACTATTTTGGTTATATCCACCGGATATGCTGTACATTTATTCAACAGCCTGGTGGTTAATCGTTTAACTGCTCACAGATGTTGAACTTCATAGGCAAGTGTTGCAGAAAGTAGTGCACCAATACTGAAGCAAATTGACAATACTAAATACACATCCTATATGTTGTTTATTATGTCACACCAGGCTTTAAAAGATTAACAGTTTGGGAGACTTTTGTTGAGTAAACAATTGACAAAACCAATAAACATGAAAAAAACAAACAAAAAAAATAAAACTAAATCTCACTCAAGCTGAAGAGGTGTCTCGTGGTATCATCTGATGGAGTTTGACATTAATATACATTTTTTAATATTTACTAATTAACATTAATATTTGACATTGTGTCATTTACCCAGATTTACCAGTTAGGGTAAATTGTGGGGTTCCCATTCCCTGCCCACGAGTGGTGAACGACTTGCTTTTTTACTGTCCTTCAATACATTTTCATCGTCTCTGTGGCGGAGTTATAAAGCGCTGCACAGTTGCTGTTGCCCTCACCGCTCTGACTGATGCACTCACTCACAGTAGTGGAGCAGCTTGGGGGGCGATGCACGCTCATGAGATGCTGCACGCTCTCTGCCATTACAGAATGTACATGGAGAAGTCACAGTAAAGTGAGGTAGGAGATGATGTAACAGCGTTTTTATTAGTGGTCTATTCCTTCTCTTTGTTGTCTTTGTGACTCAAACTACTACCTGTTAGTAAAGTTTAATTAGCAGAGTATTTAGACAGACTGATGTTTGTAATCAAATAATGGGGTAGGAATTGACTGTTGTTGATTTGTCTGACAGTGACTCACTGGCCATTGTCCAGGGTGTACCCCGCATATGGCCCAAAGCTGCTGGGATAGGCACCAGTCACACGTTACCCCCAACGGGATTAAGCGGTAGAAAATCAATGAATGAATGATTTGCCTGATGGCTGGCATGCATCATTTGACGTTCTTGCGTTTTAAATAAACACTGTGTGCACAATTATTAGGCAAGTGATAATTTTGACCATATCATCCTTTTATCCATAATTTCCATCTCCAAGCTGTATAAACTTGAATCCTTATTGGATTTAATACATATCAGGTGATGTGTATTTGTGTAACGAAGGAGATCAACACCTTATATCAATGGGTGCATAATTATTAAGCAGAACTGGCAAATATTTGTGAAGCTACCAGGAACACATTATCCTCCATTCTGAAGACAGATTTTTCAAAGGTTTTGTGGAATAATGAGATGAGAGTGACTCTTGACGGACCAGATGGATGGGCCCGTGGTTGGATCGGTAACGGACACAGAGCTCCACTTGGACAAGGTGGAGGTGGGGCACAGGTATGAGCAGGTATTATTAAAGACAAGCTAGTTGGACCTTTTTGGGTTGAAAATGGACTCAAAACCAACTCTCAGACCTACTGCCATTTTTAGAAGACACTTTCTTCAAGCAGTGGTCCAGGAAAAAGTCTGCATCTTTCAAGAAGACTGATTTTTATTTTATTTTTTTTAAATGCAAGACAACACTCCATCACATGGATCAAAGTTCTCCACTGCGTGGCTGACCAGTAAAGGCCTTAAAGATGAAAAACTAATGACATGGCCCCTTCTTCACCTGACTTAAACCCTATTGAGAACTTTTGGGCCCTTCTTAAGCAGGACATTTACAGTGAAGGTAAACAGTACACCTCTGAACAGTGTCTGGGAGGCTGTGGATGCAGCTGCAGAAAAAGTGATTCTGACCAGATCAAGAAACTGACTGACTCCGTGAATGGAAGGCTTGTGACTGTTGTCGAAAAGAAGGGTGGCTATATTGGTCACCAAATTTTTTTGAAAATAAAAGTGAGATGGGAAAATCTTTGTTTTTTATTTAGTTGCCTAATAATTCTGACACTTATAGTGCCTAATAATGGTGTACATGTAGATAGTCTCTTAAGAAAGCCCAAACTTCCCTTTTGCTACTTAAATGTTCAGGTTTGAGGGTCTTTTAACATTTTGGATTGACCAAGAGCACTGTAGTTGTACAATAACAAATTGAATCCTCAAAAATACAACTTGCCTAATAAATGTGCACACAGTGTACACTAAGGCAGACCCAACCAGAAACAGGCTTAAAAAAACTGAAGAACAGAAAGCACTGTGGGTTTGTCTGTTTTATAAAGTAACTCAAGTCTGTATCATAGGACAAGAACACTTTCACACTAGAATTCCGTCTTTGAGCTTTCCAAAGAGCTGCCAGTCTCTAAACAGACTGTAGCCACAATAATGCTGCACATGTTGAAACAAAGCAGGAATAAAACACAGCTGTCTGAGCCTGAACCAATGCTAAATGTATTCAGTGAGTCATTATCAGCTCCCAGCAGCTGTCATCATTAACGTGATGTTTTTTTGGAGGCACACGTCCAATAGCCTCAGATCGACAGCACAATACCAGGAAACAGCTGAGAAAGCATTAACACAGTGGCATATCCCTCTTCTGACACACAGAGACACATTCTTGGATCTGAACATTCAACAGACATTCATTAATCACAGAAACTGAAAATATTTGCAAATCCAATGTATTTGAAAGGAACAAGAAAGTATTATGTCAAAAACTTGGATTTGTTTTTGACCCCTTGGACAAATAAATACCAGAGCATATAAATGTTATGCTTAAAGAGAGGTTTTACTTTGAATTCTGCTTCCTAGAGTCTTTGAATTAGTATTTCAAGATTTATAGGGTACATTGTTTTTAAGGCGACTGTGGTTTGTCCTGACAATGAATAATTGTATTTAATGGTCTTGTTAATTAGCAGCCCACGAGCAGTACAGGGTTTCCAAAGTTGCTCTATATACAGTAGTTGCTATGGTGAGGAGTAGTATTGAACACGGAAATGTTGATGACCTTTCACATCAGTGTGGTTTAAAAAAAAAAAAAAAAGAAGTGTTGTTTCCCCTTTAAGCTTCATATTTGGTGACTAGTTGGATTCCAGTAGTGTGTTGAGCAGAACCAGGCCTGACTGGACGGCAGAAGCCTACATCCTGGTACC
This sequence comes from Neodontobutis hainanensis, assembly GCA_024349245.1. Taxonomy (NCBI): domain Eukaryota; kingdom Metazoa; phylum Chordata; class Actinopteri; order Gobiiformes; family Odontobutidae; genus Neodontobutis; species Neodontobutis hainanensis. The sequence goes on along the minus strand of JALDNG010000015.1, from coordinate 17,965,024 downwards.
TTCTGTGTTTGTATTGATGCCGACTTACTCTGGCATCATGCTCCGGTCACGGTGAACCATCGACTTACTGTACAAACGCTTAGTGCATGATGGGAAATACTGTCCTGTCAGCATGTGCACTTATTATTGGGAGTTTGGTTTTCATCAAATAAATCATAAGCTTACACTTGACTGAGGTAATGGTATTTGAAGAATACATTGTTCTTTCAGTTCATAATTTCGTAATTTTTCTAAATTTTCAAGAATATAATCTCAAGTGTGTGTGTAACGTATCAAAGATAGGGTGGCAGTAGCTCAGTGGGTAGAGTGGTCATCCTTCGACCGGCGGGTGTGCGGTTCGATCCCCGCTCGAAACATCCCAAAACATCATAACATCCCGCTCTCCCCCACATACTGTTGTTCATTGTGTCCTTGGGCAAGACACTTAACCCACCTTGCCTCAAGTTATGTCAGCTGTAACACTGTAAAACGATTTGAGTGCCTAATAGGTAGAAAAACGCTATATAAATACCCCCCAAAAAATGAATAAATAAACGAAACGGGCTTGTTTCCTAGCATCAGAAAGGAAGGATTTAGTCAATTCACCCAACACCCTCTGCCCTGCCCTTTATTGTGGCTGCCTGCTCTATTGAAATATAATGGTCAGTAATATTTATTAGGCTTTTGACTTCTAACATGGCAGTTAAACCTCTTGTCTGATTAACTAGACACACTAACTCATGTTGTCCAATGTCACCTGCAGCTCTTAGAAAAACAGTGTTATTCACAGCAACTCTTTACTTGTCGCGGGTTTGAGAAAATCCGCTGTAGACTGATTCCTCACAGTCCAGTCCAGAGCTGAAATCTCATTTTGTGTCTGCCGCTGACAGGAAATGAGGCATCAGGTGATAAATCTTCAGCTGATGATGAATTAGACTGGGGTGAATCTGCCGATGGACCAAACACTGTTACTACTGTCATGAGTTTTTATTTGATGAAAATGCAATACAAAAGTTCTGCAGTATCTCTCTTACACACTTTAACATTGTTTTCAGAGTTGCAAGAAATATCTTTGATCAGTTTAGTGATTAAAATGAAATATGTAGTTATCAAACTGTAGTTTCTCAAACACAGGTATAAAACTAAGGTTACCACAGATACCAGTGTATGGTTTACAAAGCATTTGATAGGATTTAATATTAGCTCTGCAGGTGATAATTACTTTTTTTTTCTAGTCTTAATTGGAGAATGTTTGGCGAAAGCAAATTGCCTGAATGCATTTTATATTGTTTTTGTGATTGATTGCTTATAATTAATGAAAAATAATGAGATTTAATAATAAGCATACAGACTTTAAAGTTATTGTTATACAAGGAAGAAAACAACACACTAGAGATGTGGGTTAGTAAAGCTAAAATAATTTTATATGATTGTAAATAGTCCAATTTCACCATTTGGGTTTACACAAGTCTGTAACACAGTGGGAAAATAACAAAATACAGCCATCACACTGAGCAAGTATGTTCTGAGTGTCTAAATAATGGACTAATGTTTGAGCAACAAAGTCATTACAAACCCGTCACACGGAGATCAGCCTCTCGAAGGAAAGCTTCAGTGTTGGAGCCATGGATTGGGTGATACTGGGAAACTCCTGTTCCTACCAAAGAGGAATTCAGAATTCACGCTTATCACAGTGACCTGGAGGGATGTCTGGGTAATTGCTTAGGAATTGGGAATTTTCTTAAGAAATTGAATGTATTCAAATTCAGCTTTTGACTTTGCTCTTGGTCTAAAGAGGGTTCTCTGCACAAAGCCTTGCAGTTAAAGCAACACTTTTTTTTTCTACAGCTCCTCCTACAGCTTTGGTGTAACGTTAAAAACACTGTTGTAAAAACTCACCGGTGATGAGTGCTCCTGCCTCCTCTCTTTCACTGTTTGTCTCTGAGGAACGCCGGGTCGCTGGATGGCCTCCAGCAAACACTTGCAAGGCTGTTTTCACACAGCTCGCTTCTTGAAAAAGGCTACTTTAAGCAATATTATTTTATCACAAATACAGTGAAGTAACAGTAACTGTAAAATATGTTTTACAAAGTCCAAAGTAAAATTTCTATTATCTGGTTTTATTTTGCCTCAAACATTTAGACAATTCCAGAAAAAAACAGGCCAAACAGAACTAAACCAGACCATTACATCTCAGAAGGCTCTTGGGTTAAACCAGACCATGTGACCCCAGACAGAACCAGGCCAGACTCCATGATGTTGTGATCCGGGTCACGCCATCATGTCACGAGGACTCCTTGTTCTGGGATTCACTCTCAATGTTGAGGTTTTTCTGTCTGTTCATTCATTTTCAATTCTGTAGGTTAAAAAGAAAACAATATATATATATATATATAATCAAAAAGTAATAAAAATCATCTGTGAAAAAAGACCATTAAAAAAATATATATAAATATATATTTAAAAAAAAAACTTCTACAAACATTCTGGTGTGGCTGCTGAATAGGAATTTCCCAACAGGGATAATAAATGGATAATAATAAAAATATATTACAGTATATTGTTGACAGGTTTATTACTTTACTGCATATCTGCCTAAAACTATTCAAAGTACTGTGTATCGCTTCACCTTCAACCAAGTTTATTAAAAACACAGCAAATTCATTCATTTTGTGCTGCCTATGAATTATTTTTCTATGTATCCAATGTTTGTTTTGGATCCACATAGATGCATTTGTTTGAAACAACTGGGTTAAATTGTTTACCGACCTTTGCACAACTCCAACGTGACCTCATTTTGGACGGACACTTTGTGACAGAGAGTAATGGCCTGAAAGCCAAAGGCACACACAGAAAATTCTTATAATCCTGCAGCGTGTGTTTGCTGTTGGCCTTGGTCTGGCGGCGGTCAGCGTCTGTTTGTTAAAGGAGGAGGGGACCACTGTGCTGGTCTTTGGGGAGTCGCTCACTGTCTCAGCTGCACTGGCCACTGATATTGTGGAAGCAGATGAGACCGAGACTGAAAGCAACACATTTGATGCTCAGAAATGTTACAAATTTTATTCAGGCTGAACAGCAGCCTGGAGGTGAGGCCAAGGGTAGCCGTGACGATTACTGATGACTTCTGCATTTCTACATGTCTACGTTTACTTTGTCTCGTTACACAATGAAGCAGCGTCTTTAGTTCCAGGGTTGTAACTCTTTCTGCTTGAGAAATGTTTTAATTGCTGCAGCTTTCTCTCCATGGCAACAGTAAAAGGTCTTGACTCCTGACCTCTGCAGAAGTTTCTGTTCATTAAAAAGGTGCCACAATAATTGCATGCAATCATTATGCAAAAATGATTTTAAAATAGACCCATGTAGGTTGTGTTAAATAATCACCCATGATTTTCTACTTGTTTAGAAAAACTAAAGCCCAACTCTCACTTAATCAAACCTAATGAAATGAATTATTCTGTCCCATTTACTGTTAATACACGACACAGTCTAGACATGTTTGGTGTATTTACTGCTTATTACAACAGACTCAAAAGGTTTGACAGGTACATCACTATGAGACTCGTTTCTAGGGAAATGCAGCAGTCTCAGTGTATTTCGTCTCTGAGAAAACACACATCTGAAAAATGTATAAAATGATAAAATTTTTCTTTATACATATGTAATTAGGTATTATTTAAAGCGCCTTTGCAACTTTTCAGGCTGTTTACCCACTAAAGGACAAAACATACAAATGATGGAACTAAATTCACACAAGACTGTTTTTATTCCATTATACATTTTCATACATACACAATAAATGTCTTAGTTGTAATGTTCTCTAGAGTTTCTCATGGTTAAATGCAGACCTTTTTATCTGCCACGAGTGTTCACTTCCACCATAATAACCACAGTCTATATTCCACCGGATGCTAATGCCAAGCTTGCTTTGAATGAACTTCATGCAGCCATTAGTAAACAACAGACTGCTCACCCAGAGGCTGCTTTTATTATCGCGGGTGATTTTAACCACTGCAAATTAAAGACAGTGCTCCCCAAATTCCACCAGCATGTTTCCTGCCACACAAGAGACAAAACTTTGGATCATGTATACACAAACATTCATGGAGCTTACATCGCGACCCCCCTCCCCCACCTCGGACAGTCTGATCACCTTTCTTTGTTTCTCACCCCTAAGTATTCACCCCTCATCGATCGTGTGAAGCCATCAGTGAAGACCATCAAAGTGTGGCCAACTGGAGCAGACTCTTTACTTCAGGATAGGTTTCAACACACTGACTGGAGTATGTTTGCTTCTCAGGCTGCCTGTGGCTCTCACACGGACATTGACATTGATATCTACACCTCCTCTGTACTGGATCACATCAACTCCACCATTGACAGTGTTACAGAAAAACAGATAACAACATACCCTAATCAGAAGCCATGGATGAACTAGGAGGTGCGACTTCTGCTGAAGGCCCGCAACACTGCCTTCAGGTCAGATGACGCTCAGGCCTACAGTAAATCTAGGGCTAACCTGAAAAGGGGCATCAAAAAGGCCAAGTACTGCTACAAGCTGAAGGTTGAGGAACATTTTTCTAACTTTGACCCCAGACACATGTGGCAGGGCATCCGGGTCATCAGTGATTACAAGTCAAGCAACTCCACTCCATCGGTCACGGACGTCTTCTTCCTGAACGAGCTAAATGACTTTTATGCTCGCTTCAACAGCGACAGCAAGGAGACGACCACCAAAATCTCACCCTCAGCAGACCACCAATCTCTCAAACTTACCTCCAAAGATGTCTACACTGCACTGAGCCGGATCAACGCACGCAAGGCTGCAGGCCCGGATGGCATTCCTGGACGTGTGCTTAGGGCATGTGGTGAGCAGCTTGCAGGGGTCTTCACAGACATTTTCAACTGTCCCTCACCCAAGCAACTGTGCCAACATGTTTTAAGTCCACATCCATTGTGCCAGTACCAAAAAACTCCTCCCCAATGTGCCTGACTGACTATCGCCCCATAGCACTCACACCCATCATTATGAAGTGCTTCGAGCGACTGGTCCTAGCACACCTCAAAGACTGCCTCCCACCCACACTGGACCCACACCAATTTGCCTACTGCAAAAATAGGAGCACAGAGGATGCAGTATGCACAGTGCTGCACTCTGTACTCACACACTTGGACAATAACAACACATATGTTAGGATGTTGTTTGATGACTTCAGTTCAGCCTTTAACACCGTCATTCCCTCCAAGCTGACCACAAAACTTGGAGACCTGGACATTAACACCTCCCTCTGCAACTGGATTATGGACTTTCTGACCAACAGGCCTCAGCATGTTCGGTCAGGCTACACCCACTCCACCAGCATCACACTTAACACTGGCGTACCACAGGGCTGTGTGCTGAGCCCATTCCTTTACTCCCTTTACACCTACCACTGCAAGCCTGTGCATGGATCCAACTCCATCATCAAGTTTGCGGACGACACCACGATGATTGGCCTCATCACAGACAACAATGAGACTGCATACAGGGAAGAGGTAGAGCACCTGGCCACATGGTGTGCTGACAATAACTTGCTCCTTAACACCACTAAGACAAAGGAGCTCATTGTGGACTTCAGGAAGAAAAAAGGAGGCACGCATGACCCCATCCACATTAACGGTATGGTTGTTGAACGTGTCTCCAGCTTCATGTTCCTGGGAACCACCATCTCGGAGGAACTGTCGTGGACCACAAACACCTCCAGCCTGGTCAAGAAGGCTCACCAGCGCCTCTTCTTCCTCAGGACACTGAAGAAGAACCAGCTGTCTTCAGCCATCCTGGTGAACTTCTACCGGTGTGCGATCGAGAGCATCCTGACCAGTTGTATCACAGTCTGGTATGGAAACTGCTCAGTGGCTGACCGCAAAGCACTGCAGAGGGTGGTGAAAACTGCCCAGCGCATCACAGGGACACCACTTCCTGCTATTGAGGACATCCAGAGGAAATGCTGTCTACGTTGAGCTCGGAGCATTCTGAAGGACTCCTCTCACCCTGACCACAGACTGTTTAACCTCCAGCCCTCCGGGAGGCGCTTCAGGAGCCTCCGGACAAGGACCACAAGATTCAGGAACAGCTTTTTCCCTACAGCTGTCTCCTTACTGAACTCTGCCCTCTGACACCACCACACACACAGACTCCTCCCCCACATCACCACTGCGTCTGACTGATTTATTATTTACAACAAGCAAAAAACAGTAAACTTGTTATTACTTGCACTACTGTCTGTTCATCCAGAAACACTGAGTAATCCATTTGCACACTGTAATATTTTCTATGCACTGTACTGTCCATGCACTAGTGTAAATTATGTTCATATGTTCATAGTTCTGCCTATAGTGTACACACACTTTACATAATCCATCTGCATAGTATGTTCATAGTAAAACCTACCTGTATATCATGCTTCTAGTATTTAAAATCTGTAAATTATGTCCATAATACTTATCTGTATAGTTATTGTACATATTATAGACCTTGCATATTCTGTACTTACTGCTTTTTGCACTTCTGATTAGATGTTAACTGCATTTCGTTGCCTTGTACCTTACATGTGCAGTGACAATAATGTTGAATCTAATCTAATCTAAAGCAACCCTGCTTAGCTTTCCAACCGGCAGAAAGCGCATATCCATTTCCATGCAACCAATGGATGTATTGGCTGGCTGCCATGTTTGTTTACCAGTAGATATGTTGAAAAAGGCAAGTTTGGAAGAAAGTATCATTTTAGTATTTTGTACAATTAAGACTCTGTGACGGTCCAGGGTATTGGTCTATATTCTTTATTAAATGCGTTGTGTGGTCACTAATCTCTCACCATATGCCACTGGCGGCAGGAAACTATATCGGATGTTTCTGTCCAGCTGAGGGGACTGTGTCAGTGAGATAGACATGATTCTACTGATCTTATGTCTAAGAACCATCTCAATGATTTTGAAAATATATTTTTTTGGCGAGAAGTTACGGCGGCGGAACTTTAGTATAGTTCTCACAGTTTCATTGTGGAGCAATGGTGTGGTTTATTTTGTTTCCTTAATTTATGTAAAAAAAACAAACAAAAAAAACAACAACTTCAAAATAAATTTAGGTCTCATATTTTAATGATTTTTAAGATCTGTAATTTGTGAATAACGTTGTGCATTGTTTTTTTGAGGAAATAATTTTCAACATGGCTAACTTTGGAAGTTTGCAGTACATTTTTACAATGATATTGTTAACTATCATAATCAGTAAAGGAGTAGCCTACTTATCTCCATCAAGCATGATCATTAAAATCAACCACTGACCACAAACCAAACTAACCTACTGAGTTAACAAATCCATGAACCCATCAAACTGACTGAATACAAACTAAAACCCCAAATACCACCTTTTCTTTAATTTCTCTGTACTTTTTTGTCTTTATGACATAATGGCTTTTATTATTGAAAAGGTCCACTACATATTGCTTTGTGTCAGTATTGTCCATAAAAGTCATTACCTCAAAGTGAATGAACCTTGAAAGTCAGGACTGTTGTTTGTTGCTTTTAATATTAATTTATTTACTTTTCTGCGTAAATCTAGATAAATGCTAATGTTATTTTTAAGCAGATGTTTGTTGCATTATGTTCCTTTCTTTCTAAAATGTTTTATATAAGTCTGCAGATAGAGCTGACAGAGTTTGAAGACATTTATGTCTGCAGTTGCAGGCAAAAAACTAGAAAACATCATTAAGTTCTCCAGCCATTACTTATCTTCCTTCAGGTGTTCGTCTGCAGAGCATCAGAGCACGGACGTCCCGCTACAGAGACAGTTTTCACCCACAGGCGGTCAGAGTATTCAACAGTGACTTAAACTGATTCTCCTTTTGTGGCCTTAATGAAAAATTCCATTAGTTATATTTTATCTGGGTTTATGTTTTATGTGTAATGCTTTAAATGTCTGGACAAGGTTTTATCCATTAATTCTTATTCAGCTCAGAGAAGCAGTGTGGTGTATTATCCTTTAAAGTTATTATTAATTAAGTTCCTAGTGGCATTGGATAGATACCTAAACAAACACACTTCATTTGAAATGGAAATTGGTAAAGAGTTAATATTTACTGAACATGCGCTGAAACAAAGAGACAAAAGACCTGTTATAAAGGTTGATTTATAAATGGACAGTGGAGCAGGTGACACAGGGGCCTCAGTCTGACCTCGAGGTCTCCTGGGGTTGGATCAGGACAAAGACCATCCATAAGAGGGATGTGCCATATCACATCGCCCATAATAATACTGGTATCGTTTTTCTGGGAATAAAAAAACTGCCGTCTCACAATATCAATAATACAGACATGTTCAGAGTTTTTTCTATTGGAATATTCTTGTTGCAAATTTTCTCAATAAATCATGATAAGTCATTGATTCAGTCCTGGTTTAGGCTTAGTCTACCCCATGGTTTCCTCCTGGTTTAGAACTGGGCTAGATTTTGGTTTTAAAGTTAAGGCCATGTCCTGATCTAGTTCTTGACATTTAGAGTTAGTCACAACTTTAGTTATTGTTTAGCTCTTGTTTAAACCCAAGTTCAACACTGTTTTTCGTGTTCGTAGTTTACCACTGGTTTAGTCCTAGGTTTAGACCTAGTTTAGTCCTATGTTGGAAGAGGGTTTGTCCTACAGTAGTCTAGTCCCAATTTAGTTTTGCTAAATTGGGACTAGACTTAGTGCTAAGTTTTGATTTACGATTAGGTTTAGCACTAGATCAGGCTTTGTTTTTGTCTTGGTTTAGGCCTGTTTAGTAAAGAAAAGGAAGTGGGGAAGTGATTGTATGTATCACACGACAGACTGTTTTTATAGTATTTCCAGATATGATAGTTTACCACATTTGCTATTGTTTTATTATGGGCTGGATAAAACCGTCAAAACCCGTGACATGGCTATAACACAATTGTGGCATTGTTAACATAACTGTCCATTTGTGCTGATGAAGACTTGACAGACATTCGATTGGTATTTGAGCCTGTTTGTGAAACTGTGTATGTGTGTGTGGTGGACACTGAGCCACATAAATATCTCAACCTGTCACTTTAGCTCAACAGAAACTATTTCAGTTACAACCAACGTCTCGCCGAGAAAGAACACAATCAGTCAGTGGGTGGCAGCAGTGACGGCCGATGGCGTGTGTGCGTTTATGTTTGTGTTTGTGTGCAGGCAGCAGGTCGTGACACTCGATGTTGCCAGTGTCATTAAATCTCAGGATGTTTTGAATGGAGTCTGGCTGCTCGTGGCTACAGAAAACCATTGAGAAAACGAATGAATGTCAGTTTAAAGCCGTTCATCCTAAACTGTCAGGGTTAGTCTACTGCTCATAGGTCACCACTGCTCAGTTTAAAATCAAGAAACTTTATTCCTAAGTGTTATTAAAAGCCCTTCATTAAAACAGTTGATTTGACTAGAAATCAAGTGGGAAAGTTTGTCTTTCAGATGAACACTGGCCTTTCTTTGCTGCTCTACAACAGCATATAGACAATGTTGTTTAATATTGCATCCATCTTGCTGCATCTGTCACCCTATTGCTTCAGACTGTACAAACTTATTTCCATTCTTTAGCCTGCAATCTTCTTTTCAAAGAAAGTACAATCCCTTTTCAGACTACCTCTAGGAAAATGGACTGTAATTTATGTCTGATAAAATATATTACATACAGTGATTGACCCAAGTTGTTTAAGCAAATATGTTTATGATCAAAGTGAATCCTTTTCCTCTTTCAAAGAGCTGACTAATCCACTAATGTCTACTGGTATTAGTTAAATGGCACAGCACAGATGATTGTTCTATTGTTAGTATTAAGTCACAAAACTACACATTGTTGGTGTCATGTTACATGATTACAATGAATTTATTGAGTTTTTACCACTTGTCCTCTGTGTTAAGGACTTGAGTCGATTTGCTTTAGGCATGAGGTGGAGTACAGTCTGCACAATCACAAGTTAATTGCAGGGTTAACACTTGGAGACTCGCAGACGACCATTTACTCACACTTAGTCTATATGGGCCGACTGTTCACCTACTGTACACGTTCATGTCTTTGGATGGTGGGAGAGAAACCCATGGGCACATGAGAAGGACATGTAGACTCGTTTAAAATCTTTACACAATTTACAGATCAAGTCAACTAAGAAAAATCTCATCTCCAATAATGCACAAGTGAATTTTATGATGTACGTTTTTAATATGGGTTTCTACCTCAAACCTTTTAAACCAGTTGTTGTATAAATTTCTTAAAATTCAAGGACAGAAGGCGCTGGTGGGATGCTTTTACTGATTCATTTGACAAACAGAAATGCAGCATTTTAATTTTGGCCTCCAAATGCAATCAATTGGCATGTTTTTTAATATATTCCATGCAAATGGAGTGGGGCCATTAAAGCAGGAGGAAGTGTGGTGCAGGAAACCTGACTTTTGTGTAAAACATCATATTAGTGGCTCCCAAAGTCAGGTTTTGGTTGGTTTATACATTTTTTTATTAAAATGTTGTGTTTTTTGCCAAATAGATGCAGGTTAGAAGGTAGTGCTAGAAACTTTTCCGGTGAACTTCAATGAGAAAAATGCATTAGTAAAGTGTGTTTAACATTTAAAGATTCACAGTTGGAACCACGTCCCAAAGGCTTCTAAATAAAACATTTCACCTGAGTGCTACAGAGGAGCTGCTGGAGCACATCTCAAAGTAAAGCGTTTTGAAACAAGTCGAGGAAAAAAGAGGCTGATGTAATGAAACCTCCGTCCTTCTTCACAGGCTGCTCTTTTGTGACTGTAGTGTCTTTACTTTACTTAACCTTCTCGATGTCTTCCACAAACGCTTTGTGACTTTCTACTGCACTTTTCTCATCATTAGGATTAGTCACAGCACTAGATTTGGCTAACTTTGGAATGTCATGCATTCTACCTCTTTTAACCCCAACCTTGTTCCAAATATGGTTACTTCAGCCTCAGCTGTAATTTTCACTAGATACAGATGTCCTTGGTTTGGTTTGACTCCTCTGTTTAATGGAAATTTTTGTTCTCCTTTTTCTCTCCGTTAAGCCCTGTTAGAAAATATATTTTACGGCAGATGATGATAAACGCAGAGTAAACCACAATAAAGCTCAACATTGGTGTTAAATCTATGTGTGGTTCATAAATATTAAGTAGGCCTGCTCACGGTCGATGGAAAACATTTCAGAAAATGAGCTGCCAAGGCTTGTTTTTTTTAGTAATCCGCTTCTTTTCAAGTGAAAATGTTTCTTTTAAGAGATTTACAATAATTGACCTGACTCCTTTTTCAAGGCCGTTGATGTGTCTCGAAGTATCCACTATGTTTCAATCTATGGGAATGTCTGTCCTCGTAAAGCGACACAAACCTCTGTCCATTAATCTGAGCCTGCTCTCCTCCTCTCACCAGAGCAGCATTGTGGCAGCTGAAAGTGTTCGCACTAATGTAGCAGCGTCTCACTCACACACAGTTATCGATCTGCCATGGGGTGGTCCTGGCTGTTGTCCAAATAGGCTGTTAACTGATCCTATCTGCGGCTTCGAGGAGTGAGAGGAAATGAAATTAGAGCCCAGAGCATAAACAATCACTAGTGTAAACACACAGATGCTAAATGGAATGGCTTCTACGGAGCCGCCTCCAGACTGAAGCTCATCTGTTCTGTCACCTGGAAAACCCCAGCCTCGACAGGTGTCCTGCACAGAAGGGGAAGAATTACAGATCATCTAACCAGGTTTTTGGATTAGCTTTACAACATTCATCTTTGTTTAATACGAGGGTTGTTGAGATACCTTAAATCTCGCATGTTTTGGAGATCTTCTGAAACTGCCTAAAAGTGCTCACTGCAGTGTGAATTTAAACACATTTTTCTGTAAATAAAATGAACACATAATGCTCCGTTAAAGTGTCAAAGGCAGAAAACAGCCTTCAAAACGAGTGACTGAAGACATTACTGTAAATGAAGATGATAAAGATGCAAATAAAGCACAAAAACTCTCTCCTTCAAAACAAGTCAGTGCTAAAATATCTCAAAAGTATTTGTGACTGTACTCAATAACTGAACATCTCTAGTTACTGTCCATTGTTGTCTGTCTATTTATTCTCTGTATATTACAAGATGTATTAATAGTGACAGAATATTCTGAAAGAAACTTTTAAACAGTTGAAAACAACTCTGTACTTCAGGTTGTTTTATTATCATTTCCTGCAGCTATCTTGTGCACTAAAAGCCATGTTTAATTTGTTGTATACAATATAATGCAGTGGATTTATTCCCTTTGGGAAGCACTATAAAACCAGACTATAAGCCACTTGTTCTCTAAAAGCAGTTGTTTTGAGCTTAAGGTTTTGCTCATAAATATTGTTTTGGACGGTAGAAGGCACAATAACTGATGTCATGAAATGTCAAATAGGACTTATACCACCTGTAGCAACTATAAACTGACAACCTAAGTGTATAAACAAATGCCTTTTTAATCCTATAAAGAAACTGTACGGCTAATTGTTGTTGTTTCTTAGTCGTTTCAGCCTAATTCCAACAACATGTCAGTCTGGTCTCTGTGGATTAAAGTTGGATTTCCTGGAGACAGTAGCTTATGCATACAACCAGACTGAGAAAAGAAGTGCATTTAACCTGCCACGTTTAAGATGAATGATTCCAGTGGGTCAAAAAGGATTAGACATAACTGGACTAGACTGCCCCACAATAGTGAAAAAATTATAGTTAAAATATAATAATAAAAGTGTATGTTTAAACTTTGAATAGCAAGTATGTGCATCAAGGACAACTACACAATAAATCAAAGTTTATCAAAACAGTTTGAAAAGAGTAAATATGAGTTGCAGAAGGGTTATGGTGTCCAGTCTGGCTGTCTGTCATCTCTTTCCACAGATGATGAGTTTGGTCAGTTTGACGGGCTGCTGTGTGATTTATTTCCCGGTGAGTGACAGGTTGACAGTTTAATGATTGACTGTCTGATCTGCTCGCATCACGTCTAATGAGCCGCCTTAAACAAGCTGTCCACTGTCGTACCACTGTCGAACCAAATGAGAGCCTAAAGCATAAACAAACCCTCATGTAAAATGCACACCTTAATGGCCTTGTTTAGATCTGTTTCAGTCTGAGAGGCAATGGGCTAGTGCTTACAATTCTCTTTTCCTCATGACTCGAAAGCTCTGAATGTTTGCAGTTACTTTTAGGCATTAAAATTAAGGCCCATTTTAAAGTTTAGACCACTTCCAAGTTAAGAAATACCTTATATAATACTGTAATAGATGCAAGGAAACAGTCTTTGAGGTCAGTGTTTGAAGGAGACAGAGTTAGTCCAGTCTTAGACCAGGTCCAGACTCATGGAGGTCAGTGTTTGAAGGAGACAGAGTTAGTCCAGTCTTAGACCAGGTCCAGACTCATGGAGGTCAGTGTTTGAAGGAGACAGAGTTAGTCCAGTCTTAGACCAGGTCCAGACTCATGGAGGTCAGTGTTTGAAGGAGACAGAGTTAGTCCAGTCTTAGACCAGATCCAGACTCATGGAGGTCAGTGTTTGAAGGAAACAGAGTTAGTCCAGTCTTAGACCAGGTCCAGACTCATGGAGGTCAGTGTTTGGTGAAGAAGACAGAGTTAGTCCAGTCTTAGATCAGGTCCAGACTCATGGAGGTCAGTGTTTGGTGAAGGAGGTGAAGATTTGTTTGAGTGTCCTGGAGAGAGTAAATGCAGTCTGAAATCCTTGCACAGTTGAAAATAGACCTGGTGTTGTTCATTCAAATAATGTCGAGTGAGAGTTTTATGACTTTAGAGGTTACATTTTATACAGGTTAAATATTTTACACTGAAAGCTGATGGACACTTTTTTATAATTTTATTTTATTTACCTGGCGCCGTCACAGTTGGAGCAGAAAAGTTGTTAATAACACCACCTTGTAGAACTGTCAAGTTTTTCAGAATAGTCTAGCTTTGTTTCTTTGTTGTAAATAATGCTGTATCCAGGTGGACAATCTAGACCAGAAGCTTTTTCTTCTTTTTTTTCGTCTTTTTTAATTAGACACATAGCAAGAATTGGTTTATGGCTTCCAAATATCCAATATGTGTTTTATTGATGAAGGGTAGAGGAATGATGTGAGGAGAGGTTTCAGTTTACATAAACCAGTAACCTAATGTACTTTTAGTTATGCCGAGAAGGTTTTAATTGGTTTAACTGTAGCAAAAGTATTAAGAAAAACAAAGACATGTTTTTGGGTGTTTGGTGTCGTGGTTCCTGTGTCTTTGCACATTTCACTGCTTTGTATTTCCCATTAGCATTGCTATTGGATATACTTCTCTGAAACTTTACACGCCTGATGCATGAAACGACTTCTTCTGACTTTTTTGTTGATCAACTGATTTTTGTAAAAGCCTATAGTGTGTTTGCGTAATAAAAAAAAAACATCTTAAAAAACATTAATTTAAAAAAAAATAAATATTACTAAATATTGGGTTGGTACTGATAGAACTTTTCATATATCAATTTAAATGGATTATTTAAAAATGCTGCGGTTGTATTAACGTTTTCCTTTTTTTTTCTCTTTTAACCTCACACTTGAATTTCCCCCAGGATCAGTAAAGTGTCCATCTAATCTCTTATCTAACGAGGATATAAAACCTGTTAATCTTGTCAAGTTTGATCAGAAAAGTCTTCAAAGTGTAAACCATAAAGCCAGGTGCTCTAAAATGTATTATATTGAAAACCAAGCAGGATGAACAGAGCATCGTTGGAGCCTCTAATCGCTTCAGCCCAGAACTGAATCATGAACACATCTTTTCAAAGCACACAAAACAGGCCTGATGATCCCCTGCTGGGGGCCCGCTTTAAATCAAACAGAAATGTGGGTTGGATGATGTCCAGTTCTCCAGTGGGAATCTCCTTATTGAATTTCAACCCTAGTGGCCAATAATCCTTGCACTGTAATAATAATGCCTCTGAATCTCAGTAAGTGCTTTTATTGTGTGGGAATCACCATTGTATACTGCTTAACTGTGTGTGCTGCATGTAGGTTGAGTTCTATTGGTTTGATGACCCTGATGACTAAGTGACCATCAGAAATGACGGCTGACACGTCATATTCACGTCAGATTTTCACTCTGAACTATTCTCGTCCTGAGATTTTACACTTGTTTGGGTCAGTGTTCACATATGATGCATTTGGTCAGTTTGACACATTGCTTTTGGACTTGTTTGTAGTCGAGTGACAGTCTGACAGTCCAATGATAGTTCGTTTCATCTGCTCATCTGTCGAAGAGACTCTAACTACATGTTAGTATATTATCATATGAGCTATAATGAGTTATCATACTATTAAATGTCACTGTGTGTTATGTATGGCTGCTAATGGGGCCAGTGAAACTTTTATAAAAACTAATTATAAGACTTCAAAAACTATTGGTGGAAGTATGTTAAAAGAATTTGTTCATCATGAGTGATTATTACTTTTTTTATTTAACTACAGTTAACACCATCTTGAGTGTGCTCATAACTCTGAGAAAAACAAATAAAGAAAACAAAAGAGGAATTGATATAATATTGATATGTGTTATTGGACTTCACAGAACTCTCTGGTTGTCCTAGATTTCTAACAATGTTGCTGGCAATCTTTGTATGATTGTACATACAGCATAATATTTTCACAATTAATTAATCAGCGGCCTTAAAAATTGTTCAGTGTGATGGTGTCTTTAGACCAGCATCCTCCAATGTCTTCATTTTTTTTGTCTTTTCCAAATATGTCCCATATTGTAAAGGGAAAGGGTCATCAGAAAAGTGTCAGTGTGTTCATCATTTGAATGTCCTAATTAATGTCCAGTTAATGTCACTTTTGCCACACAACACTGTCTTTGTAGGGCATCACTGGATGGACAAGAAACTACAAACCCTTTTTAAATTCAGTTTAACCTATGAGGTGTGACTGGATTATTTCACTTACATCTGCTAGTGGGCTAAATCAACAAAAATGATCCACACTTGGACATAAATCTGGGGAAATGTGTAGAAAATGACACAAACCACATTTGGGGAAAATTATTGCAGGTGTAATTTCCACAGAGACTGGAATTATCATCATATACTGCAGCTGCGCCCAAGACAGCCATAAAGATGAAGTACACCCCACAGTCCAGATATTATGCTTTATCTAGAATCTTATTTAATTTTTATATATATATGGATTGAAAAGTTATAACTGTAATTGACAATTAATCCTTGAAGTGTGTGTGTGTGTGTGTGTGTGTGTGTGTGTGTGTGTGTGTGTGTGTGTGTGTGTGTGTGTGTGTGTGTGTGTGTGTGTGTGTGTGTGTGTGTGTGTGTGTGTGTGTGCGTGTGTGCGTGTGTGTGCGTGTGTGCGTGCGTGCGTGCGTGCGTGCGTCAGATATTTAGGTTTTACGAAAGGAAGCAGGACATGTTCCCACAACTTATTGCTTTTGAGCAGTGATATTTTTTCATTACTGTACTTTCACCGAGCGGTTCAACAGATCCGTGATGAATCCTGACACGGCGAACACCAGGCGCTACACGAAACAATACACAGAGCAATCAGCAGCATCGGGACTGGACAACTTTATTTGGTGCACATGCCACAGCCGCGTGAAGAGCGACCCGTGCACTAATGACACGCGTAACCATGGCAACTGTATGCCACAACATGGAGACAGAGGAAACAAAAACATGTAATGGAGAAATTTAATGATAGAAGAGTCTTAGAAAACCTCTGTTGCTATTTCACATTTTTAGCATTCGGATGTGGAAAATATTTAGATTTTGTTTTTGCTTTATATATTTTTATTTTATTTTTTTTTTTACATACAGAAAACTCAGTTCAGTTTTTGTTTAAGTGTGGTTGGAAATAAAACCCTTTTGTTTGTCCTCCACAGTTTTCTTTAATTAAAATAGTTTGTTGAATAAGTTAATTATTGTATTTTACACATGGTTGTTTGAATCAACTTATTGTGTTATGTAGACTTTCTATACTGTCTTTCTTCTGGGTCTTTTTCTCGTATGTTAGGGAGTCGAATGGGTACAAAACACATAGGACTTTAAAAAAGAGTTTGCAAAGTTGACATTTGATGCACCTTTGAGTAAAATAAAGGGTTTGTAAAGACAGAAAGTGTAGCTGTGTGTTAAGTTTGATTTGTTACCTGAGTCGCCAATGTAAAAGGAGTTTCATGGTTCCCTTGTAAAAGCACCGGGTTGGTTTATCCATACAGACACTAAAACATGGGATCTATTCAAAAACAGCACAAAAGGAAGTGATTATTATGGCATACATTAGACTTTTTCATCTGTCACTTGACTTTCTCCTGTTGTGTAACATGTTTAGATATCCCTTTCTTCAACCTTTTCTCAAGCCGTTTTCAGCTGAAGGTTTCTCTCTGCACCACTTCAGGTGCCGTCGTAATGGCTTCCCTCCGATAAAAGCCTCTAGTCCATGAAATGAGAGGCAACAGTCAGAAAGCCTGCTGTGAAAAGCTGCTTGTCAGCTCTCAGTTGAATTTCTTTTTCATGCCGATTGTTCCCTTTTGTCCAGGAAATAGATTTACCCCTGGAGATCTCTAAGCAGGCGGAGGACACCTCTTCTCCGTCGCCAGCTAAAATCAAGGCGGAGGTGTCTCAGTGTGATGTTGTTGTTCTCGTGTGTTCACAGAAAACGTGCAAGCCCAGCGGGTCAGTGTCTGTGAGCACTAAAGATTTCACCAAGCGGGGAACAACCACATATGTTTTATTCATCCGTTTGGCAGAGGAATAAAACATGAGTAAACGGTCTAAAAACATGACTTTACCAATGAGAACAGATGAATGCTGTATTCAGAAAATATAGGAACACTCAAAGAATGTGCAGGAACTACTCCGAAAATGCAATAAGTTGAGTTTCTATAAATGTATTACCCACATTCTGAAATACCTTTAGAAGTTATTCACCGAAGCAATAAAATTCTCCAAATTTTACTAAATACTTATTTTGCTTGCCCCTTTTCAATAAAGAATTCAGGCACATAAAGTTAAATAAAAACTTTTTTTTAAAAAATTAAGTAGACTAATATCTGCAAAAATATATTTGTACTGAACAACAACAAGAGAAAACTGTTCCTTTGTCAATTATCAGATATACAGGTATAATGAACTAAATTGCTTTCATAACAAAGTAAAGTTTCTCTGATTGATTGTATGTTTTTCAAATTGTTTCAGTCCAGATAGAATTCATCCTGTGCATGTTGCTACTGCCTCTGAATTCTGATTAGTTGCATGTCTATTTATTTTTTCCTCAAAGGTAGTTTAATATGCGTCAGTTTGTTCACAGCCCTGAAAATCCAACTCTTTTCAAAAGATACCAGACTAATTCTTTGAATAAGATATAAGGATGGCCTGCCAGGCTTTTGAATTGTGCTGCTTTTTCTTACAGACATACAGTAGTATATGGATTGTGGCGCTGTCATATAAACCTTAATGCCTGATTTAAAACCAGAGCGTTTATATGTCAAGCGTAGTTTACTTGCCGTATACAGTAGTTCAATGGAGAAGCATTGGAGCTTGAGCATGATTATGTTGAAAATGGACCATGAAAGTGCTAAAAAAAGTGCTGCCATTTGACCAAAAAGAGGAGTAGGTGGTGCTTTTTATCATATTCAGAAGTACAAACGGATCTGACTCAGCCATTAAGTGTGAGAACAGATGTGTGTTTTTTTTTTGTTTTTTTCAGTCTGTACATTCTCACAAGTCCCCATAATTTTTCCATACCTCTCCTCAGCAGGAGCACACTTATTGGTAATGAACTACATTTCACATTTTCCACCTGTTCCACCGAATGACACATTCTGGACTCGAACGGTCACAGCCTCGTGTTTTCTTTAAATGTGCCCTCCGCCCGTTGTCGTCAAAGACATTCAAAGGCAGAGCGGTGGAGGAAGCCCACACACAAAGCTGTCAGTGGGAGATAAGTCGCTGCTCACTTTGTGTCACTGGAAATTGGCACTTTCACTCCCTGGATGTATTTGTTGTTAGCAGTGTTGCAACAAGCAGAAGAATAATGGTTTAATTTTCCTCCTGACGCCTCATACATATGCAGCTTATGTGCTGCAGCTTCAGTCATTCATGAAAACTTAAAATTCCCATACAATGCAATCTGTCTGCTGCGGTTCACTGGGCAGAAATTACACGAGCAGTGACATTTATGGGAATCATTTTCTCTTCTGTGCATGAGATTCATAACCCGGACACTAGACAAAGAGTTGTTTTTCTGTTTTTGAGAATATTAGCTTCACCAAACCTGCTTATTCTGTTAATGTATTTTTTTGAGTTGACAGATCATGAGTATTTTTAAATGTTAATGGGTAATATCATCTGTTGCTGTTGATAAGAGCACTTGAAATTTTTTGAGAAAATCTGCGAATAAATCATGCTTGCGTCTTTTCTTTGACATGTTTCCTGTTGACTATTTGCTACAAAATGTTTGATGGTTCTGTGATCATGCCCCAATATCTTAGATATTTCAAGAGGGCTGCATCCCTGTGAAAGACTTTTTGACTTTTCAGAGTTGGTTCAATCTCTTTTTTGGCCCATTTTTCCTGAGGAGAAATATCTGCCTAATAATTATGGACACCTTAATATAGGGTGTTGATCTCCTTAGGTCACGCCCTCTCTCGTTACTGCTGATCATCACCTGATGCATTAAATCCAATAAGGATTCAAGTTTATACAGCTTGGAGTTGGAAATTATGGATAAAATGATGATATGGTCAAAATAATCACTTGCCTAATAATTGTGCACACAGTGTAAAGCTTGAGAAAAAGTTCAGCAAATGTGGAGCCCCTGGCAACTGTTCAAGTTTTGCTCAATAAAGTAATAAGAATGCGACCATGAGCATGTCCTGTCAGCAGTTTTACGTGTTATGTTGTTTATGGTGGTCTAGGTTGGAAATTGCTTTTGAAACTAAATATTGGTGGGATGGCTTAGAGGGGATACCATACATCCATACATGTATTATTTATTTAGTGTTAGAATATAAGAATGATGAGTACAGGGGAGTTGCATTATACTGTATGTCAATGCAAGTTCCCTTTTGTTTGGTAAATATACATTTACAAAACATTACATCATCACAGAATTGACAAAATCCTACATTACAGTATGTCTTAGCCTGTAATTAAAATGTGCCATCCACAGTGTAGAAGATGCAGTGTTGGGGGCCCAAGTGCCTACTTCAGAAAAGCAACTGACTTGAATTTTAATTTCCAGCTTTGTGCTTTATGTCATCCTCTCTGTCTACATCTATCACTTTCTAATACAAACTGTTCACTGCTTTTATGCATTATTTAAGCTTTGACTGTGCTACATTTCAGTCTCCTAGACATTTGGAAACTGCTACAAAAGTGCATAATCACTATGGTTGGCTTTTAGGATGACACAATAATCATAACATTAAAACCATTAATTACCTCAGAAAAAAATGACACACTTACAAAACAGTTTCATACAACACTCTAATTGCATTTTATTGGGGGGTCGAGTCTTACCAACCTCAGAGTCCTTTTCTTGTTGATGTGTTCAAATGAATTGACCAGAACCCTTGTGGGACTACAAGCATTTATTTAGGGTTGCAGCCTGTTTTATAGTTTATAATATTTTGTATAAAAACCCACATGTCCTATTTACCTGGATTCAAAAAAGCATGTGGTAAAAGCCACAACATCATACCATGATGTTTCCTTAAGGTTACTCTTAGAATCTGATATCTGACATCAACTGATTATGTCCTCTGTAAAAACTGGGTCATTTTTCTTCTAGTAAGTTCAGTAGAGAATCTGTTAAAAGAGCTACTTTGTTTGTCTGCACTGAGGTACAATAAATGCAGTTCTAATGATTAAAAACGGTGTGTCTCGTCCTTTTTTGAGTGACACAATCAGTCTTCGAACGTCGTGTTTCAGTGATAACCGTACGAGCAATCCTTCTTTCTCTGGTCCTGTGTTCAGTCCCTTTGATAATGAGAAACATTTGTTCGATAATGAGCTTCTTGTCAGAGATGGTGGTGTCATGGCCGAACAAAGCATCTCATCTCCGACTTTAGCTCCGCGTCTCATCCATCCTGCCTCCACTCATCTTCTCCATCTGTTTCCAATTGAATACATCTTTCTCTGCTAACACCTCCCCACTTAAAGCAGCAGTGTCAAACTCAAATAGATGAAGGGCCACACAAGTACATGAAAATGAAATCAAGGGCTGGGGACTTTTTGAATTGACTAGCCTTTATTAAATTATGCAGCATGTTTAAAGCCCATTTTAAGGGCCAGGCTTCATGTACATGGATGTTTTATAAGTGTACTTTTTTTCTTTGAGTTTTCAAGTTGCAAAATATTTTTACACATTTTGTTCAACTTTGGATACAGCAGGAACGACTTGAAGGACTGATCAGAGCATGCTTATAACATTTGTTTTCATCACCTCATCGTCTGACTGAATTTATGAATTTCTTTTTACTTCCTGATTGACACTTGTTGATTCTTGCAGCTACATTTATAGTGCTGCCTCCTTGGACTGTGCTAGGTTTGTTTGTTCATTTGTTCTGTGTTCTGTTAATTTGTCTTTGTCTTGTTCAAAAAGATTTACAATTTTAAATTGAATTTCATAAATAATATATATATATATATTAAAAAAAAACACTTGCTGCCATAGTAAAAATTATGAACCCAACCCATCTTCCAAATTTGAAAACTTGGATCATTTGAAGACCACATAACTGCCCCATACGTCTGTTGTTTTCTATTTATCTGTCATGGTGTTGCCTATTATGATTGACAAGTGCCAACAAATTACACACCAAAATATATTAGTTTGCTGTAACACTTGCAAAAGGACATTTTAAGCTTAATATGTGTGACTCTCCTCAACTCTTCCATGCATTTACCTCTTGTCTTTTGTCTCAGGTGAACAAGCAGCAGCTGCAAGCAGTGAAGGAGCGCTTCCTGGCCTTTCTCAACGGGGAGACGCAGATTGTGGCTGATGAAGCTTTCTGCAACGCCGTGAGGAGCTACTATGAGGCAAGACAAGTTCATGTCTCATTTAAAGTCCTCTTTTCTCTGTGAGCGTCATGCGTAGTAGGAGGTCCCTGGGGAAATAGTGAGGCCCTTCAGAGATTCACCTGCCTCCAGACTCTTCATCTGGATGGTTTGTCTCCAACATGTGAAGAGTGTTTTAAAACGGAACCCACCTGCTACACTGACATCTATTTCACTCCATTTTTTTTTCTTGAAGCACTAAAATTTCTAGCTTGATATTATTACTGTGGAGGTTTAGTGCCTCTTGATGAAGAAGTGTGACCACAATGAACTAAAAAAAAAGGGCCATTTAAAAAGAGATATGTATTTTTGGTGCCTTGTATGTATGGTAGCCCTTTTGGGACATGCTGTTGTCTACTGTGGTACACATACAAAAATACATAAAAGATCATCTGTAAAAAGAAAACAATATATGAAGAGTTATTATACAAATGTTAATAGTTTTCTTTTTTGTTGCCATTTTTTTCCTGTAAACAAGAGGTAAATAACAGTCCTAAAGAAAACCTGACTGCTGTGTGGTTCTTCCACCAGTGGGGTCCTTGGATAATTTTAAGCTTTGACTTGCTGCCAAGGTAAAGTTGAACCGTCTTTACATTTTCAGAGAGCGTTTCAAAGACTTTTTGCCCTGGAGCAGGAGTTTGGTAATGTTTGCTTGGTTCGCAACCATTTTCCATTTCATAGCACAGAGCTGAATCAGCTTTTTCTTGTGAAGGGAAAAAAATCACGAAGGAATGTTGGCATTCAGACATTTTTGCGTTGTCAGATCTGGCTTTGACTATCACAGTTGCACAATTGAATAGAGCTAAACTCAATTTATTATGCTGGTAAGCCACCTGTTATCTCTGCAGGTTAATATTTATATAAACAGTAGTCCCTTTTATTTAGTTTGTGGACTTGAGCCTCCTGGTGTTAGTGTTGGTGATGTCTGAGTGGTCATTGAGCTTTTATGGCACAAGGTAATTACAAATATTGCTGGTGTTGGTCCAAAATAGATAAAAAAATTTATCAGGCAGGTCTCTCGCTGTTTTTGAGCGAAGTTTTCTTCATTTTCTTCTAATTTAACCCCCACCCACCACAGGTTTTATCTGAGATGATGGTTAAATTGAAAAGACCATCGTTTGACCACGAGTGTCCACACTTCACCCACATCACAGCCAAATGTTGTGAGGTTAGGGGCAGCAGCTTCCCACACAGCCACTGCAGAAAAACTTAAAAAACGCATGGGCTAGGTTGAAATTTCCTTATGTTTTTTTTTTTTTTTTTGGCAATCGGTAACTTGGATAAATAGTTGCTTTACAAACACAACAGAATTAGTTAATCATATGTATGTAGCAGAAAAGCAAAATAAGTTTGTTTAGACATCATTTTAGTCATGACCCTTTTATGTCTCTTTCAGAGAAAGCACTCTGCATCGACTCTTTTCACCATTTGTCTTCCCTCAGAAGACAGCATTAAATCAAGGTTGCAGTGAATTTCTTCAGCCAATTCAATTTCAGCCTGATTCTGTGTTATGTGTGTCTCTTTGGGCCCTGCCTCCCACATTATCTGTCCTCATCTGCTCAAACACCCATCATTCCTCATGAGATGGAGATCATATCGTCCTCTCACAGCAGCTCGTCTCTTAAGTTGAGTGTTAACCGACAAGCAGAGCCATCAAAGGGACGGCTTGAGCATGAAGCTAGCCCAAAAACAATAGCTACTCTTTTCTGATTGGCTGACAGGTGAGCAGTTTTATAGCCCATCTAGTTGTAACCAGAGCAACTGTAAAAAGCAGCCTAAAGCAACTTAAAAGGATATGAATTACTATGACTATTGTTGGGACAAAGTTAGACAAAGTTTGAAGTTAAAAATACATGGTCAAATTTGATTAGATTATTCTTCAGACATAACTGGATGCTTAAACAATGTGTTAACACATCATTCACATGTGAAATTTGCTTTATTCATTAGGGACAAATGTAGGTTTTACACTTTACCCCTTAATTTAAACACACTCTTTACTCTCTTTCCCCTAAACTACAATAAGTTTATATACCCTGGGAGAATTTGTGATTGTTTGGCCATTTTTCAGAGAATTTGAATGATAACACAAAACCTTTTTTTTTACTCATAGTTAGTGGTTGGATGAAGCCATTTATTGCCAAACAGCTATGTTAACTCTTAAATCATGATGACAACAGAAACTACCCAAATGACCCTGGTTAAATAGATTACATACCCAGTTCTTAATACAGTGTATTGCCAGTTTTAACATCAAAGATAGCTGGAAGTCTTTTGTGGTAGTTGTGAATGGTGCTCTTTATTTTCTCAGATGGTGAAGCTGCCCATTCTACTTTGCAAAAAGCCTCCAGTTTCTGTAAATTCTTGACCTGTCTTGCATGAACTCAAGCATCTCTCATGGAACCCCTTAACAGGGCCTTGATTAAGGGCACCACAATACAGCGATTTACAGCAATATACCTCCGTCCACCAAAGGGCAGGCTCTAAAAGCATAAATCTAAGGAGAAACCCAATGCCAACTTTATAGTATAAAAACTATGTTTATAGCCTGGTATAAAAATGGCTCTGGTCTCTAGAGCTAAGTTTTTATTACACGACAACTCTGGGAAGGAATTTTTTTATTAATACATTTGTTTATGCTAACTGAAAACTATTAGAAAAGCCTGGATGAAACTGCTATTTTATTGCCCTGTGGTAAGGCCAATGTCAGTGAATGGGGGAGCAATGAGCTTGTGCTATCCACTATATATACAATCATTGCATGAACTGCACGTTTGAGATCTCCTCACAGTGGGAGTCAGGAGACTGAAATGGCCAGTCCAAAACCTTCACTTTATGCTGCTGTAGCCAATGACAGGTCAACTTGACCTTGTGCTTTGGATCGTTGTCATGTTGGAACATCCAAGTACGTCCCATGTGCAGCTTCCGGGCTGATGAGCACACATTTTCCTCCAGTATTTTTTAATAACACGCTGAATTTTTCTGTGCCTTTGTGGCTGCCACATCCTCCACCTCCATGTTTCTCAGATGGAATGCTGTACCTTTCATCAAAGGCCTTGTTGACGCCTCTCCAAATGTAACGTTTATGGTTGTGGCCAAAACGTTCAATTTTGGTCTCATGACTCTAAATGACTTTGTTCAAAAGGTTTTGAGGCTTGTCTCTGGGCTGTTTGGTGTATTGTAAGCAGGATGCTTTTTGGCATTTGTGTAGTAATGGCTTTCTTCTGGCAACTTGACCGTGCAGCCTATTTTTCCTCAGGTGCTTCCTTATTGTGCATCTTGAAACAGCCACAGCACCTTTTTCAGAGAGACCAGTATTTCAGCTGAAGTTATTTGTGGGTTTTTCTTTGCATCCCAAACAATTTTCCTGGCAGCTGAAATTTTTGTTGGTCTACCTGACCGTGGTTTGGTTTCAAACGAAGCTCTCATTTTGAATGCTGAGTGGCATTTTCAATTCCTTTTTATATTTCCCTGAATATCCACCACAAAACTCCCAATGTTAATCCGAAGTTTAGAATTCTCCTAATTTGCTGACCTTTTCTCTATATTTTATAGTTTTGCTCTATAATAAGACATATTTTGCAACAGAATAACCCGTTTCCATTATTAGCTTGGTCCTTCATTGTTGACATCAATGTTGACCAATGGGAGTGCTCCTTTTTACCTGAAGCAAGCTGCGATTGGCCTCTAACCCTAACCCGAAAGTTTGTAGGAAGTACAAACTTTTTACTTCTTACAAACTCCCGCTGTAGGCTGATTATTCTCATCAATTAAAATCCTTAATTATCAATTCTCAATTATAAAAACTCATTTTTTTCACAGAGAACTGCTGTTACAATAAGCTTTTAGTGATTAAACTAACAATCTTGTTTAATCCTGTCCTGATAAGTCTGCATGGTTGCATGTCACATCTTGGCTGTGATTGGCCGTTCACTACACACATGTGGACATAACAGAGCCCTGTGTGGTTTTTCAGCAGTAATGGCAGAGTGAAGGTAAACGATGAGCAGAGATGGGATCCCAACAGGAAGTGAAGACAGATGTGAGTTAACAGGATTTCACAGCTCTCACACTGATTCTCCTCATCACATTAATGGATCATTACTGTAACATGTAGGATACTCCCAGTGGTGCGCTTTGACTCATCCACTGCAGCAGCGCCTCTGAAAACATCCTAATGTTTGTGTCTCTCAGAGGAGACACACATTAGAGACATGCACTTCAGACGCTGCGGCTGATTAAACTTTTTACTTCTTACAAATAGAAAGTTTGTTTATAGCCCTACCCTGTTAATGCTGTGTACGTGCCAACCACAGACAAATAAAAAAGCTGCATTTAAGATGTGCCTATCTTCAATGCAACTGGTATTTTCACTTTCAAGTATTTTTAAATATCCTGAATATATTTTTGTTAATGGTTTGCCAATGAAATCTGCTTATGGTCTTGCATAAATATCAACAGAGAACTCTTAAAAATTATAATTTTGTTACAGGCCTATTGGAACATCTTGTGATTGTTTGGTTCTAAAGGGTAAATGCTTTAATGCTGTTAAAAACCAAGAGCATGTGAATTCAGATCTAGTCTTTGGTAATCTTTTCCATCTATTTGGTACATTTCCAAGATTTGCAGAAAAATAGTAGCAACAACATTTCTAGGAGCTTCTTTAATTAAAAAAGAAATATTTTTTTAACAGCTTATAAAGGAATTTTGTACAAATCTACTACAAATATTTCCTAATCCTTGTTTGTTCCTGCTGGTTATTCTGGGCTCTGTGAGATGAGTGTCAGTCTGTCGGCTCAACACTTTGGTCCAGAGTGAGACCTCTCCTCTCAGAGAGCGTTACTGCCTCAGTCGTCCTGTCTGCTCCGTCCATCACTTGGTTTAATTAACGCCTGTGAGCTGCCATTTCTGCTGCGCTGCTGTTTCTCACACTTGCATGTTTCTAAATACACTGTGTGGCTTGACAGCGTAATGACACACTGAGCTTGTTAAAATCTGACTTTGATCATCTTTCAGTCGTCTGCGTTCAACCAATGTTTGATGCAGAACTAATCAGTCTTGCGCAGGTTGTGTCTGGAAGACGTATAAAATGAAGGCTTCTACTTTTTATTTTTGCTTGGCCCTCTGCTTAAAAATCTACATTCAAATTGCTTTAGGGCATTTTCACACCTGTCTTTTTTGGTCCAGACTGTTGGACTTTTGAGCCAAACCAGAATGTCAGGTGTGAAAGGCCCAGTGGACTGTGGTTTGGACCAAACAGACAGTTTTTCACGGCCCATATTTGATTTAAACTAGGCTCTACATTTCCTGTGAACTACTGTGAACACTCAGTGGACAGTGGTTCAGACTTTTGGACCAACTGCAATAAGTCAATGAAAAAAATGAAACTTAATGTTCGAATGATATTTATTGCTAAATGAAAAGTTTCAGGAGCACTATGCTATTTATAAACTGCATTGTGACTAAAAAAGACGTGTGCATATTCAACTCAGAGGTTATCGACTCTAGAGCTCTCAAACTCTGATATACAACAGACGTATCCGTTAGCTACAAGTAGAACCCACATTCACATTTTCGGCAAATCAATGTCAAATACAAAGAGTTCCTTTGTTACAGCTGAACCTGAATCCTGGCTCGGTTGTAACACAAAGAGAGGAGAGATGTAACGTAATGAGCTGAAATAAAGATCACAAGATTTGATTTATGCAAGATCCTTACAGGCAAATACAAATTATATATTTTAAACAACTTGAACCATTCTTCATTAATAAAAAACACATTTGTTCAAATCCTCTTGCACAAAACTACCCCGTGTATATCTGCGTGAGTGTGTGGTCCCTGGTCTCTCTATATGGTATATTTAATAAAGTGTAGAAACCTAAAAGTTAAGGTGTAAATCCATAGCAAAAATAATATTGTGAAGTTGTATATATAGAGGATAGAAAGAATTTTGCAACCTTTAAACTAGAGACTGTAAGAGACCATAAAGTCTAACATTGCTCACTGTACTCTAAGTGCAACTAGTGCAAGTACACAGAGTAAAGTAGCAGTAGGAGAGTGAATATGTCAATCTGAAGTTAACCTTATTTGAGAGAAAAAAAGTCTTTAAAGAATCAAGTCTCAATGATAATATTCATACGTGTATCAAAGCAGTAAAATCCACACAACTAGGTGCCACTTATTAAGAGGAGCTTTGGAGAGATAAACAAACATAAAAGAACTAGACTAACTGCAGACAATAAACTCATTCAGATCTCTATCAGAAACATGTGAAAATATTTCAGCTCAACATTTCTACAGTCACCAGATGCCTGTTAATACAATTTATTTTACCTACAGCTTGTGCTTTGCAGGAACAGAGGGGGAGAGAATAATATTCAAGCTCACAACAGGATTCGATTAAGAGCTGCTGTCAGCTGTCCCCTCCAGCCACCTGCTTACAGAAATGATTGCCAATGGCTGAAAGAATGTTGAGCTCAGTCTTTGGACAAACGTCATGTCATATGTAGCAGAAATGTTATTTCTAAATCTTTTCTCAAACCTGTTTATTTATGTTTCAGCTGCTGCTCATGCGTTTGTCACTGCAGCACAATAGCCCTGATAACAATCAGCTTTAACAGATTCTAGTGTCATCACGTGACTCCTGAATGAATCTGTGTATCATTCACTGTTGTAAGACATAGCTATTCTGTCAAACAGCGTTGTCTTTAGCCTCATCGAGGGCTCTGTGCTCCATCTGCAGGTGTGTGACCTGTCATTTAGTGCTTACAGCAGCTGGAGTCCGGTGCTTCAGGTGTGTGACCTTTCTGCAGCTCAGCGGGAAGGTGCTGCTCAGGCCGTAAGTGCCTCCAGCTCAGGGCTTTGCTTTATTTAACGAAGGAGCTGCCTCTAAGAGATTCGTATTTGCTCCTGGTTGCTCGGCTGAAGTTAATGGCACCTTTAATCTGTAGAAAATGAGACCAAGCAAAGCCACAGTTGGCAACATGTCAAAGGTCAACAGCAGCGTGGGGTCAGCGAGTTGACTTGGATCAATATCTGAGACAAATCAGTTTTATGTTCCTCATCTCTAGGAAAAAAAAGCTCTGTATTTAAGATAATTATATTTAACTTTTTTCTGATAGAATATATTAAACCTAAAACTTTTCCTTTATAAACTTTTCCTCTGCTTGCATTCATCTTTCACACTTTGCCATGCACTGTGCAATAAAACCATACAGACACCTCCTTTACTCTCAGTCGTCTTAGTCTCTAAACAAAAGCATTTATGTCATGCTTGGACAGAATATTTTAATATTTCATAATGTGAGATGCCAACATGTTTGTCAATATGTTTCCTTTTAAGACAATTGGCATTGTTTATCAAAACCACAAAGTACAAGGGACTGTAATAAGAATCCAGACTAAGTTCAGTTGGACCCAAACTTATACAGCAAATATATATCAATAAACTTTCTTGTGTAAGTGGCGCACCATCACAGACTTTAATGTTCTTTTTTTATAGACACTAAACCCCACTAAATTGTGGTAATGTATGTTTTTTCAAAGGCTATAAATTAGTTTGAAATTCCTAAAATAGTAAACCACTAAACATCTTTTCTTATTTGAAAAGTTTATTTGCCACAAGTAATCATCTTCATTTTTTTGGCAATGTACTCAACAGAGTGTTTCTCAAAATTACAACACAGAACAGTCTGTGGTCTGTTGATTATGTTCATTTAGAGCCTCTAATGGGCTGTAATAATAAAAATGAAAAACAGAATGATTTGTTTGTCATGACTAAACCACAGAATAATGATGCGGCCTTATCTGGTCAGTTTTGTCTGTATGTTGATTCAACGAGCCTCTGAAGGCATCATGTCCTGCATCCTGAGGCGTTTAAAGACTGCGACTGAGAGTGGGAGGTCTGTCTCTGTCTGTTTGCTTTGATACAAGTTTCACACGAAGCTTGGTAATGTGCCATTAAAGAGGATTTCTCCTGCGCCAGAGGGGGCTGTGTAACGCTTTGATGTGTCACTATTTTACATACGTAATATACATGTTTGTTACACATATCACATACAGACAGGACTCTGTATCTGAGGTGGAACAGCTTCACTCTTAGTACTTTTAAAGATGTCACTGATGTCCTATACTTGGCTGAGGAACTGTGAAGAACATGAATTGAGCTTCTGTTAAGCCACACCATCCATCTTTGTACTACTACTACAAATGCAGTTTCTTAATCACATTGACACATGCTCAAATGGAAAGTGATAACTTCTTGTATGAATAATTTAGGCTTCCTTTATAGCACATTATGCTTTTTGAGTGTTAGTTGACTTTGGTTGCCACATTGTTGTCTCTATTAGGCTGCACAATATCAGGAAAAAAACATTAAGTTGGAATTACAATGATGATATAAAGTATTAGATTACTGAATAAAACCAGAAAGCCAGAAAGCAAAAGAGCACTGCATGGGCACTCGCTGTAAAATTGAAATCCCAGTAAAAGCCAATAGCCAGTCCATTGGAGGTGAGGCGGACTATTTTCATGGATCTGTCTCAAAACTGATTTCTTTTGAGCTCCCGTTAAAACACAATAGGGCACTGGACTCTCAATAAAATGCCACTGCACCAATTAAATCCCATTGGGTGTGAGCCAGTGTCGAGGTTCTAACACCACGACCCGCAGTTATGAGCACTCAC
Organism: Neodontobutis hainanensis; assembly: GCA_024349245.1. Taxonomy (NCBI): domain Eukaryota; kingdom Metazoa; phylum Chordata; class Actinopteri; order Gobiiformes; family Odontobutidae; genus Neodontobutis; species Neodontobutis hainanensis. The sequence continues at coordinate 17,934,267 of JALDNG010000015.1, read as the reverse complement.
CTTGGCTGTTCATATTTTTACCATTGTACTCATAGTCATTTCTGCGACAGACTGCCAACACCTTTCAGTTCAGATTAATGGTGTGACTGGTGAAAAAGGATTATACTTTGATATTCAGACCAGACCTTGTCACAAGTGCACAAACTACGCCTTGAGAGACTGAGTAATGCTGCCTTTACGTGGTCTAATTATTATACAGCACATAATGTATTCATAAAGTATATATTCTTATGATGACATTCACATGGGCTAGAGTGTAGGAAAATTGAGAAATATTCCACTGTTTGATCCATTCATTTGGTGGCTACAACTTCCTGGAGCCATAGCTGTGACAGCAAAACTGACTTCATATTAAATATACTTCAAAAATGTTCAAAAGATGGAGGTGAGCCAGGCTTTTGTAATGCATTAAATAGTTGATGTAATTGAGAGACAAGGATAGAAGCATATAGGATCCTGTCAAACAGATTATAACTTCCGTCTTTGATTTAGTGCATTAAATAATCACATTTAGACACGTGCTGTTCATGTAGACTGGCACGTTTACTGTATTTTTGGTGATCTGTCCATGGTATAATGCATATTTGTGGTGTTATTTTAAGTCTGCTGCTAGTGATGTGGAACTTTAGACTGGTCTTTGTCATTGTTTATTAATCTGTACTCATTAAAAAAAATTCCCCCAACTCCTTCACCAAACGGTTACGCTCCATGAGATTGGACTTGCTTTAAGACTGGACAGTCTGGATTTCAACTGTTTCCTAAGATCTATTCCATTGTATTATAGATTGGTTTTAGTCTTGACGTGTTCTGGATAAAATGTAGGTCTTTTCTTGGTCCTGATTTATTAAGTTTGCTTTCCGGTAGCCTCACAAGCCAAAGCATTTCTTTAGAGAAATGTTGGGTTATGTCCAGACTGACCACTTTTCAAATAAGAATAGTGTTGTAGACTAAGAAGTGAAAGAGAACTATTTGTGTTTATATTCACTATAAATGATAACATAACAATCTATAAGGCTGAAGAAGACTGCTTTATGAATTCTAAGTTTTTGTTTGTCCAAAACTGAAAAAGGTTTTGTTAAATCAAACTCTGCAGTATTACAGTCTCTGTGTTTGTCCTTCGAAAATGCCAGTGTAATGTGTGAGCCTCAGACATGAACCATCACTATAAGAGCATTTCTCAGAGTAGATACAGACAGTGGGTTTTAGGAGTTGGTCACCTGTGACCACTTTAAAGCCCCATCTCAGTGTTATTTTTACAGTTACATTAATAATTAGTTGTGGCTTTCAGGCTCATACAGTGACACGATAAAAGACATCGTACAACATAATATAGGCAAAGTTATTCCTACTCCTTTTTTTTCCAAACCACAAACTTGCCCAGACTTTAGCCCTAACACTGTATAACTTCTGAAGCATATATTCATTGTTTGACACAGTTTTATACTCGCACCAGCGTACTCTCCGTTCAACACCACCTTTATCTGTCATAATGGCCCTCTTAATGAAGTCACGGTCGGACGTTTCGGTAACATTTTCTCTGTGAGTTAATAAGGACAAGTCTGGCCTTGAAAATGGCGTCTTTAATGTCTGTACAACTCACTGGTCGCTCACTTCCCTGCAGCAGCTTGTTGAGTCATTGTCCCCTCCTCACAGCTCTGGGAAGTGTCATTTAGAAGGAAAAGGCTATGAGAAATGAGATTCGATTTGGTTTTGTCCTCTAGTGTCTGTGTGTTAAAGACGAGTATTATACTTTTATGTTACTTCATTGTTTAGCCATCAGACTTCTCACTCTGCAGGCCATTTTAGTTTCCAGAAGGACGACTAAAAAATGGGTTAAAAGTCTCTATTTGTCACATAATTAACAGACAACACATATTCACCTTGTTTGTGAATGATTTTTGTAAAACACAGGACAAATACATTGGTGCATATCCAGCGTGAATACAGTTTGCCTGTAAAAAAAAAAAAAACTGCAAATAATAGGTATTTTTCTAACTTTTAACACAGCAAATAGTAAATTATACAAACTGTAACTGCACTGTCGGCACTAAACAAATTTAGCACCCGCTACTGTAGCCCCTATCTGGCCCTTGGTATTTGTCACGTCTTATTATTTTAGCATTTCACATTTTTTACGTTCATTCTTTTTTTGGTTTAACTCGACTCATTAGGTCTCTGTGGTGTTCACAATTGAATCAGCGTTTACCAGAGTTTATTTGGAAAAAGGACTGAGATCCTTGTTTTGCAGCTTGGTGCACTGTGAGGATTAAATGGCAGACTATTTATTCAAATGAACCCCACAAACACCAGTGTACAGAGATGGCTACTCAAACCAATTAGTGCAAAGAAACAGATTTAAGTTTTTTGGTCCTAATGAGCTGTGTCTGTGCATGTCCCATTTGCACCAAAGGACGCAAGTCAAACACATGTGGAGTATACAGTGTTTTAACCTACACAACACACATGTATTTAAATGCATGCAGTGTTAATCCCTGTTATGTGACTACTTTGGTTTATTCTAAGCTCTTTCACTATAGCAACACTCAGTTCTTTGTGCCAACTCTTTCTGTCCAAGTCATAATTACCACAGGAACCTCATCACAGCTGTTGGAGACAATGCACTGGCTCTATTGCATTTTATGTTTAATGTTTGTTCAGTGTAAAGCCTTTCAGAAAAAAGACAAAAGTTTACCAAGTTGCAGAAGCCAGTATGTCTTCTCCTGACTTTTTCTTTCAACCACTTCCTTGGCCTAATTATTGACTGAAAAAACTTTCTGGCACCTCTGTAAACACAAATATTAGCAGCATATATGTTTAATGAATTGATTTTCTGCAGCAGACTTCATTAGATGAGATGAAAAGAACAAACCCTCAGCAAAGTCTGGAGCTGCTTGTCTTTGTGATTAAACATCTTTGATTGTGTCACAGTTCAACAGATGATAAAAGGCTTTCACTGATGATTAACAACATAGGCTGAATGTGCCTTTTCAATGAACAAAACTGTATTAGCAGCCAAATATTTCAGACACGGTTTAATGTGGGCAAATAGAAATTAGTGTGTGTGTGTGTGTGTGTGTGTGTGTGTGTGTGTGTGTGTGTGTGTGTGTGTGTGTGTGTGTGTGTCAGTGAGTGGGTAGACAGATATTGAGCTGCTAAATACATACAAGCATTTATTCTACATCAGCTATAGGCTATAGGTTTGCTGAATGCTTATAACTGTTAATCAGAAATCTGCCTGAGACGTTGCATAACTTAAATATATAATAATAATATTTGAAAGCAAAAAGACTGCTTGAAGGCTTTGCATCGTAGTGAAGGGTATTGCTCATTAACATAGTAAACAATACATCAACCAACAAACTTAGTAGACACGTGACATATTTTTTTGCTGAATGCTCTATTTATGTTTTTAATTTGCAGGTTCCTGTAAGTGAATAGGAAATACCACATCTTCTGTTTCCACAATGGACATGTCTTTTGTTAATGATATTGCTGATAAAAGTGGCTATAGGTTTTGATCCTTCACTGTTACTTTAGCTTTTAGTCTGGCTCTTTTACAGAACATGTTGTTTTAATATAATTAGAGGGATAAGTGGTTATAGAAAATTTTGGAAACAAATAGACTTGGACTAGATTTTACATCTGCTACATCGGTCAAAGGACCAATTCATTTTAAGTATTCTGCTGATGTTGGTTGAATTGCTTTTATTCAACAAAAGCAAAATAGTCTGGACATGTCTATGGTTTTGAAAGGGATTTTGTTCTTTCAGTGTTGTTCATGTTCTTTGGCTTTATTGAGGTTCGGTCACAGTCAGAGGTGGTTTTGTTTTGTATTTGAGTCAGATTTCCTGCTTCTCTCTCTCAATCAGATGCAGCGCAGTGGGATCAGTCAAAAACGTTCTTGCTGCCGTCACTTTTCAAAAACAGGAATCGGTCTCGGTTCTGGTCTGGATTCTCCTCCTCTGCTCTCGCTGATGACTTTCATAACTGTGCTCCTTCACACTTCATCTGTGTCAAACAGGGAAATGGGACTGGTGTTAGCTCAAGGCGAAGAAGAAACCCACGCTTGTTCCATCAATCTGCACATCATCAGCTTTTTATTGAACATGAAGTAATTGGTTTTTAGAATAAACTCTGTCTCATCAGTTCAGCTTTGTGACAGGCCTCGATCAAAACGTGGGCGTTTAGTTTATGTCTATATTTTAGCGACTTTATCAAGTAGGTTTAAGACTTTCTTTTAGGTTTCATTTGTACAATAGCAACTATAAGGCTTCCTTGGGACTTAATTTCATTGTTTGTTTTTGTGTCTCTCTCATGTTTTGAGCAAAACACGTTTGAATAGAGGGATTATAATGATCACCCTAAGGGTCTAACTCAGGACACCAGATCTATGTCTGAGGTGTTAGGTCATCAGTATCGATCTCACTCTTTAAATATGCATTACACAATCCTAGGTTTGGTTTGTCATGTTCATAGTGCAACGCCACAAAAATGTATATAATGTGTGCACATTCAGTGAGTTTAAATAAAAAGTCACAATTATAGGCCTAGGCTAAATGTGGCGTTGCCTCTTCAGAGTAATAGTTTTTTTAATTTTTTTTATTACTGTTGTACTAATGTAGAGCTTGTTCAGGAGGGACTTCACTTCAGTGTGTGCCTGCTGTGCTTCTCAAGGAAAGAAGGAGTAACAAAGAGTTAACTTTAAATGTGCTGAGCTTTCAAAGTATGTAAAAAAACTTTGTTTTGCAACACATACTTAACCTGACTAAGATAAAACTGCTAACATGTTTCACAGAACCATCTGGGAAGGCTCCCGTTGAAAGGCTCCCTTTTGCAAAAGGAAGGTGCCTTCTGTTAAAAACTTGTTAGGTGATTGGATGAAGCACCGACTAGTATCTGCTCACCATGTGATTTGTTTCAGCCAATCATAGCAACGATTCATATGATCTAACCAGAGTGCAGCAGTCATGAAGAAACAAACCACTGTAACAGTAATAGTTTTAGCAAAGTGTATCTGCAAAAAAGGAATGTTTACTAAAACTAAATTGGTAAATGAAACAAGGACGCAAGGGTCAGGGTTAACCCTAAACCTTTCTTCATATAACTGTGGGATTGGTTGACTTTAATCCTAGTTCAATGTGCCACATACAACCATTTATTTCCAGCCCCCAAAAAAACCTTTCAGCAAACACTGATGTCAGTCAGTGAACACCATTTTGTTTTAGGTTCCAATGATTGTTTTTGTTTGAGAAGCAAAAATAAGTATTTAACAATAACAGTGACTGCCAACAGCTGTTACCAGTAGTTTATCTAAATAAACACCTGCGTATAGGAACAGATGTCATGTTGAAACCCATTTTCTCTGTTGGATAGGCTGCGCTATAAATAAACCTATAAAACCTTCCACTGTTGGTTTCATCATCTCCATAATGAAAAAACAATCAGACCAGACTTTATTAACGGATGATGACCTCACAAAGTAAGTGCTCCCAGTCGTTCTTTTACAGACACTCAGAGCTGTCTCTAGTCTCCTGATGCTCGGCCGCCGCTCTGCTGGTGTGTAAATAATTTAGTGAAATTTTAAAGCTCTAATTAATTCCAGCGGCGGGGAGTGAGGAAGCGTCCCGCTGATTGACTCATTAGTAATAATGGCTGACATTTATGTTGCCAGATAAAATGGCGGAGAGCCTATAGAAAGCACAGAGCAGCAGACTGTTCATATCAGACCTCATGCAGCCTCAATTTGTACTGTTACCTCTGTCCTTCACAACAGAAATGTGCTATAAAATGCATTCTTATCATTTAAATAACAGCCTTTGAATGCGTTTCAATAAAGTAAACCAAAATTGCATCTGAAGTTTTTCTTAAATATTTATATGAACATGTTACAAATGCAATAATGCTTCCTCCTTGTTGCTGTAAGAGTCAAAAGTTGTGTAGCACTTACAAACACCATTTGGTCTCGACTCCCGAGACTTTCTGAAATCACTGAAGTGCTCCCCGTTTAGGATGGGCTCAGTGAGTAATCGATTGCGACTCTGTGGGTCTCTCTGTGGGGGGTCAGAGCCTCCGACAGGCCTGACAGAAGGCTCACAGATGCTTAGGAGCGATGACCTTTACACACACACACAGACACATGTCCACACAGACATGTGACAGTAGGACTTATCTCACAAAAGTTGTTCCAAGTCCTGCTGTGGTCAGAGCTAAGTGTTTCATCTTTTCTTTTTCTTCTCTATGTTTTGAGTATAAATCTCTTTTGAGAGTAGTTATTAAAAGTCAGCAGAAACAAAAAAGGAAATACCGTCAAAGAAAAATGTGTCTATAATAACACTTGTTGCTGTAAGAATAAAAATAATACAATAAAATATATAATGATCTTTAGTGGTATATGTGTTTCCAGGCTCTGCTCTCAAGTACACTACTGTTCAAGCTTCATTGTTGCTGTTGTTGATCGGACGTCACACAAAGAGGGAGACGAAAACAAATCAATTTTAAATATATCAATATTGAGAATGTCCATCTTGTTTATAATGTCCATATTTTTTTTCCATGTAATTCATTTTTCTTCCAGTAGTGTGTATATAAGTCAGATGTCAGAGCGCACCAGTCATTTTCTTTATGTTAACGTCACCAGACCTTACTCATCGTTTGTCAATAGCAGGGAATCCCACCACTACTTCATCTGCGTATTGGATCCTCTCAGTCGTCCAGACCATTTCATTAAAGCAAACTGTTGGCTCGGCAGGCCTGTTTTGTCAGGAGCAGAAGTCGACAGTGTGTTTGCATTGCTTTATTGATGGCAGAATGTAGTGTAAGTGAATAGACACTGGCATGGAGTAATAGGATAATGCGAGCCGCGGGGAAGTGGCTGGTGAGGCTGTCTTTGAACCCATTTACACTCAGCGCAATAATTTTTCTCACAAGAAAACATCAGAGCGAGGTTTGTCTGCATTTCATTTCTGCTCTGATGCAAAAACAATCAAGGGTATTGAAAACAGTAATTATTCTGCCATGTAAAAATAATTTGTACCCTTTAATGAGCTGCCAGTTCCTCCATTGGTCCATCTTCACGCCAGTTTCTATTATTGAATAATTACTATTTTACCGTCGCTGATGGACCAGGGCTGAGATCAGGACTGAGTTTGCTGCTATTAGATTTAAAGCACTAGAAACATTGAAAGCAATCTTTGAATTTGATGCTGAATGATGCCAGGGCAGCTTATTGAAGTTTATCAACTTTATTGTTATGGGGGAAAAATTATCGTGGTATACTATAATTCATATATACCAAAAATGTATCATTCTATATGCAGACATAAACTAAATGATTTGTTGAGTTAATATGATTAGTACTGAATTAATGACTATAAATTGGCCATAATGGTTGTCAGTGTCTCAAAGTGTTAGCCCTGCGGTTAACAGGCCATTGTTCAGGGAGTACGCCACACAAAGCTCCTGGAAACTTAATGGGCTTTACAACAGTTGCTTAATGCAATAGATAATAAATAATTACTACAATAATGTATGCATGTTTCTAAATAACAAAAGAATACATTGTTAGCTCAGCTCTTTCATCAAGGAACAGTTTTTTACCATCAAATTTTTACCCTGTCCTCCAGATCCTAAACCTTGGAATCCTTGAAAACCCTTGGCCCACGATGAACCATACTTAAGGGACTATGTTGAAAAAGCAACTCATAGATGTCCATCTCCATATACTGAGAACTATCCTCCTGAAAGTGTTAATGCAACTGTAACCAGATACTATTTGTCCATTTTCATTCATCAACTCCTTGAATATTGTCTTTGCTCATCTGCGACCTCATTACCATTTTATATTTCTCTGCAGTAATGTGTAAAGTGTTCATTTGTAACAGATTTTTTTTGTTCCAAGTCGTTACTCTCAGCTTCTCGTTGGTGTTTCCTGTCCATCTGCTTCCAGTTCACGCGCCACAGTTTCTCTCACAAGACCTCTCCAAAACAAAGCTGTTTGGGTTATTTTATGAACGTCTGTCATTAGTGATCTTTGCCCTTTGGATTTGGCACAAAGTCCTCTCCAACAACCTGTAGTGCTTCCAATAGTTCAGTCATTTCCACCATTGTACGAGACCTTTTAGCCTATTTTGCGCAAATGGATTGTTAAATAGTCTTATAATGCTTGCGTAGAAATTGATTATTGCTTTTTTTCAATGAAGACAATTTTATATGACCAAGACAAAGAAACACAACACTCTGTTTTTAACTCTGGTATATGCATTGAAGCCACAAAGGTTAGGTTTTAAGTGTCATAGCTCGAAGTGTTGAGTCTATACATTGCATTCAAACATTTGTACATTTATTGTATTTAAACATTCAAAATTCAACATTTTTAATGGCAGGAGATTAACATATTAGTTATTATCTACCATTGTTTTAGACTGATTTGTTCCACTTTGCTCGACGGCATACAAAAAATTTTTTCACAATGCTGAATGTCAGGCTCACCTCAATTTATAATAAACTCTATCAACATTAATTAAGGAACTCATAATCTAACTGGATCAAACAATATACTAAAAACACAAACTGATAATCTAACTTCAATGACAGTGTCTGTGTCTTGTACTCTCTCAGGGTTTTTTGAAGAGTGAACGTGTTTCCCGAATGGTCCAAAGCGGCGGCTGCTCGGCCAACGACTTCAGAGACGTTTTCAAGAAGAACATTGAGCGTCGAGTGCGCAGCCTCCCGGAGATCGACGGCTTGAGCAAAGAGACCGTGTTAAGCTCGTGGATCGCCAAGTATGACGCCATCTACAGGGGAGACGAGGACATGCGGCGGGGGCCACAGAGGGCTCACCTCAGCGCAGTGTCAGAGCTTATCCTCAGTAAAGAGCAGCTGTATGAGATGTTCCAGCAGATCCTTGGCATCAGGAAGTTTGAGCACCAGCTGCTGTACAACGCCTGCCAGGTGAGTCACCTGACGGGCTATGGGCCTGTGATACACTGGGATAGTCCAATTCTTTCACCTCATGGCTTCAGTTCTCTGACACGCAGGTATACTCTTTCTGAGTGTGAATGGTTCTTAGTCAGGTTCTTTCTTAGTCCTTGCGTTTGTGCAGTGTGTAGCCGGCCTCACGACCAAAGCAGCAGTGGTTGTCTCCAGCCCCTCGCACCCTGCAGAGCAATAAGGGCTAGAAAATGATGAATGGAGAAATTTCCTTCAGACTGAAGGCATTAGACAAAACAAATGTCTGAAACATGTTTTTTTTCATATTCTTATTTATATCTTTTCTTACTTTTTTACACTGTATTTTGTTCTGTATTCTTTATTGCTGCTGTAAAGAAGAGCTTTTAAACTGTATTTCATTGTTTCCTCCAAACAATGACAATAAACCTCGCTTGATTTGATATTGATTGATACTCACAATAAACTGTTACCTAGTATCTGGTGAAAGGCCACAGTTATTGGTCATGTGAGAAATGCAGCTGTAATTTCCTCAAGGCTGTGTGTGAAAGATGTTTCTGATCTAGGAAGGTGGGGGCCCATGTGCTACAACCGTATTTAGGGCCCCCTTAGGAGAGTTTTGGGTGGCCTCCAAGATAATCACTGTCGTAGAAAAATAAAATGTGCCTCGAGAGCCCAATCAAAGACCACACAGTTTAAATTCTAGGCCCATGAGCCAAATCCGGTTTGATTTAAATGGTTAAATAAAATATAATTAATGCATCATCTAATTTCATAACTTTGGCTAAATATGTAAAAAGGCACAAAGAAAATCACAATTATTTTCCAAAATTGTTCAGCCCTATTTTTTGGCCCACAGTTAATACTTGCGTTTCTGTCAAATTAAAGTTCACTTTATTATGCATCAAAGTCAATTTATTGCTTAATTGTAATGAATTTCAGGCTCCTTTATTGTGTGGTAAAATGTTACTTTGTTGCTTGAAATTATTAAACCCAGTTTTTAAGATGGCTTATACTGGACAAAATTTTATATTATATTTTTATAGAAGAGGGAAACAAGATGGCAGCTGCGATCTGTTGTATTGTGTATCAATCTACAATATATTTTCCTTTTGATTTTACCTCTACAAGAGTCTCATCTTCTTGCCAGTCAATAATAATATGACACTTTTCACAAACATTCCAGTCTTGAATGCTTTATTTGAAACAGTATAGTGGCATCTATTTTTTATATTTAAACAAGGTTACTACTCCCTCATCAGACTCATCAGATCCAAATAAGCTATTAATTATTCAGATACAGGGGATATCATCTGATGATGAGTTAGTGTGTGGTTTAAATGTATTTATAATAAATATAAAAGATGAAACTGTTACATTGGTTTAAAGGGACAATGTACAAATGTCATTACCTGGACCTATTCAAATCTAATCATGATATTATGTCTAGATTTAATGAAGCACAGCTAAAGCAGAGGAACACAATCAGCAGGCTGCAGTCTTCAGTTTCCCATCACTTGTTGAATGTGTTTTGAAAACCACACTTTAAAACCAGTGTTTGTGATGATGCAATATTGTGTAATGTGTACCAATTTCATCATGCCAAATAAAAACTAGATGAGATGCAGACAGTTGTGTAACCGGTGAAGACGTGGGGACCTTGGAAAGTCGTGTAGCTACAGCCAGGAGCATTTTACACAGTGACAGAGTGATTTCCACACAGCACATAATGTCAGCTGCACACAGTGGATACAGATATGTTCATGTATGATTTAAAGCTTTAAATCAGTCTTATAGCCCCTAATGAGGACGGTTGTCACTTACATTCATTTTTAAACAAGGTGTCAGCCGTAAAAATGGATTTACATTCATCAAAAATTAGACGAGAATGAAGAAAATGTCAAGCTTGAAGCCTAATCTTAAATTTGATCTTAAATTTTTTATCTGTCCTAAAAATGCATTTTCAATTAGCCTCTTTAGCTAATGGTAAATTAAAGACGTAGAAGGAAGCAAAATAACATTTGACAAAACATTGCTTAATAATAATGAAGTTTAAAGGAGTCTAAAAGCAAACTATTAAAAGGCATTATAGATCACTAACGGTATAAGTTTGTACAGAAATAAATGGTGTGGCTGGTCTGTAAGTGCAGTTTAAGTGGAAAAGTGTGCATGCTGCCACACAAACCTCAAAATGCATTGAACATGTGCCAAGACCCAGGTCTAGGTTCACTTTCAGATGTACTCTGGTATAATTTGAGTGAAATGTTAAAGATGTATGGGCCGCAGACTTCTAATTGGAACAAAAAATGAAAGTGACAAGAAGAAATGCTAAAATTATGTCACTTGAAAGCTACGTAACAGAGCAAAGAGTGAGCTCTGTTAAAATAAAACAAAATGAGCATAGACAAAATGTAAAGCAATAAGACAGTAAAATGATGGAAAAACAAATAAAACAATCACATTAAGTACCTCCACCCTCATTGTTTTGGTTCCATCTCATTATGCACAATCACGTTGACCTTTATGCACACACTCTCCTTTGACAGGGCTATCTTGTGTCTCTCTGTGAAACCAGTCTATTGAGTTGTTTGGTCCATAATTGAAAATGCCACTGTGAACGCCAAGCAGAGCATCACTTTGCTCAATGGCTCAAGTTCAAGTATAAACACAACAACCCATTGTCTGGTTGAATAAAATCTTTAAATACCAACATCTGTGGTATTTGACCTCTATTCCACCCTTGCTTTTTTTTTTATTCAGAGTTTAGTCTGGATGTTCAGCAGTGTGCTCCGTGAGACCTGAAGGGACCTTTGTCGTTTTTTTTTTTTTTTTTTTTTTATCCTCCTCAGTCTTAAAGGTCATCTTTAAAGGTCATAAGAAGTTGCCAGTCAGCAGCAGATAAAGTGCATTCGGAGGTCATGCCTCTTTTGTTCTGACTTTTATATTTCCCTGTCAGCTTTAGGGCAATCTTGTCATTTGAGTTCATCCAGATTATTACAGAACTATCTAATCTTAGTGAGTGAGCTCATGTCTTTGTGTTGAGTGGCAGTGGGTGCCTCTTTCCTTTGACTATGTGTCATCACATTATAAACCAGACACTGTTCATTTCTGCCTGGGAGCTTTTGTTTCTCTCGTGCAGAAGACGACTTGCTCTGTTTGCTTGTATTGCTGTTCCTCTAAAAAAAAAAATGGTTGTGAAGTTATGAGTATGCTGACTAATGGCCTTCAAATGTCTGGTCTGCTTCTGTCACTTCAAGGATGTAGGTCACTGTCTAGTCTCCATCTCTGTTATGAGCTTTCTCTTGGACTGTGTTATGGCTCTCTAAGGACTGTTTCCCAATTTGAAGTAGCACCATTTATCTGCAAAAGAATTATAGCTAAATATTTTGGTTTATCCCCTTTCAGATTTTAGCCATAGTTTATTTTTTTATTTAGTTGTTGAGTGACTCTTTTGTTGCTTAAAAATCTTTTTGTCATAATTAACTTAAAGTTAACTTAAGTGCTAAATCATAACAAAGCGTGATTCTAGTACAACTTACAGTTCAAATAGTAAATAAAACCAACATAAATAGATTGATTGATTGATAAAACAATAGATTCGAAATGGCAAAAAGTACATAAAGTAGAATGTTTTCTGTGTGAAATAGATCTTTGATTAAAAACGTTAATTATAATAATGTGTCTTGGAAATATACCAAACTCTCATTATTTTTTTTTTATTTTTATTTTTTTTTAAACCTCAACAGATGTGAAATAAATGCAATTCTGTTCCAAGAATCTGTAGGTGATGTTGCCATTTGTTGAAAATGCAGACTTGTGCTGCATTCTGTCTCATTTTGTCGCATATGGTGATTTAGAAAGCTTTTCAATGAGCAGATGGTGCTGCAAACAAAATATATCAGGATAAAAGTATACATATAGTGATGTGAATAAAAGTATATAATTAAAAGTGAAAAATATACTTTTGTCTCGTGTTTCAGAAACATTTGTTTTGTTTTCTGATTAAAACAGGAGCCTGCTGTATTGTCTTTTTTTCTACAGAAAATACTGTGCTGCTGTATTTTATTCAAAAACTTGCAGAAATGAGCTCCAATGAAGGAAAACATGGGGAGGGTTAAAAATAGCCCAGAAGAGGAGGCCGAGTCCAGGTGTTCATCTGCGGAGGATAAACAGCCGCCAGACTTAGCAGCAGCTTGATTTACCTTTGACACACACACATTATTTTTTACAAAGAAATAAAAGTGAATTTAGGAATAGGCGGGTTTTTATTACTGTGGCTGTCATGGCAGTGGTTAGGTGATGGCAGTCCTTAATTCTCTCTGTGATCTTGTGAGAAAAAAACTATTGCATGTTGTAAGAAGAAGAATCTGTGGAAAAAACAAGACCTTCATACATCATGTAGGCTTTATTTTTAGTCCTCAGTGTAGCGCTCATTGGTTTAAACAGCTTGTCACTAAAGAAGTAGTGACAATCAATAAAACTGAAATTGTATATTCAGCGCTGAATACATCTTTCAATCAATTGTCAAATTAGTTGGAGATAATTGATGGTAAACATTTGTGGTAAGCTCTAAAGTTTTGTTTGATGTTGAACCTCCCCTTAACATTTCCAGTGGCAATTTAAAGTTACAGCACTGATTTTATACATAAAAACTATGTTGTGGTTTCAAGGTAATAACCAGAAATCAGGACTGTGTATAATGTTTTTACCCTTTTTTAGTATATTTTATGGAAAAAAACAACACAAAGAAAAGATGAGTGTTAGTCTCATGACGGGAATCGAGTCAATGATGTGTGCTCTACCAGATGAGTTACACTGAGAGCCTCTTTTAAAAGACTGAACAAGCAGCCAGTGATTACCATGCTGCATTATATTCTACAGCCACAGCTATTACCAAACAGACCTAAAATACCTGTGTGAGGCTTGTTACTTACCAAAATAGTGTATATCAATGATGTTATCTTCCTTTTTTTTGCACAAATGAATGGATGTGGATCAATATGCAGAGTGCAACATGTCTAAAATGGCTTTTAACAGGCTCCATTTACAGCTTTAAATTTAATTATTCAGCCCCATGTTTTGACTTCTCTCAGCTTATTTAAACAGTGAGCACTTTAAAATGAACATTAACAAGGTATAATGCAAAGATTTATTCTGGTAATGTGGGCTCTCAGCTTAAGCTCACTGTCATTAACTGCTTTTGATGGACCTATCGTGCTGTGAATATACCATCTTCTACTGCTGTATCAGCTGATGTTAGATCTTTATTAGATTACCTTTGTTTAGATGCATGTTAAAAGTGTGTCTTAAAGTGTGGGCACTATTTTAATCTACATTGTTGTTGGTCTCTGAGGTGGAAACACTATCCTATGTCCCAGTGACTCATTACATTACAGCTTGAATTGCCCTATAATATTGTTTATATTTGGTGTGACTGTTTTACTTTCTGAAAGTTTGTTTCTGGCACTATAAATTCTGTTAGAAGGTTACAATAAAATGTACACCAATACCAAAGAGTGGTCTGTCTCATCAAGTGAATTATTAATGTTTAGGGACAGACATCGAAGTGTTGCAAAATGTATTGGCTCTGAGTCGCAAACTTTTGTGGTTACCATAGAAATTAGCATAAAAATTACACACTAAAAAGTGTTTTGTCCAATCTCCATACAGTACGTGTTGACCTTGGAAGGAAGTTTTTGAAAAGGTACATTTGTGGACAGGGCATTAATAGAATTGAAAATCATGCCACGTATTGAGAAATCTTGCTTTGTTTTTCCTGTTTTCCTGTTGTCTAAATAAAATCATCTTTACTAAATACAGTTTTATCTGGCCTCATGCTTCATTCCAGTCTGTGGTGGTATTTTCCTGCTGTTTTTCTCACAAGTTGAACTCAGTTAAGTAATGTGTCTTTGTACAAGTACACAACAGTACAAGGCCAAGACTATTGGTGTTTGTATGTGTTTTCTGTGGTTGAAGGTTATTTAATCTAACATGCCTAATCTAACTCTATGGCCTTCAGTATTATGTCTTATTGTCAGTTTCTTATGTGGCCTATTGTTACTACAAAACTCAAAAGCAAATCATGGTCCACTGTAGTAAAGGTAATTTTATTGATCACTGGTATTATCATGTTTAATATCTCAATCTGAACGTGATGAATTTTCAGGCTTAACATCAGATATGAGTTGTTCTCCATTTGTTCTTTCCATCATTGTGTTTACTTTGTGTGTGACTGCGGTAGGCTGTAATTGTTCATCTCTTTTTTTGGTCGGTCTTATTCATCAAAAATGAGTCTGAGCAGCAGGTTGTTAGGTTTGTGTGAATGGCAGCTGCAGCAATGACGACTTTGGTTTAGAAATGATTCTGTCCCAGATAGAAATAATGCATTAGAGGACGATTGAGTTATACAAATCTATACTGGCACACATCACAAGGCTTGGCAGTTTCAAATGAGCAATATGGCTAAATTTATTGCATTGACGCAGAAGATTCTTCTAGCCTTTATTTGTGGAAATGAAAGCATCCAGAGCAAGTGGAGTCAGGGAAAAGGCTTCTCAAACAAACATATAAAAGAGCTCTAAATCATTTTACAGTGTTTACAGTAAAGTAGCTGCTCTATAGTCATTTTCTGTTTGTTGGAAAAAAGCTGGTTTACAAAACTGACTGTTTAAACTCACCAACTTAAATTAAAGATTGATAGGGTAGGGTCTCTCAAGGCAAACAGGTCCAGGTGGGCCAGACAGTGCAGTTTAGAACCCTTTATGGATATAATAAAATCAAGGACCATTACGTCGCCCGTTATGGCACAACCGGGGCCCCACCCTAGAGCCAGGCCCGGAGTTGGGGCTCGTATGCGAGCGCCTGTTGGCCGGGTCTTTCCCCACGGGACCTGGCTGGGTTCAGCCTGAAGGAGCGACGTGGGGCCGACCTGGTGTGTGGCAGGCGGAGGCGACCACCAGCCTGGTTGGCTTGTGGGACTCCTGAGGCAGCTGATAGGTACCGGCAGGCCAAGCGGGCTGAAGCCCAGGTGGTTGTGGAGGCAAAAACTCCTGGAAGGAGTTCGGTGAGGCTGTGGAGAAGGACTATCGGTCGGCCTTTAAGAAATTCTGGCAAACCGTCCGGCGCTTCAGGAGGGGGAAGCAGACATGCCTTCCACTGAGTAGACCAGAGGCCAAGGGCTCAGAGGTGGACTCGTCCGTCACTCAGGCTGAAGTCACTGAGATAGTTGGGAAGCTCCTCGGTGGTAAGGCACCGGGGGTGGATGAGAGACGCCATGAGTACCTCAAGTCTCTTGATGTTGATCTACGTTCCTACGTTCACTTATGGTCATGCGCTTTCGGGCATTACCGAAAGAACAAGATCCCGGCTACAGGCGGCTGAAATGAGCTTTCTCCCCAGGGTGGCAGGGCGCTCCCTTTGAGATAGGGTGAGGAGCTCAAAGTAGAGCCGCTGCTCCTCCACATCCAGTGGAGCCAGTTGAGATGGCTCGGGCATCTGTTTCAGATGCCTCCTGGATGTCTCCTAGATGCACAACAATGACCACTTCAAAAGCTCAATGGTGCTTTCTTATAAATTATAAGAATAAATTATAAGAAAGTCATTTGTACTGTATGTACTTAAAATCTGTCTACCATCTACCAAACCAGTGTTTCCTAACCCAATTTAATATTTTACATTTACAAAAGGCAAAATCACATTATGAATCATCCAGTATTAACATATCATCCAATATTAACAAACAAAAGACTTCCTGGTGTCTTTGAGAAGTACTTTAATCTTCTTTTTATTCTGCATGTGGCTTTATTAATAGCATTAGAATTGTTTCACTGATGCCATTTTGTCGCTCAGTTCAATGTGGATTTTTCATTTTGAGCCTTGTTCCTATTTTATTGTTTGGTTATAGCAACCCCATGTAACTTTTCAGGATGTTTACCCACTAAAGAGTTAAAGGAGACAAAAGCTGCCATCTCACATTACACATTGTACCTTTATTTGGGACTTTAAGTTCTCCACATTTTAACCCTTGTGTTCTTTCTTAGTGTTGTTTTGTTCACATAAAGCAGCTATTCTTCCTCAAATCCAAATGGGCAATTGCAAATATGTATCTAAACATCTCATCCTATTTGATTCTTGGTACTTATCTTATCCACTATATTTGAGACTCTTTAAGTATTTTTGTCCTGGTCTCATTTTGTTCAGTTGTATGCGTGCCGTGTGTGCAGCCAGACTCTGCCATGTTGCTGAGTCTTTGATTAACTGCTTCTCATGACGCCCGGTTGTCATAGAAATGCGGTAAGAGACTGAATTAGAAAACACTGATAAAGAGCACATAAAAGAAGTCATGGTAACAAAGCCATCATGTACTGCCATCGCTCAAAGTCTGTGTGTGTGTGTTCATTTTAGTTCACACTGTCAGTCTGTGGGTGTGTCAGAAATGAAGTCCCTTTCATCTTCAAAAAAAAATAAAAAATAAAAAATTGACAGCTAAAATCTTTCTTTAGACACCTATGAGATCAATAGATGTTAAAATAAAATGACAATTTTCTTAGAGCCTCGACAAGTTAGTTTAAAGTAGATTATTAGTAAACATCTTGCATAAAACCAAACACATCACACAAAAATAAACACTGAAAGCTCCTTCGAACACTGGACAGGGCATGAATGTATTATTAGACCAGGATCTAAAATAAATCAGGCCTGTCATTGATTTTGAATACTAGATTACTTAACAAAAAAAATACAAGCTAGCGCAGACTGTTTGTTTGGGGTTGAGTTGTAAGTTCTCAAACAAATAAAGTGCAAAGCTAGAAGTATAACATTTTCAATAATCTGTCCATTCTGTCGATTTAACAAAACGTTGTGCATTATGTTGCTCTATCGAGAAGATGCACTACAGCCACGGCAGTGTGGTCTTGTGTTTTACTGCCGTCACATTTTGCTGTTTGCTTCTGAACAATGGGCTCAAAGACGGCACAGAGCTGTTAAGAAAAGAACCAACAGATAAACCTCCTTCTTTGCTTCAACATATACCAAAATATCTAAAATATGTACTGTCTTGGATGCAGCCTGTTAGCTAATGTCTGCACAAAGCAACAGGCTTATCTTGGATTGATTGATTATATTGTTCTTTCAGGAGTGTCAACAAAATTGCCAACAAAAGAAAACATAGGGATAGCATGTGATATAAATAAATACCAATAAGGATGATTTCTTGTAGAAAAATCATTACAATGAAGGTGTCTGTAAGTGATTGAAACACTATTGAGCACTATTAAACCTTTGTACAACCGTTTATCGTCACTGGTCAATAACCTCCACAAGGATTTTTATTTATTTTTTCCTCCACGCTGTAAACAAAGCTGATGTTTTCTCCTCTATTTGACCCATAATCACGTCCAATCCCTGTAAAAGCCCCGGCCGCCGCGCCGTCAGGAGCTGTGCACAGACAGACGGCTGATGAATGTCTGATTCGCTTTAATAACTGCGTGAAGGACTGCAGAAGGTCAGACACAAGACGACGGTAATGTTTCCACATCTTCAATCTGAGACTGCGCCGCGATGAGACGATTGCTGCTCCATGTCTACCACTTTCATTTCAGATTGGAATGGCTGAAAGAATTAGGGATTCAGTGAGACAGAAGAAGTGTATACAAATGTTGTGAATGTTGAATGTCTTTGATTCATCTGCCCAGTCTTAGAAAATAAATATTTTATTACTTAAAAAACTTAAAAAACATGGAAAATATGTGGGTGTACATGTTAGGGCAGACAAAAAACATTCAATGGCTTTATGGAGTTAAAACATCCTGCTTCTACTTGTTTATATTTTGCCACTACATACATTTAATATATTGTTCTATTGCAGTGGTTCTCAATCGGTTTTCAGCAAAGTACCCCCTAATTTACATTTTTGAAGCCAAGTACCCCTAAATTCTACCTTCTACTATAATGTTGATGTATGAATATAGCCTAGTCCCAGCAGTAACAAAAACAAGCACTGTTTAAGACTTGATTAGTAAAAGAAAAAACTGTTTTTGATAAAAGTTGGCCGTACAAGTTAGGGTGTTAAATGTTATTTCTGAGTTGTGATTAAAAGTCATTATAACCCATTGAAAAACAGCAGCGGTGATGTACTTAATGCCGCACTTTTACCAAATAAGCCTAATTTCTTGAAGGTGACTGAAATGTTTTGTCTTTGCAATTCTTTTTTAGTAAAAGTTGCATTTAAAGTTTGCACTTCTCCCTTATGACAACAAGGCCACCTCAACCAGGAGAGACTTATTGTGTGAAGTCAAACGTCTTAAAAACCAACATGGCACCCAAATCTGTGCATGGTTAGAGCTCCCTGATACCATATTCAATATCAGGGAGTGTGTTGGTGTTAAAAAGGGAAAGCATTTGGACATCTTGCTGTAATTTGCCTATTCAAATCCTCCTTTTGACCACCTCTTCCATTGGAAATTAGTCCAAGCTTCTATCAGTCTTTAATTAATGTAATGACCTACTGTTACTTTAAAGCTTTATTAGTGATGAAAAGGAACATTTGGAGTATTTCATGGAAAGTGAAAGACCCTTTGGTCCTTATCTAGGTTGGTTGCTTATATAACTGTATTAATAACTTTATCCCTCAATATGAAAGAGAGGCATTCAGATGTATTAAGAGTCAATATTAAACCAAACAACAATAATTTCCCACTTGTCCGTTGATTGAATTGTCTTTGGTTTTGATTCCTTTGAGCTGTGGGATCTCTCCACTAACACTGAAGGAAGTTTCAATCTGAGTAAAAAGACACTGACGGCTGATTTTCAACAGGCTTATATTACACGGCTTATCTGTTCTCTCTCTTATCAGCTCCAAAGCCTCCACTTGTCTTGTTGGCCTGAGGCAGATTTCCGTCACTGCCTTTTTTATCTGCCATTGTCATTTTAGAAGCCCATGTTCATCAAAGATGTGTAAAAACTCACTCGGCAAAACGGCATCAAGTTGGTGTCTTTAAGCTTTGACATGAAGCTATTGACTGTGTGAAGCTAAAGGGATAAACTGCAGGTTCTTTAAGTAACATTCAGACTGCATGATTCAAACTTTATTTTGGAGTTGACAATGTTTTTAGTGGATTTGAGTAGTGTTGTAGTCAAGACTTAGGCTTTAAAGATTGAGACCAAGACCCTGTGCATTATACAGGATCCCAGGGAAAAGTCCAATCCAAAGAATCCAAGTCCAGTCCAAAACTTGTCCAAGCGGAGGAGTTAGTGTTTTGTGAAGGACACCGTAAATAAAGAAATATGAAAAAACATTTGTACTCTTCATGGTTTTGATTGAATTTTTTTTTTTTGAAAACAAGGCTGTGTTTTAATTAAATTATAGATAACTCAGTGGTTTATTGCGATTAACAGAGACATGAGGACGTGAGGAGTCTGCATGTCCTCCACGTCTTACCGTGGGTTCTCTCCGGGTACTCTGGTTCCTCCCACCGTCCAAACACATGCATGTATAGGTTAATTGACCAATCTAAAGTGTCCCCGGTGAATGAATGTAAGAGTGAATGTTTGTCTGTCACTGTCTGCCTCTGAATGTTAGCCCTGCGACTAACTGGCCACTGTCCAGGATGTACCCCGCCTCAGGCCCAAAGCTGCTGGGATAGGCTCCAGTCACCTGCAACTCCTAACGGGACCAAGTGGTAGAAAATGAATGAAGAATAATTTTTACATTGATAGATCATATTGAAAATCCCATCTATCTTCATCTTATTTTTTGCATACCAAACATGAATGCAATACCAAAAAACACTTTCTCTAAATGCACTTATTTTACCAATCAATCTGGTCAAAAGGCTGGGCTGCTGGGGTAAACTACCTTAAATCCAGACTGAACCGGCACAGGTACTCTTTTATTTATTATCACCTTTAGCATAACTGTGTGTGCTTGTGGTTTTGAAGTCCTTCTTTGTTGAAGAAAATGCAAGTAAATTGAGTTTTGGGGTTATGGGGCGTGAGGTGTCAGCACTTTCTAAAATCTAAGAGGACAGACTGAAATAGAAATGCCTTCAGACCCGTCTCACTCACTTTCTTTTATAACTCTCTGTCCTTTCACAGACGACTGAGTGTAAATACTGTGAACATACACACAAACAATACACATCCGAGTGTTGTCTGCCTTTGTAACGCCTGGGAAACGTGCATTTTTAGACCAGTCAATGTTTTTACTTTCATGCTTTTACTGGGGTCTGCTATTTACACTTTAATATTCTACTTGTTTGTATTTCTTATGTCCTGTAATTCATGTTAATGTCCTTGTATGTGGTAAGTGCTAAGACTTTTTGAAGGTAAAAAGACTGCTCATTCAAAGTAAGAGACCTTTTATGACCTCAAAACTTCCATCAAAGTTCAGACCATTGTCTCGTCTGACTTTACAGCCATCTGACAAGTCTGAAACGTGTGCAATTTGAACTTTAGTGTGACCCCATCACTTGAAGGAAACTTCTGTGCTCTGTCTAGCCTTTTTCTTTGTAATGGTGTTGGTAATGTGTGTGACATCCTTAGAAAAAAAAAGAAAGAAACACTTCCCTCAGCCCAAATATAGAACCTAATTTTAACAAAATGATCTGTCTCCATTTGGAAACTCGAAACAGTGACATGCGCTGTGTTAGCGATCCAATTAAATTTTGAGTTGTCAAAGTCATTTTCTTATCTCTGGGTCAGACTCATTCAGTGTCACGGCGTTCTGCTCGTCTTTATCGTAAATGGAAGTCAATACATTTGTGGTAGAGAAGCAACAATTACCGGATGAATCAATCATAAATGTGCGTTTTTGATTTCAGATGCTTCATCACACTGTGACCGCGGCTGTCCGTCTCCGTCTAATCAGTGACAGATTCTGAATCAAGTCTAATTATTGTCTGTGTGCTGACTCAGACGAGGGCCCAGACTGATAATTATCTATCGGAGAGAAATCGGAGTGTTTAATGTTTTTATACGTTATTTGTTTTGACATTAGATGGACTCATTGTGTTTTGGTTTTGTAACCTTAAACGTCCAAAGCATTTTAGTCAAGTTAAGTATTTGGTAGTTCAGATAGAGTTTTCTTAAAGGTGCAATAGGATTATTAGCACGCAAACTCTTTCCACACAGGACCCCCTCTTGAGTGAGAGTTGTTACACAATTCAGATCTCTGACAAGTTCTGTGTCACTCTGCAAAGTTTTAATACTCACTACAACAAGCACAAAGAAGGAAAAGGAAAGTAAAACATCTATGCTAATGGTTGTTTACTGTGGAGTCTGTTCATTAGCCTTTTATACTGAAAGCTAAATATGCTAAATTTCCCCAATGTTAAAACAGTAACAAGTAGAGCTATAGGTCTGTACAATTGACAATACAAAGGGAAGACCAATGCTTTCATCTTTCGTCTTCGAACAAACATTAACTGTGCTTTCTTTCCTGTAACCTGAAGTGATCTAGCAACATCCAAAACTTGTCCAAATGGGAACAGGTCAAACCACTCTGATAGACCTAATTCTTTTTTTCACCTGTAACTCCCCTCATCAAGTCTTTTTGTTACTCACCAAACATTAGCTGGCACCAGTAAAGGCAGTGCATCAAAAGTTCTTGGAGGTGGGTTCAGTCAGGCTCCAACCAATCAAACAAGTAAATTCAATTACATTAAGGCATCCTCCAGTCTGCTCTATTTCCAGAACTAAACTGATCAATGTCTTTGAATGAAATCCCAGAAGCAAACCTACAGAGTCAATACAGCTCTTTACAGCCAAAATTTGGATCTACAAAGTTACGTGGATAGTGCCACATATGGTCACTTTTTGCTGCAGATATAGGTCATTGGAGAATTGATGTAATTATTGCTTAACGCAAATTGTAAACTTCAGTGAGACGCAATCCTTGACCCCTGCTAATTACTGCCTTCTAGGGATTAGTTGGTAAATCAATACTGTACATGCTTTTAAATCCTTTCACTCCTCTTTGATTATGTTCATTGTGAATAGCTGTTTGTTTAACCTCTATCATTGATCTCTCAGTTGGATAACGTGGACGAGCAGGCGGCGCAGATCCGACGAGAGCTGGACGGGAGGCTGCAGCTGGCCGAGAAGATCGCCAGGGTGAGGACAGAAAATGCTGTCATTATTAAAAGTTGAACGTTTTTTGTTCTTTAAAGCTGTCAAAGATTAAACAGCTGTGTGTAAACATTATTAAAACAAGCCCCAGTTTATCATTTTATAAAATCTAATAGCCAATGAAATAAAATGAACTCTGCTCTATTGTATTTTCATTCACACAAGCATGATTTATTTATCAGAATTTGTACTTATTACTTAGGATTATCAACTTGTGCTGAACGGCATTGAATTCCTGGCGTCCACATCAGAATCAGTTTCAGAGTTTATTACCAGGTTAAGTGAAAGATTTTTGCAGTGCTAGAAGATGAAGAAAATTTATGGAGCACATTTTGTACAAAAGTAACTCAATGTGCTTTTACAAAGAACACAGAAAAAAAACAAGTTATAAATTAAATGAATAAGTAAATAAATCAAACAATAAAAAATTAACATATGTACAACATGAACAAATACAGGTGTTGGTGATAAACAAGTGAGAAAAGGTGTGCTTTGAGTCAACTCTCTGAAGTCAGTAACAAAGTTGTTGGTGCGTTTTTATACAAATAAGAATGAAAAAAGTAATGCATCACTTTAAGTAACACAAGGTCCAACATGATAATGAGACTCCACCATCAGGACATTTAGCCTCAGAGACATAATGCAGAACTGGTGTTCCCATTTTATAAAAGCCTCTTCATTTTCTTTTATTTCATAAAGAAAAGGCACACATTTTCAAGTGAAGGTGAGCGTGGTAGAAGTAATGGTACATAGTCAAAAACAGATTTCCACGACTGAAGTAAGACGGAGCAAGTCCGAAACATGCATATGAGTAAGATTAGCTGTACCTAAGTAACATTTAACACAATTTGGATCAATGCCAGGATAAATGCAAACAGTTTTCAGCTTTTGACGTCTGATCAATGTGTGATAGTGCTTGACCTTAGATTTAAAAACATATTTTTCCAGATTTGCATCCATGTAAATTTAAGCAATATGACTGAACAACTACTCTATTTCACTAATGCATACTTATATTTAACTATCCCTAAACATGATTGTCCAGACTGTTGACATGTATACTCTTAAAGAAAGCACAATAAGACTGAGTGTGTGTGTTTAGGAGCGGAGACACCCTAAGTTCATGTCCCCGGACATGGAGGCTCTTTACGTGGAGGAGCTGCGGTCCTCGGTGAACCTGCTCATGGCTAATCTGGAGAGTCTCCCTGTGTCTAAAGGAGGACCGGACTTTAAACAGAAACTTAAACGCTCTTCACTCAACAACTCCTTCCTCGACATGGGAGACGAGGGAGACATCTTGTCCAAGTCTGACGTTGTGCTGGCTTTTAATCTGGAGGTGAATGTATCCACTATGTCCAGTTTTCAGTAAACCCCAGGATAGAATATGTACTTTTGAAAACATACCACCACATATTTTACAATTAAGTTTCTTATTCACAATTAAAATAAGTATGTCAATGAATATATAATAGTAAAACCTAATATCCAATCAAAGAGATCCTTCAGCAGAAGAAGAGAATCATAATCCTTAAAAGATAAAACCTACAGAGACCAGTTTAGGTTTGTGTTTCCACAGTAACTGACTTATAACTCGGATAAACTGTCTGTGAAACTGAAAACCCAGGTTTAATATATTGTTTTGTAAAGGTTAGACTTCACTTTAACAATTTCAGGGACCTTGACAATTTGTCTATTGGCTGAGACTGGTTCATCTTATAACAATCTGTTATTTACGTGTCTCTTCTTACCACTTGTTCCTGTTGATGTTCACAGATTGTGATCATGGAGGTCCAGGGCCTGAAGTCTGTGGCTCCAAACAGGATTGTTTACTGCACGATGGAGGTGGAAGGAGGGGAGAAGCTGCAGACCGACCAGGCCGAAGCCTCCAGACCACAGTGAGTTCATACAGAGAGCCTCAACTGTGCTCAAGAAACCAGCACAGACCTGAGAGGCCACTGTCAGGAGACACTCTAAAACTAGATTTATAATCTGACTGTACATTTAAATCCAAGTTTTTATAGTGCAAAGATGAATGAAATGACTTTATATAAAACCACATACAGTAAAGTAAATTTCCAAGTATTTTTTATGAACCACTTTATGACTTTTATAACTTTTTATGACTTGAACTTGAGTAATGTAAATATCTCTATGGGCACAGACGTTCAGTTTGATTTGAAACACAACACCAGGTTTGAAATTTCCTTTGGGTTGTGGTTTAGACCAAAGAGTGTTTAAATCAAATTAAAAAGAGTGGCAAGGCAGTGCAGGGCTGACACATGCACGGCAGAGAGCTGCACAAAATTAAAGCTATGCTGCTGTTTAATGCTTAAAAAGAGTTAAATCATAGAAACATAGGCAGCAATGTTGTTTTATTGTAGTATAACCCTTATCCTGCCAATTCACCTTTAAGATGCAATAATCCACTGTCAGACCTTAGTCAATAGACATGCCCTGCAGTTTCAGAACATGATATTTTAAGGTCTGTCCATAACAGGGCTTCCCTCCACAAAGATGTGGGTGTTGAGTTTGTTAGTGAAGGCCAAAGTGTCAGGTCCACTGACTCCCATTACATTATATAACTGGCCTGTGACTGGTGACTAAAACTCACTCGGAGCTCAGGATGTTGAAGAGACTTCCTGCTATTACATAACAGTTTATTGTCTTTTATTACCGGCATACAGGGTGCTTCATGGGGCAGTCTTTTGAGCTGTGTAAAAAAATATAATCTGACATGACCTGTCAATCCAATCGTATGAGGAACAACACTTCATATGTTAGATCTGTGCAAGTCTCATCCAGTCTCTTCAAGTCACCGCACAGGAAAGTTGCTATCTGTTCTTATTACCAGGAAAACTGTTTTGGAGTACATGGTGCTCTATTGTCAGTGAACACACCACAGCTCAAGCTCTAAACAGACTTACAGTATAGTATATACTGTAAGTCTCCCACTGAGTTCACTGCTTTATTGTCTGGGTTATTTTTACAATCACTGAGATAGTGGCTGTGTGTGTAGCTGGAGATAAGTCAGTCAGTTGTATCAGATGCAGCAAGAATGCAAATTTTACAGCTGTATACAAACACTGTTAAATACAAACATCACACAACATCAGTATAACAGACAGACAAATACATAATACTCTATTAGAGATAAACTTACCAATCGCGTGGATCCTGTCGTCTTCTAGTGGATTATGTGGTAGCAAAAAATTGTGGGAAAATTTTGTTTAACTCCAACAGGAGAGATCAACTCAACAAGTTGCATAAAATTTTAATGTTATGAAACTGCTAAAGATTTTTATTGTTTTCTTTTTCAGTTAGCATACTCTCATCCTTGTTATTACCCTTTTCAGTTTATCAAACATTTAATGAACAACTGAAAGCAGCATTAAACCAATACGACTGTAGCTAGCTTTATTTTTTGTAATCAAGCTTCTATAAACTGTAATACTAGACACTGATTGTACAAAGAGGTGTGAAAATGGCTAAGGAAGTAAAAAAAAGTGTTACCTGGTAAATTAGCTCTAGCAAAAGTAAATTATAGAATTCACCAAAATGGCTATTGTTGCTATTGTTAGGCAAGTATTTGTTTTTTCTGACCACGGGCAATGAGCCGATAGTCACAAGGTTTGAGGAGATTATGGGCTCCTGGCAGTACCACTTTCACACTAGACTAAATTTCATTTTTTCAGAAAAACACCCAATAATACCAGGAAATGATTTAAATTATGGGTGGAGCAGGGGGTTCACAAGGAAATCATAAGTCAGTGCTTGTGTAATGATTACTTGAATCAGATTTGAATCAATGGCCAGAGAAGGTAATGTTTGATCAATGCCAAGACTTGGAGCCTAAGTTAGGATCAGTGCATGATACACAGAAGGTTTTCCAAGAAACAGTCTGAAGTTCAAACATTAAAAGTTCAGATTCACTGCAATAACTCACGACCGATTCATCAAAAGTTGGTGAAGGAATTGGTTGCATTTGAAAATTAAAGTTTTTCCTTCAGCTATAACAACAGTCCTTTTATATTCTCACTTTTCCCTCCATGTCCTAAAGGGTGCAGCGTTGACATGAGGATTGTAAAGTGGTCCTGTAACAAGAGTTAGTGACATTGATGGATTAATGGATTGGATTAAGTCAAGGATAAATGTTGTGAAAAAAAACTTTCCTTTTTGCAGCGTGGCTTGTGGAGAATAAACGGGGCACAAGGTTCAAAAATGAATAGACAGTGGCCTAAAAAATTCCCACCAATATCACAACAGGTGCATAAAATGTATTTTTTAGGAGTGTCTTCAGTGTAGATAAACAGGAGACATGGTGAGGAAGAGGGGAATGACATTGAACAAATGGATCCGAGTAATAACTGAACTTGGGACACTCAAGTATGTTCCATGCGCTCTAGCAGGTGAACCACTGAGGCGCCCAATCCTGTCTTGATTTAAAACACTTTCAAATGTTTAATTGTGTAACATCAAAGCCATTTCCAACACATTGTACTTTTTCTCTGAGTGGGAAAGTGTGCTCTACATCCTGCTTAGTAATTTTGTCTAGAAAATAAAACCTTTCAGATCCTGGTTGGTCCAGATACTTATCCCGTGCTGTGTGCATAGTGTTGTACGGGCAGCTCCAGGGGCGGTCTGTTCTGTAATGAGGCTGCCCTTTCGCACGCTCCAGCTTCAGATAAGTTCTGTATTTTTGTAAGGGCCAAATCACTAAACAGAGCCAATTAAACAAATGTGGCATCACCAGCCAACCTGAGCAGCCAACGGGAATCCTGTGACCTTCACCGTAATTAGACTTGGCTTCAATAACACACATACGTTTAATGACGGCGTAGTTAAACGGTAATTCCAAGGACAACATGATTAGCGGTGATTACACCACTGTCCCATCGCTCTGATGAAGCACAGCCAACAGCACTTAAATCACGAAGGACCTTTTGATTAAAATGATACCTTAATTAAAAAGGACGGAGGTTTATAAAGGTGTGAGCGACGGTGATGAGTCTCTTCGTGCCTGGGGAGCAACGAGACGTGGTTAAGTGAGTTCAGTATTGAGCGTTCAGGTGAAAACATGAATGTGAGGGGATTTTACATGAACAAAGCAGTCATCACTTCTTTGGGGCAGTCTCCTGTCAATTTACAATTATGTGATCCTGCTGTAGGTGAATCTGGTGGGTTTAGTCTTTATGCAACTCTTGGCTATGAACACGGTTGAGTCAGAAGTATTAGCTCTTTCTTTCTTGGGCACTTCATAGAAAACACCCAGGTCTGTGGAGATTTATTGTGTTGGCTTGATTTGTTGTTGAAGGAAAAACCTCTTTGTTAGAAATCTTATGGAGAGCGTAAAACATAAGTGATATAAGCAAATATAGAGGCAATACACTAGTATATTTAAATGCAATAAAAAAAAGTAATATTGTTTGTCCTTCAAAAATGTTTGTAAAATATAAAAGTTAGTTTAATTTTTTAAAGAAGTATAACATACTTGAGTTAATGTAACTAGTCATCAGTCATGTCTGCCGAGGTGGCTTTCTATGTTCATCAAGAAATTAGTTTTTCTATAGTGTGAAATATACATTGTGAAGCCTCGTTATATATCTCAACCTTGTCACATGACCCTTAGATTCTTTACTCTTCTTGCACCAATTTATCAAACCCACCGATGTGAACAATTTACTGGCATCATTCACTCATCACTCCCGCATTTCAAAGTGGAAACAAACTATTGTGGCTTCACCTTCACATATTTTCTCTTGTTTTGCCACAGATCGTTGAAGGTCAAGTCATCGGTGACAGCCTCAGATGAAACCGCACTAAAAGCCATCATCATGTAAAGTCTGTCGTCTCGGGCCATTAATACGTCAGGTCAGAGCTGGTGTCACGGTGCGAAACAGCAGTGCACCTTTCCGCATGTTGCCGTGGAAACTGGGCAAAGTGAAGGCAGAGCTCAGCCTGGCTTTTCATCCACAAGTGAAGGGGTCACTTGTCGTCTGCACACGCAGGGTTTAAATGGCATGTTTCTGCGGAAAGGCTTTTTACGGCTGAGTCTCACAGAGGAACAGTGGCTGCTGAAAGTGAGGACGACAGTTTACAGCCAGTGGGTCTGTAATGAGAGCTCGATGTGTTCTTTTTACAGGAAGCCTCTTAGATCACTGCTAATTTAGTTCGTCCATGGCTTCTGAGGGCAGTTTTTTTTTTTTTTTCAAAATGCATTTTTACTCAGTTGACCACATTTACTAACTCGTTTTAATTTTAAAATGCATACAGTTTGATTTCATGTAGCAACCGTACTTCTTTGTAAAATGCTGCAGGTCCCATTTTGGTTTAAAAAACTTTAGCATTGTAGTGTGGACCAGTGTTGTAGACGTGTCACCAGTTTTCCAAGTCTAAGTCAAAGAAAACTAGTCTGAGTCATCAGGCATCAGTCGAAGTACAAGTTGAAGGCTTGCCCCAGGCACAGCCACAAGCAACAGGCATCAATAGTGCAGCGTTGTCACTGAACACAACTCGGGAGTGTCTGAGTCCGACTCTTTGTCTGAGTTACTGTGGTCCAAGTTTAAGTCGGAGTCATTTTTTCATTAGTTGAGTCACTAGTCCTTGTGTATTTAAATACACTAGTATGATTATGCTAATGAAACATTTCCTTCATCGCCAGTGATTAGATGAAAAAACTTCTCTTTTAATACGATCAAGAATATCTTCTGGTAATCTGATTTTTACTGGTAACCCTTTCTATCCCTCATTCATTAAGAGCTACAGTATAACCCTTGTGATAGTGGCATTAGTGTCATGCTGGACTTGTAGTGTTGGTGTTTAAAACTGTTAGCTAATATTTTTTCTTACAGATTAAGTCTTGGTCTTTGGTCTTGGTTTATATCTTAGCCCCTTATAGTCTCATAGTACAATCTTCTTCTCATAGTACTATCTCAGTTTGCATTTTTTTTTGACTATTTACAAGAAAACCTAAGCTCTGAACTTACAATAAAATATTATTCATAAAACTGACCATTTTGTTTTAAAATATGTTGCTAGTCACGCTAGCATGGGACTAGTCCAAGTCTCTGGGCTGTTATCGACTGCAGAGTCGGATACTCTGTCATGAAGAGTCAGTGGACTGTCTGAGACTGTTCCTTTGTAATTTCAGGTGGGGGACTCAGGGGGACTTCACCACGACTCACCCCTTGCCTTCAGTCAAAGTTAAGCTGTTCACAGAGAGCACTGGGGTCCTGGCTCTGGAGGACAAGGAGCTGGGCCGGGTGAGTTCACAGATTTTTCACATAATTTATGAAGCCATGTTGTTGTAGAGTTGTAGCAGCACAAACTATAGTGGTTACAAGTCCTCTGTCGCTTGATATTAACGTCACTGGATAGAAAATCTACAGAAGTTCTCAGAACATTTTTAGAGGTCTGGTTAATTAACACTGGAAAAGTCACAATAGAGCAGCCGGTCTTCATTGTAAATTTGTTATGCTAAAAGCATGCTATGAAAGAACTTCTTTAAAAAAAATAAAGATAAGCAACAACTAGTCAACAGGCCCTGTGTGTTGTCTCAAGATCCTTTCAGACAAGTTCAATAAAAAGAGTTATATGAATGTCAATAAAGCACATGTACATAACGCTAAAAGTTAGTCATTGTACTGCACAGGTGCCAAGTTACAGGCAATAATCAAAGTGCAACTGCTAATTACCTCAAAGCCCCTTCTAGGACAAAAGGACCAGGGATGTATCTGAAGTGAATACAATACCTTGTGTCAGTGACAGTGGGGGAGGCACTCCAGGCAGTTGAGGCGGCCAAACATTTAAAATGAAGAGAGTTCAGAGCAAACTTAAGCATCCCTGACGAACCAGGCCTGACCCCGCCCCTTGTCAACCCTGCAGGTGATCCTGAACCCTACCACAAACGGGCCAAAGCAGACGGAGTTTCACCGCATGGTCGTCCCCAAAAACAACCAGGACACAGACCTGAAGATCAAACTGGCTGTTCGCATGGACAAACCCCCCAACATGAAGCACAGTGGGTACGTTTTTTGTTTTATTACCATATAATTACACATACCACAAATCATGGCCACTATGGGTCAGTTAAATAATTACTCTTATTTTTTTAGTAGGCTATGATAGATAAAATAAAAATAAATGGATACAATTTATGCAACCTATAATTAACTTTGTTTCTTATCTTTCCAACTCAATTTTTTACACCCTTTCTTTCGACATCATTTACCCGATTAGAAAAAAACAACATGAAGTAAAGTGAAATTATAACATTGAATAGAAATGAAGTCAAATTTGTGAGGTATTTGTGACACAGTGAACTGAGCTGACTGACAGCGCCCTCTTCTGGTTGAGTAGAAGAGCTACAATGTAATTTTCATATCAGTTCAGTCAGAAAGATACTGTATATTATTAAGTATTCATGTAGAGAACATATGGAAGCAAGTTCAGTTTTGTTATTTTTGTGCTGAGTGTATTATGTTTTTGACAGTTTTTTTTTGGTTTACTAGGTTTATTGTTGAAGTTTGTGTGTTTGAAAATAATACCATTTTTGGTACTCAATGAAATGACTGCCTCTTGTAATGGCCTTTATTGACCTCCTGCTGCTGCAGCTAATTACTGCAGTGAGAGTTTTGGAATACTTTCTCTGTAGGGAAATCCATACTCTTTATTTAACTCATCCCTCACCTGCTGCCTTTGGGGAAACCCAACAGGAGCAGAATGCAGCCACTGTGCAGCACCAAGGGACTCTCTCCAGATCACGCACCAGCATTTTAGCTATTTTGTTTTCACTGTTGGATTGGCCTATTGTGCACAGTTTTGCAAAGTTAGAAAACATGAAACGTCTCTCAGAAAGAAAACGTCTTTCAGAAAGAAAACGTCTCTCAGAAAAGCCCTTACCTTTCAAACTTGGAACCTTCTTTTCTAAGTTACATTTTTTTCCATATAGCACTATTTGGAAATATTTTACTGTAAAAAAGACAGCTGTAGTCATTCATTTATTCTCTGTTGCTTATTCTGTTATGGGTCACAGGGGTCACCTTGAGCCTATCCCAGCTGCTTTGACTGTGGAGGGGCACACCACAGACAATGGCCATCTCTCATACATTTATTGTATTCACCAGTCACCAGTACATCTGCGTGCCCAAATACATTTCTCAAGGAAGCAGTGTTCAGAGAAAACAAATTCACTTTATACTTGAAATCTGAAAAAATCCACATAGCAATAAAATCTGTGCTCTATTGGTGAATAATTAATTCATCAAGGTCATTTGTGTTTGTTCTGGAAAATATAGTACTGGAACTATTTGTTGTTGCTCATGTTTTCTGAGTTTGATAAGTCCCTATTAGTGTAATTTGTTGCACTTTCCTATTTAGACCAGCAGATGGCACTAGAGCCTTTTTTAAAGCTAAATCTTTTCAGGACTTGGTACGGGCTACACGTGGTCACTGCGACATTTAATTAAAGTTGTCTCAAGTGTTCAGCCTTTAGCCTCTTGGAGATCTTAATAATCTCAACATATTTGACTCTGGAAGCTATAAAAAAAGGAAACTGTCATAAGATAATTTTGACAAGAGAGCTGCTGGTCCTGGTGAGTTAGCATTGAGCTGCTTTAGCTAAAGCTAAACATCATATAATTTAATAAAATCACTCAAGACTATTTTATTTTTATTTCGTTTTTTTAAACAAGAAAAACCACAAAATCACATGCAAAAATATACAACCAAAGCAGTTTTATAGCTTAAAATTCTACACTGCATTAAAGACCATTGACAAAAAAAATTATTATTACTTTAAGTATATATGGTAGAAATAAAATAAAAGGGGGACAGTAAGGAAACGGATTATGTGGCAGGTTATAGGTATGTATTTCATAAATTGTATTGTTTATATTACTACAACCCCTTGATTTTAATTTATATTCATCTCTAGAGCACAGTAAATTAAATTGCATCTCTTACTTATGAAAACAGGCCTTTCCAACAATTCTATCTCAGCTTTTGCTGTTTAAATTGTATAATGAAAAACAGGGTAATGTTCTTTAACAGAACTATAACCTTATTCTGACTTATTTTTGGACATGAGTCAGTTGCATTTTACACTAATATCCACTAGGGCCCAGTGTTAGTCCTCTAATAATTCTTTTTCCAGTTCATCTTCTGCTCTGTTCATATATTTAGACTCCTGCTGTCATTATTTAAAATAAATCCACAAAGTGCCATTTCCCTGCTTCAGGTGTCACCCACCTTTTGACAGTTATTTAAATGCCATGTCCTTGATTTACACAGCTCATTCAGCAACTTTAATAACAAATCATGTCTCTTTTTTATTACCTGTTTTAATTGCCTTAACAAAACAAAACATCAGTAAACAAGAGGCCAACACTTGCACATATTACTGATTTGAAAAAAAAAAAATTGAAAGAAAAATTAAACGAAAAAGCACATCTGAAACAGTGTTGGTCTAAAAAGATCACTGACAGAGCCAAAGTTTAGCTGGTCTTTTTAACCATCAGTTTATATTATAAAAGAGTTTAATGAAAGACAAGGTGCCTAAAGTAGATAATAAATAAACATGAACAAAGCAGATTGTGAGGAGAACATGTGAAGCAGACAACAAGACATGAGCTGGAGAGACTAGACATTACCGTCAGGAAGCGTAGGATTTGACTAATCTGTAATTTAACACCTGTCTCAAATAAATACTTTTTAAATATTCAAATAAATTGTTTTTTGAGATGCTCCTTTTTCATTTTTACATTTATTGGCAATAAATACTGAGAAAACGTACTAGAGCAAAGCAAAAACCCCAGCCAAATAAACTAAACACAAAAAAAAATTAATTGAACTACATTTCAACACATTACAAATAAAGGCACAAGGCAATATATTAGATTATTAATAAGTAAATGTTTTCATCAATTTAAAAAGCTTACAATCATTTTTTTTTATTATTAAATACTACACAGAATTTATAAATTTATATTTAGAGCAATAAGAAATAATAATAATTTCACACACTTTGCCATACAATTATTTTGTATGTACAAGTTATATTTCTAAGATCCAGATTTCCAGATAGCTCTGAAACTATTTGAATTTTGCTGATTGCTGAATCTGGACTAAAATTGTGCTCAAAATTAGGCATAAATTCTCAGCTTTGATTTTCATATGCAGGAACAAGACCATTGTGGTAATGTTACTGTTTATGTTGACTATATTCTTGGTATTATATCACAAAAAAGATCATTTAATATATTTGTGTGTAGCACTAATGTTTAAATGATCGCTTAAACAGCACTGCCTGTAAAAGCCTGCAGTGAAGTCAGCCTTGTGTTTGCCTTCGCTCTTTAAAAGGACGCTCAGACCTGCATCACAGTGGCGGGATGAGACGGACCACAGACAGACAGACAGACACATATACAGACAGACGGCTAAATGGTTTTCACAAGTGGCCGGCGAGCGCTGCCACATGTTAACCCCGGACTCGTGCAGACTGGCCCAGATTCTACTGTCCAGACGCGGCGCAGCCTTGACTGGAGGCCTTTTCTTTAAGAACAGGCAGCAGGGCTGAAGAAAGAGGTCTGAGCATCGATTGATTTTCCTCACTTGCACTTGCCTGTGTCCCACGCTTCAGGAGGCCCGGGAGCAGCCATTGATTGAGAGGCCACGCTGGTCATTCTTCCATCTCCCTTCAACACTTCCTCAATGAGCTGTGGCCAGCGCGGGCTGACTTTGTGCTTTTAGTTTGCAGCGTTTGAGCAGGGGACAATTACAGTGTTGACAGTCTGCACAGCTGCAGCAGCAACAACGTTATGACTTAGAGAAAATGTATCACGATATTGACTTGCTCTGTGTCTTTTCGGGCAGCTGTTTTTGAATGAATATGAAACATTCATGGTTGTCATGAATTTCTTCTGCAAAAAAAAATAAATGATGTAATTTCCAACAAAAGTAGCTTTTTGTTGGGAAGATACCTATGTCATAATAAACCTTGAAAAGATTTACATACAATTTGCTCAATTTATGTAATATATAAAAACGTAACTAGATGTGTAACTTAACATCAGATTTTGTTGCATTATTTGAAGTTTTTAATTCAGTTTGATTTAATGTTAAAATTGGTTTGATACATATAAAAAAATAATAAAGAAAAGATTCAGCGAAAATTGCTTGTATTGTTTAATCAGTCATGAGCTAAGTCAATTCTGTCTTCATTTTATTTGAAGAGAGAAAATCACCTGCAAATCTAAATAGTTTAAGTCCTTAAGAAACTAATTAAAGAAAAATGGTTTAATTTAAATCAAAGAAAAAAGAAATGGTGAGCATATGTTTTGGCTTCTGATTATTGGTGACAGTTGGAAAGCTAAGTTTTGAGATGTTAAGTGATGGAGCTGATGTGGTTTTTCTGTGTTTTGCAGATACCTGTACGCTCTGGGCCAGAGAGTTTGGAAACGCTGGAAACGAAGATATTTTGTACTTGTTCAGGTAAATTGCCAAGGCAGATTAAAAAATGGGCTAAAATCGATTTTTATAGTATTTA
This sequence comes from Neodontobutis hainanensis, assembly GCA_024349245.1. Classification (NCBI taxonomy): domain Eukaryota; kingdom Metazoa; phylum Chordata; class Actinopteri; order Gobiiformes; family Odontobutidae; genus Neodontobutis; species Neodontobutis hainanensis. The sequence goes on along the minus strand of JALDNG010000015.1, from coordinate 17,898,656 downwards.
TCAAATGCATGAAATATCTGCAGTATTATATTTTTTTTAACTGCCCTAAGAAAGCGTGCTTTTAAATCAGATCTGGGACACTTACAATTGTGTAAACCTCAGCCTGCTTTAGTCTGGTCAGATACATGCTAGTGTCCTAAATCGATTGTTGGCTAAAGCGTTGTAGAATCTCGATTATGGATTGTCTTGTCATACACAAACTAAGACCAGTTCAGATGCCCTTGCCTGTACTACAACTGTCATCTTCTTCCAGGTGAGCCAATACACATTTGCCATGTGCAGCTACAGAGAGAAGAAGGCTGAGCCTCAGGAGCTGATGCAGCTGGAGGGCTACACAGTGGACTACTGCGACCCGCAGCCAGGTATCTACAAGTGTTATCCACTTACCAGTTTTCAATCACTCATTAATAATGTCCTAAGATCTAAATGGTAGGTCTGGTCAATGCATCAGGGCCACTTCAGAACCAGTTTTGATTCCGTTTGTATTGACATAAGTGATAAGAAGACTCATTTTGTATTTAACGTTTCAATCCATAATGAAAATGTCAAGTTTTATTATTGATATGGTTTCTTCATGTCCTCCTCAGGGCTGCAGGGCGGACGGGTGTTTTTCAATGCAGTGCGGGAGGGAGAGCTGGTGATTTTTGCCAGCGATGACGAACAGGACCGAGTGCTGTGGGTCCAGGCCATGTATCGAGCAACGGGTCAATCGTATAAACCAGTCCCTCCGCTCCAAATCAAGACCACAAACTGCAGAGGGGCCAACCAGAAACCTGCCTCGCCCATCAGTAGGTGACCCTGTCTTTAAACTCTTATGTACAGACTCACTTGAGATTTCAATATGACCTGAGATCCTGATTAACTAACATTTTTACCTCAGTTTTGATAGAGTTTTGAAATCATATCCTGTTTGTTTATAAATATAGTTATTTGTCAAAGCTAGGATGCACAATTGTAAGTGTATATACAGTATATCTGTGTGATTTGATTTGATTTTTATATTGAGGGGGTGCACACAGATGTATGGAAGATATTGAAAAGTTAATTATACGGGACCCATATCCTTCCTATGACCCTGTAATATGTTGGCATCAGGGGCAAGATGTCAGGTTTCTAATTTTCAGTTTTGGTTGACCATTAACTGACCAGCCATGGATATCATCATATTATCTGGGCATAATATTTTCAAATTAAGAAAAACTGAATTTTGTAATACAGGATGTATCGATACAAACTCACAATATTTAAAAAAAAACATGACAATTCATTTGAAAAAGATAGGGATGTCCCAATACCAGTTCTAAGAATCGGTATCATTTACCCGTACTTGTTCGATCCCTTCCAATATTGTCATGCAAAAATCCACAATTAGCCTTTGCCCATGACTACGGTTATAATTGTTAACAAAAACAAACAAAACAACAAAAGCCAGGTGAGAAAAAACATTGTTGTAAACGGAAATAAAAATAAAAACGATACCTAGCTAATACTATATTGTTTGCAAAACAAACTAAAATTTAAATAAAAAGGAAAATTTAATTCATAGAGCATATACTGTATGTCTTTCAGAGTTTACATTTCCAACTGGGAAACCAGAAATTCAGCATAGTCCGTGTCTCTCAGCTGGTATCATGGCGGGACTGAAGGTCTAAAGAAAGCAGCAGATCCTTTTTGGGATTACTTTGAATACTTGGAATGGAGGTGGACAATTTATTAAAAAATAATAATAATAATAAACATTTGTACAAATTTGAAGGTACATTATAGAAGCATGTATTAGGTGGCTAACCTAGGTAATGGAAAACACCAGGACCCCCTCCTCTAAACAGAAGCTAACCCTGGGTCAGGGCCAGGCAGCATGACGGAGAGTAGGTCAGAGAACACTACAGGAGTGCTTTTCAGCCGATAGGGGCTTGGAAAGCTGTATTTGAAACCGCTGATTTATTAATGCGAGGGACTTTTTTTGTTTACAATGTTGGACCCATGTCTTTGTGAACTTCACATAAAAAAGCAAATCACATCAGCTTCTAGCAGTATCGTGCCAGCTGTCTGGTTCTCAGTTTACTACTATACTTGAAGTGTCCAAAATATTCACTGTTTATTAGGAAAGTAACAATTAACTGTGAGCCGGTTGAAAATCAATTAATGTGACGTTTCAAGTCAATAGAGATGTTAATATTATTGTGAGCCACGTTCTGAACAACAAGGGCCGTTCTGTTTATTACAAACACGCTTTCAACAAGTTCTTGCAAACAGTTTCTAGCATAGTGACGACAAAGGCAGACGTAGATATTGAGGAAACATCATCCTCGTTTAAATTAAAGGTATTGTGGCATAAACAAATCCACTTTGGCAAAAGGCGTTCACTAGAGCGAGAATGTGAGCTGTAATCTGCGTTAGCAAAGAGGCTAAACTTTAAAAAGAGGCCGTCGTCAAGAGTCTGAACCATCTCTGAGCCATAATTATTTGATAACACAGTCAGACCCGTCTTAAACTAAGTGTTCATCTGTTTGAGACTTTTGTCAGAGATATGTAATGATGTTCTGGATCTGGATCATGTGCTGCTACACTGCTAATACACTCTTGTTATTATTAATAAATAACAAGTGAAAATCCATAAACGGTAAACGTTTAACAAATGAGTTGTATTGATAAAGTTCTACTGTTTTAGGGAAACACAAGTGTTGAATACATTTTTTTAGTGTTTTCCTGGCGCACGTCACTTAAACATTTTGCATTTACAGCGTTGTCTTGTGTAGATTGTTTACATGTTTGTGCCCATATGTACATGTTATGTACTGGTGTTATTGGAATACATTATCAATTCAATATTTCTAAAATTGTATGACATTTTATTGCTCAATACTTTTTTTGACCTTTTTAAATCTTGCCCCTGACAAATAACTTCTATTACAAAAAACTTAAACTAATGAATAACTAAAACTAAACTAAAACTAAGCATTAAAAAAAAAATAAAAAATAAATTGGCAAACCCACTTTAAAAGCTAGTTAAAGTTAAACTGAATTTAAAAACAAAAATAATTAAATAAAAATAAAAACAAACAAAAAATTAAAAACTATAATAACCTTCCACATGACAAGACAAAAAAATCCTAGCTTTATTACCTTATTTGCAGAAATTAAATATTTATCTGTAAAGTATTTGGGCAAAAACAGAATTAATATATTCATTTATTTGTTTAATCAAGGCGTTTTTTTTAGATGTGTCGTTTGGTACGTTAGATGCGTCATATATTCTTTATCACTAATCTACAGTATATGTGAAAAGAAAAAGTTGTCGTGGTTAAGTGTTCATGACCACTTTCCCATGTTTAATTTCAGATCTGATTTGAGTGAACATCTTCTCTACTTCCATCAAGTCCTTACTCATTATATCTTTCAGCATTTGTCTTTCCTTTCGTGCATTTATTTACACTTTTCACCTATACTTTCATTATTACCTAGGATTTCTTTTTTTTTTTAACTCCTGTTCTCCGTTCATTATGCCTGTGGAGGACTGCGGCGCTGTCTGTCAGCCTCCACGCAAGTCTTTCACAGCGACGTCAAGAGCCCCACATTGGGAGCTGATTACTGCAGTATTTGTGTAAATTGTCAGGGCGGCGGCCCATTCTCGACGCCACTCGTTAGCGCTTAATGGACCAGACTGAAGCACTAATGGCAAAAGGTGCTGGCACGCTGTTTGCTGGAGGAAATAGAAGGTGTCCCTGAAATAGCTCTTAACTGGGTGCTAAGTGTTGCGTGTGATAACAGGAAGTGCTTCTTGCTTTAATAATGTTGCGTTGTGTAGAGGCAGGCGTTTGTCATAAAAATGAAATGCAGAGGTTAAATAACAGTAATGGCTGTATGTGTACACATCCACAAATAAAGACAGGCTATTGAAGATTAATAAAAACCATGTCTGAAAATAGCTTCAAGTGTTTTAATGAGTTGTTCTTATTCTGTATTTGAAGGTTAATAACTCAGAGTAAACAGATGAGACAACAAAGCAAGTTTAGGGCAGGGCCACCCTCCCCCAAAAAACATTTCAGATTATTTTACAAAAATTTGACTTTCCAGTTTAAAATGAATTAAACTTGAGCCAAAAAGTTTCACTTTGTTAAAAATTTCTTTTTGGAATTAAAGTGGAAACAAGCAAGGTTAAAGTGGCTGAAAACAGGCTCTGTTATATATGACAATTTTTCCCACAATTCAATCACAATTGAAAGTGACCGGATGGTGGGGAGATGAAACTGGTACATTTTTATTAAAAAAGGAAGCTAAATCCTGTTTTTGGCAAACCTGTATAGTTCACTACATTTGAACAAATTATTAGGACTAAACTAGGACTAAAGCCGGACAAGGTCAGGACTGAACCAGGACTAAATCAAGACTGGACCTAGATTGGACCAGGACTGAACCAGGACTAGACTAGGACTGGACCACAACTAAACCAGGAGTAGAGCAGGACTGAAGCAGGACTGGACCAGGACTGAACAAGGACTAGAGCAGCACTGAAACAGGACTAGGGCACTAGTTTATTGCCAGTAACTTGCAAAATATATTAGGCAGTAGAATATAGTAGTAATCCTCTGTATTTGAGAATATAGGCTGTTAATACAAAACTAACATAAATCGCAATAAAATCGAAATTGTAATCTTAGAATAACAATATCGTGATATAAAATCTTTGCCATATTGCCCACCCCTACGTCAGATGTCCACTGGCTGCTCTCTGTTGTTCAAAAGTCAAATGCAGGGGGTGGTCTATGTTCTATTAGTCTTTTAAGGTGTCTTAAAGGTTTTTTTTTCTGAGACTGCCCCCCTTAACAAACAGCAGCATTAAAAAAACAAACTAAACAGTACTGGATGATTAAACATTTGCAGCTGTTTATTGTCTATATACCTATAAATAAGTGTGTTGCCTTCGAAAAAAAATATAAGCTCAATCATTTTGAATAGTTTCTTAGATCCAGGAGAAATAACCCCTCTGTGTCAGCGCTGAAAAACTGCGTAACGTAAGTTGAGAGGGGTAAGCTGGAGAAAGTGGCAACCCTGACAAAAACCTGGCGTTAGACTGGGCATACTTGGTATTGTCTGCTCCTAAAGTGCAAATAAAACTCTTGAGAAAAGGACAAACAGTAAATGTGACTCTGCTGGTATAAACTTGGCAGACATCACTTACTTCCTCATCCTGCCTCTTCAGGTCAGCGTTCAAACGACCTGTAAACAAAGCTCGTACAAGTGGAAATGGTCCCAGGCTGAGGGGACGTTCAGGTGTGGCCTTTGGCCTGAAATCCCCTTGTGCTTGAGAGACAGGCCTGTTGCAGGTCGGCGCATAGTCCTGGAGGTGTTTGGAGATGTTTACACCTGTCAGATGTGTTTTTGAATTGGCAGGTGGTCAGTTTGACAGTGGCCACAGTCTGTCTGCTCGTTTTAACCTCTCGCGCTAATTCAAAGCAGCAGAGGATACATTTGTGAGCTTCTTTACAAAGTTTTCTTCCTTGACTTGAGTTCATTTTAAGCGCGATGGCTCTGTCCATCCGTATTTTTATCTTAACCCATCCTGACATTGTAGCCACGCTCCGACAGGCAGATCAAGTCACATCTTGGCCGGCTGCACCTGTAACTGAAACGCTCTCCACGTCGATAACCTGCCATCATCAGCCAGCCGCCATCGTTCACAGCACCATGTCACATAGATGTGACTGTTGCCGTGACGATTGCGACGGACCACAGATGAGACGTATATGAAGAGATTGAGTGCAGAAAATGACCCCCACCTTCAAACACTCATGTCTTTGAAGATGAAGATAGTCTTTATTTTTTATTGTCTCTGGAAACTAATGCTTTTACTGAAAATATACCTGATTCCAGCTAATTATGCAACTGTGATGACATTTAGGCCTCTAAAAGCAAATAATGCATTTATTGATGTTAATTTATTTATTGATGTTCCTTTACCCAATAACGGGGCTTTTGCCGTTTTCTTTGATGACACTGGCTTTTGCAAAACTTGTGTAAGATTTCTAATATTGTAAAACTGACTTTAAAAAATAAATCCCTTAGCCGTATCCCATTCCAATACTTTCACTCACTATGCCCTAAGAACTTCCTCAAAGTGCACAAAGGAGGTATGGCAATAATTGGAATATCTCCAATAAGTTAATGTTTCCTGGATGGAGACATGTAGTTGTAGTTAGTAAAATATTCGACCCTCCTTGTCTGTAGATAACAGGTGCTGACTAAATAGAATTGTTTTTAATGTGACAAAAAGCCATTACCTTGTAGATGAATGAGTAAAGCTGGTAATGCACTTTTCTAAATTAGTTTGTCCTCAAATGACAAAAGTGTCACAAAGATTTTAAATGAGGTTTTCTTTTTTCAAGAGCACAGAGCCTTGGATGCTAGTAATAACTTCGCCTCTCTGAAAGGGAGCAGCGCCTCTTGACATAACCTCTTCAAAACAAATGATGAGCTGGGCCTGTCACTTTTAGAAACATGACTCCATTTCAGTTTGAGAAAAGGTAAAAAACTGTTCAGCAGTGAATATGGTTTACAAGCACACCATCTGTGCCAGAACAGAGCTATCCATGCCCCCCCCTCTCTGTGAAATCACCAAACATAATAGCTGAAAGTTGGACTTGACACAGATCAACATCACCCCAGTCTTTGTCTGTCCCCCAATCAATACTGCCCTCCGCTCCCTTCATGTGTTATCAGCACTAATCTATATCTCTTTGTCTCGTTTCCTTTGAGTCTCTTCCTCCACTCCATGTCTCCAAATTACATTTAGGACAACCCTGTGTTTTGGAGGTAACGAATGTAAAATGACCTACATCGGAATGAGACAGTGGAAAAGCAGGCCACCAAAAGAAAGGGATAACCTTACGGGAAGAAAAAGGCGAGACTCGTCGTTTGGAAGTTGATTGTGGAGATTTCACTTTTGCAATCTCTTTGGGACAAAAGCGTCAAAGAAAAGAACTAAGGTGGGAGGGGTCCAAAAACACAAACGTCTGAAAGTCCTTTTTTACTCCTCTGCGTCCAAACAAAAAGCAAAATGGCAGTGTTAATAAAAAGCGATCTCTAATGCTCGTCTTGGACACTAGGCCGCAGGCGTCAAAAGCGTTGGAAGCAGCACCGGCATTCTTCAGCGGTCCGCCGTCTTTTGTAGAACCATGTGTCAGGCTCAGAAACTTCCCATCACAAAATGTACTTCCACAATGAAAGCAGAGTGGAGAGTGTTAGGCTTTTCATTTGGTGGGGCCATTAACGGGACGAGCTGAAAGGGCTTGAAATGAACCCAGGTTTGTGCAGCCGTGCCACTTCTGCTTTCATTTTACCACTTTTCTGATGTTCCTTTCTTCATTGACCTCAAAGCCCCATTACGATCAGCTGGAAAAGAGCTCATGTGTCACAACCAAAATGCAAACATACTTATGTCCTGCATGTGATGTTTACTGCTGACAGCAAAGGAATAGACCTCAAACACAACATACACCAACACTACCAATACAAAATACACATTATTTGTAACAAAAATATTAAAATAAATTTCAGAAAAGTATAATGCGTTTGCAGATTGGAGAAGATTGGAAAGATACCTGTTTTTTTTTTTTAGAAAATTAAGGCTAATTTGACACGTTCAGTTGCTGAAATGTTGAAATTGTTTAAACTCAATGGAGACAAAGTCGGTACAATGGTGCAGTGGTTAGCACTGTCATCTCACAGCAAGAAGGTCCAGGGTTTGAGTCCCGGGGCCTTTCTGGGTGGAGTTTGCATGGAGTTCTCTGGGTATTTTAGTTTTTCCCACCAACAATAAAACATGCCGGGCGCCCCCTGGTGACAGCTGCTAACAGTGAATTTCCCCACGCGGATAATCAAGTTATATACATTAAAAAGGCCATTTATATTTGCATAGACTGGTACTGAAAATGAACAGATAATGGTTTGAAATTACTTGGCAGGTATTTTTTGGTCAGATCTAAATAAGTAATGCACAAGTTATCCTAAAAGTTTTACTGGTAAAACTAAAAACAGATCAGTTGACTGTCAAGTGGCATTTACTTTAAATGCCGTCATTAAATGCTGTCATTAAAGGGTTCCTATTATTGCCTTTTAAAACATGCCAGTATGTTTTCAATTTAAAAAGTGGAACAAGTGAAAACATTGGGATTGATTTTGTGTGACAATGAACCATGACATTGTTTGAATATGACTGATTTTGCTGTTTGCATGTATGAGCTGAAAGCACTAAATAGATCCTGTTGCTGAAACACAGCAGCAGCTCTTGAGTCTGAAAACAATATCTGGCCATGGAGCTGAAGGATTCCTCCAGTGTTTCCTCTCACGTGTCATCCACGTTGGCTCCTCTTTGACACTGAAGTGTTCTTCACTCAATCTGGAGCTGTAGCCAACCGAGGTGGGAACTGTTAACCACAGCACTGAGAGCTGACACTGCCAATGTCAGGCTGTGTGTATTTACACTTGAGTTCACTGCTGCGCTCATAAAGAGGTGTGAATGAATCTGAACACATTTATATATCACCTCCATATCAGTTTTTTATTCAACAGGATGAACAGAAATCTGTACAGTCGCTTGGATGTGTCAGTCTTGTGCAAAATAAGATGGACCTGGGGTGTTTCTCTTTGATGTTTTTTATCTCTTTTATTCTTATTTAAAGTGTTATTCACTTACACCATTTATAATAGTGCCCTCCATGGCTTTATCAATACAAATAACACCAAAATGGGAAAAACATAAACTATGAAACACCCCTAAAGAAGAAACGGGATGCATTGAGGACACATTTTTATAATACAGCGTCACTTTTGATTTGAATGGAGCTGACTTTACACATAAATTTAGTTCAAGTTAATGAAACATTTTGAGACTGCAAAGAAGCTCCAAAGTATGACACTTTACATTGGATGCTTCTTCAAAAGTCAACTTGTACTAGTTTCAACTTTAGAAACATGTTTACATTGTATGTTGAAGCTTTGACTCGCTGTGTTAGTTTCTTTAAAATGCTCCTTAAATGCTTGGTTATTTTTTCTAAAGATGTAATATAAATACAATCATTTTTCATTTTCACTCTCCAGGTCTGGCTCCGTCCCAGCGCCAGGGGGTGGAGGGCCTGATCTCTGCTGCTCCGTGCCGCTTTGACCACGCTGCTCTGTTCACCATTTTACAGAAACACACTCTGCAACACCGAATGAACGACTCTTTTTCCTGCCTGGTACGTCAGCCCCTAGTAACACAGTCCTATTTGCCAGCAACTGCCCATATTGTTCATTATAACTGTTTGGCAATATGATTTTCTAAAAAATTATAAAGAAAGAATAGAATATGCTGTTAGTATTATTCTTTTAGTTGTGCCATTTTAGTTATAAAAGTTGTTAGGTTTCAGTTAAAGGCTCTCCTCACACACAGAGGAACATGCCAGTGATGGTGCAGGAGGGAAAGGCAGCCTGTTTAAAGTCTGCTTCGGGCCTGGGGGCTCTCTCACACTGATTGAGGGGATAAACGCTCTAATCAATACTTTCCAAATAGGAACATGACCCACACAGACCACTGCTGGGCCAATTCAATAGAAGACGAGAGCAGGGGGATTACACTCTCAAGTGGTCCGGGAGGGGCAAACAAGGCTTTTTGTGTTACTGCACAAGAACTATTGACCACAGCGTTTACCCTAAATATTTTGATGGAGTTCATAAAAATAATTGAGTAGAACCCACAAGCCATAAACAAGATCAGCAACATGTCTGCACATAGAGAATGTGTTTTAAAAGTACTACATGGAGTTATATACAAGTGTTTTGGGTCATGGTCTTATCTACAGATACAGATACAGATACAGATACAGATAGCTTTATTTATCCCCAAAGGGCAATTCAGTTTCCACAGTACAGTACACCGTCCAGACATACACCCAATCACACAACTGACGCATGTGTATAACAAAGGTAACATGATTGGACCTGGGTCCTTAAACAATTTAAGAATAAAACTAGAAGATAAAAGAAAAAACATCAGCAAAATTATCTGGTTATACAATGACCCTCAGCAGAGAATACAGGCCTTTCCCAGCCTGCTTGGATTTTGTTAGGCTTGTACATCATGCATCTGTTTGATTTTGAATAGTATTTTCCATAGTCCTTAAGTTATATGCTTCATAAATGTTATTTGGAGTTCACTCCAGTAAGAGATAAAGAAATCCTTAAGAAATCCTAGCGTTGTTAGTATTGAACTTTCAGAGTTGTAAAGGGTAGATACACTGTACCTGCAATTTGTGACTTTGTTTCTAATATTGTCGACATCCACTTTGGATTGCATTGTTGCATTATTACTTCCTAGAAAACTCAAATCTCAAATCCACTTTTCACAAAGTACATTACTTTCTTGACTTCTATGGGAAAAAATACTAAACTATGATAATTTCTTAAAAGCTAATCATTTATTAAGGACCCTGTCCCTGATTGTTGTTCTAAAACCTGGCTAAAGCTCAAACGACACTGTAGCTTTTATATAAAAGTCACAATATGGTAATGGGTGTAGGGGTGAAACGGTTCATTGAATAAATAGAGTAATTCGATTAGAAAAATGCCTCAATTATTTTTATTTTGCCTCGATGATTTGAGCCCATCCATGCCCGTGGCAGCTAAAGCTACTTTCACACATCCACTGATGTCCGGAGCCACATGCCCTGGTTGTATGAACAGAATTCCCCCCAACTTTCACACCTGGACCTGATCCTCCAGGGTCCATAGTGTCAGGTCCGGAGGCCCCCGTTGTGCGAACATTTACAGTGTGTGTTCTTCAGTGAGGTCTGCGGGATGAGCCAATGACCAGAACGCCGTGCATCTGGAGCTGAAACCTCGTACTCTCTGCAGCTGTTTAAACTTTAATGTAAACTGTTTGGTTAAAGTATTTAAAATGCTTTCAAAAGTACAAAAGTAAATTTCAATGATAATGAATGTGCAATATAATCCTTCTAGTCATTCTATTTTAGTCAGCATTTTTGTTTATGTTTTTTTATACTTATTTAATAGCCTATTAAGTCTCTTTTATTAAATTATTTTGAATTTATAATGCACATATGTGAAATGGAAGTGCTATTACACTGCTGACAGATGTGCAATCAAGAATAAATTCATGTTAATGTTATTTCAAACAGAAAATTTTATGTCTTAAACCTGTTTATTTGAACTGTGTTGATGACAGTTACGCTTTTGTCCGAATACACGATTAATCGTACCAAATAATCAATAGATTACTGAATTACTAAAATAATCAATAGCTGCAGCACTAAAAGGGAGCGTTTTTTGCTAGTGGATCTTGTAGCTGTGTTGTTTGGATGTTATTTTTCTTTTGAAATGGACGTTAGTATCTATTACGTGACTGTAAAGGCTCAGCTCGACAGAGCATGGGCGGGGAGAAGAGGATGGTGTGATAAAAGCCATTGATAAAGACATGTGCCGGACCAAAACAAGTGTTTATTTATAAGAGGAAGGTCCAGAAAACAAGTTTAGTTTAAAGTCACTTTGTTATTCAATAAAACACTTCTTTTGGTTTTTTCCTCGTTACATTGGGCACAAAAAAGCTTTGTTTTGGCAAATCTTTTTGCATGTAATGCTTAATTATGTAAATAAACATATAAATATTTGAATAAAGAAGATTTGTCCGTATATATTTCTATTACTTTGAAAATCTGGATGTTGTGTTCATTTGGTTTTCGTTCTGGTACAGTGTGATCTGTGCAGCTTGACTGCAATTGGCAGCGCCTTTTGCAGAAAAATAGAACTGCTGTGTATCTCTGACAAAACGCCGAGCACTGTCGGATCGCAGCGTAATGCAGCGCATGCTGTGGAAACGCAAAGTTAGTTTGGTGCAGACTGCTTGATGCTTTGCTTTTAAATTTAAATCTGATTTACCAAATATGAAGAAAACATTCGACATAAACAAGAACATATTGACTACTATTAAAACATGCTGTGGTGGTCCAGGCCTATAAATGTGAAACATGCTGCTCCTGAGATGTTGATCAGAGTGACATCTGTGCGTCTTTCTTCTCTACCTGTCTCACCAGGACTCCTCTGAACTCTACAATTAGGCCGTTCCATTCACTCGCCTCACGCCCCTCCAGCTTCTCTCCCTTTAGCCTTTTGTCAGAGCCTTTTAGGGGCCTTTGTGCTCCAACCTGAGCCCCCTTTTCAACCAAACGCTCTGAGAAGAGGCCATAGCCTCAGCTTGGGAGACATCTGTTGAGAAGTGGTTTAGATTCGTGTCATAGTTGGGGTTGTATTTTATTCACCGAGAGATGAACCCTGCAATAACAACAGTAATTAGGCACAAGTTAGTCTAACTAACTGGATCTGGGTGGTTTGCAAATCCCACTGTAGATGTTTTCTCTGTTTTTGGCAATCAGTTGTTTTTCAATTAGTTTAAAAAGAGAGTTTCTGTTTTAACCACATAGCAAAAATCTAATCATGTCAGTCTCTAATCATAATCATTCAAAACTTTATTGGTGTTTTTTTTTTTTGTTGTATCCCTTGCAATTATTAAAGCAATGGACAGTTTTCAAACTGGTTTAGATGTTTTTATTAGTATGTCCCAATACCACTGCTTCTAGAATAAGTACTTACTGACACTGAGTACTTCCTAATCGTAGACCATGCACAGATTTTAATCCCATGTGGATTATTTTCAATGTTTAAACCTTCCACCTTGTTTAGAAAGACCTGATTTCTCCTCCTTAAGAGACCATTATTTGCATTTTGTACAGTGATATACAGCATATTGAGAAAAAGAGACCTGGAAGTGTACAATGCAATAAGTACAGTAATCATCTGGCTGTATTTGATGAGGTCAAATAAGCTTAAGAGGCTCTGATACCTGTAACCACTGGCACTGGTATCTAAACAGTAGTCTTTTTTTACTTAATTTGACGGATCAGTTTTCTTTAAGCATAATATTTCTCTATTGACTAGAGTAAGTATACCATTCTTTAAAAAATCAAAACTGTATTTGCTGTAAAATGTGTAAAATAACTGAAGCATATTTACCACAGCAGTAATTATCCTATTGTCTCCTGTAAGTGAGGTCTACATCAGAACTTAATCAGTTAAGAATGACCCCAGAATACCGCTCAAGAGAAATCAGTCTTCTCAGTACTATATATGTGTACTGAAGTGTACTGAAGTGTACTCTAGTATTTTAAATACTTGACTTTCATGGTTCTTGGAAATAACTAAATATTTGGTTAATGAGCAAAATGGCTTTAGTAAAATCATGCTTGTATTGACCAGATCTAAACAGTTGAAAGAACTGCAGAAAGTAAATCTGCTTTCTTTTGTAGATTTTTAAAAAGTAAATAGAGATCTTTTGGGTTTAAAAGCCTTCAGGCGGGGGTTTATGGTAAATTTTATCAAGCTTTATAATAACTGTCTAATGTTTAATGGTTGTGTTTGGGTCAGTGATGAGCAAACTTTATACCTTCAGGTGAGGTTCTGTCTCCTAGCTTTTTCTCTCTTATTAGAAATAATCTGGCTTCTTGAAATTAAATATTTAGATTTTGGTTTACACTTGGATGATGGAACTGGGCTTTTTGTTGTATGTGGATGATGTTGCTCTGCGTAAATAAACGTGCTTCAGAGTAGCTTTGTTTTCTCATTTGGTAATTTACATTAATCATTTGCATCTGACTTTATATATTTTACATTTACATTTGATGAATTTATGAATGATGTAAATGGAACTAAAATCTTGACTGGTTCAGCTAGCAGAGCACTGGGCCCTGTGAGCAATAAGTGGAAAATTTGTAAAGAACTTGTGTATGGAACCTATTTAAAGCTTTATGACGCCTGCGTTTCTGCCGTTTAGACGTTCTGCTGCTGAGATTTGGGATTTTAAACAAAGATCAACTCTGTTTTCTTGGTGTTCCTACGTTTGTGCATTCTCTGGCCATTCAGGGCGATATGGGTTGGATTCCTGGTTCAGTTCAAAGTAAATGGAAAATGATCAAACTTTGGAATCAGAAAATTCATATTTCTTAAAACTTAATTATTAAAAAGGTCTTCAATTGGAGTAAAATAAGTTCTTCATGGGCTGCAGAGCTCCATGCTGTTTTTGTCTGAAGCACTTATATTTTCAGTAATAACTTATCTTGCAGCATTAATGTGTTTCAGAGCTGAAATATTCTCAGCCTTTGACAAAAAATAGTCAAACTACATATTGACATAAACCAAAATGAAGGACATATATCTAAATGCAGGATACATTTATCAAAGAATCTTATGTAAAAATAAATTGAACCAGAAATCAGAGCCCTTTAGTGGCACAAATAAGAACTGGAATCCTTCACTTGGTGAAAGACACTGAGTTATTTAACAACACACCAGACGAGCTGAGACGCTGAAGGCTGTGATTTTAAAAACAATCATTTTCTTTTGTGCTGTCCCTTTTATGAGTTTAGAGCAACACTGATAAATGACATTTTTGCAGACAATCCTGAGATGTTCTGGAGCACTGATGACGACAATAGGATGAAATGTTTATTTACTTATGTTTAAGTTTGCCACATTGGTGACTAAAGCATAGAGCGTCTACAGTTGTAATGTATTTATTGTGTTTGAAACATGACACATTAATACAATTTGTTCATTCACTTAATTTACCTAGAAAATATAATAAAAGTTTTGCAAATGACTTGTAAATCTTCAGAATTAATCGGGAGTAGTAGCTACGACCTTTTATTGTTGGTTAGAGTCACATTTGTGATTAGTGAAACACAAGAGTCTGGATGACCACAAAAGACAAATACAGTAAAAATAGATTGGCTTGTCCTCAGTCCAACCATTTTATGCTTCTCTCTAATCTTTAAGAGAGATTGTTTCTTCATGGCATTCTATCTATCTAATCAACAAAGCAAAACCAAGCCTCACTGTTATTCTTGTCATAAATGTGCCTCTCAAAACTGGTAACAATGACCAAACTAATCAATAGTAGCAGCTGTAATGGTGAACTTCAGCATGAGTTGAAGTTCGATCAGTCGCAGGCTGTCATCATCCCAGGACCCCCCAGCCCTCACCCCTTCTTCCTTAACAGGCAACCAATGAAGCGGAAGCAAAAAGGTCATGAGATCATGCTGTATGTGCAGTGAAGTGGACACTGTCCGACGACCAGTCCTTACCTCTGCGTAGTGCTAATGCATACGACTGTGACCCACTTCCAGACGTCTTAAATGCATCTTTGTTTTGTTTCTACCTTTTCTCTTAAAGGACGCAGGTGTTCCCTTTCTAATCAAACCTGTCTCCTGTCTTTTAAATTAACTTCTGGCTGTGCAGCGTTATTCAAACATAATTACTGAAATGAATGCGTCCACACGGCAGCTCATAAACCGAAGCTTCACTGTGACTGGTTTAATTAGGAGACGGAAAATTACTAGAATAAGAGAAAGTAGAAACCTGCCGACCTTGACGGAAAGGCACAAACATAAATAACTGTTGTGTTTGTCATCTGTGTTTGATTAATGCTGTGATTGTTTGAACCTACTGAGAAAAGAACACATCACTCTGCAACGATCAGATGTGTATTAAATGTAAGAGATTTTGAGTTAGAGATTTTTTTTAAAGAATTAATTGAGAATAAAAATACATTTGACATGAAAAGGCTAAAAATGGTTGACATAAAAGCATGATGTTGTGCATTTTGATGTAAAAACGCATTATTAATAAGGTTGTCCATAGCCAGAACTGTGCTTGTTGTTATTAAAATCTATTGTACTTTGTTTAACCTCAATAGTTACTGTCGTATGACTACATCACAGTTTTTGTTTCCCCCCTTCTCTCGATACTGAACTGAAATATTTTTCAGTAAATGAAGATTATTAACGTAGAAAACACACAACAAATGATAGACCATGCAATAATCAGCATTGCTGTGGGATTTTTATAATCTGCAACAGTTCAGCGAGACACAAAGCTGTGATTTTGTTTGTGATTCCATTCTGCATTTTTCTATTTAAACTGGAAATTATCAAAAAAAAAAAAAAAAAATTTAAAGAAGCGTAAAACTTTGGAAGATACACTGAGAGGCAGCAGCACTAAGAAAAATGATTGAAACAACTAAGACTTATGCTTCTTGTCAAATGAGAAATAATTATTACACAGAAAGCATTTGTTGACAGCAGAAAAGGCTTACTGTATATTTTTCATTTTAGTCGACAATTATAAACAACATATTTGCCGTTTAATTTCTTGGAAGCGCTGCGTGTCGTGTAAATTCACTCAGATGGTTGAGGTCATGGGTTTATTTGAGCAAACTGCTTCTTTTGGCCAAAAAAAGTCTTGAGTAAACCATAAAGACTGGTCTGCGCTGGGGTTTGCAGTCAGGTGATAAACTGTCAGCTCGGAGCCTGCCGGCCTCACGCTGCGTTCACTTTCCCCGGGTTACGGCGATGCGTTCACTTTCCCTGGGTCACGGCGCAGCTCAGTGGGAGGCTGCGGACGCTGGCGCTGTGACACCGAGACGTTGAGCGGCGGCTGACAGAGCTAACGAGGCAGTCGGCTCGTTAGCTGCTAATTGAGCGGTCAGCGCCAAGACTGGAGTTAGCCATCTGTTTGTCACAGAGGAACATCTTGTCACTTCACGCCTGTCGTCGCGCCCCTCTCTGTCTCTCTCTGGTGTGATATTAATAGCTCAGACTCACAGACGGAGAAAGAGGGAGACTGTGGAGAACAACAGACAAACACAAGACTGGAGGAAGAGTACACACTAAAAGGCCAGCAGTGGAGAAGGCTGCCAGGTCCAGATAACCCCAACAAGAAGCAGCAATGCAGCGATAGGCTAAAAAATCCAGAAAATAGTTTGGTCTCATTGGAGCAATTCTTTACTAGCTGTACTATATATGAACTTCATTTTAAGGTGTGGTATGGTGTGTGTATGTGGCCAAAAGAAAAGGTCCTTGTTCATTCCAACATTTAGTCCCCGTTAAGACCTGTTTAATCCTGGTTTAGACCTAGTATTTATATATTATATTGATTTAGCGCTTTCTTTGATGAGTGAAAGTTATTTCTGAGCATTATATATCTTTCCTGTAAAAGAGCATTCTCATATCGCAGGTTATAATGTTATTGCAGTATTTATTTTTATTTGATTAGTGAATATTTTTAGGACAGCATACAAAGTACATTAAGCCAAAGCAGAGGTGCTTGTGATAGATTATATCTTATCAGCTAATTTCCAACTGTAGTCCTATAGTTGACTTGTTTTTAGAGGTAGGAGAAACAGGAGCACTTGGAGGAAACCATCGCAGACACAGGGAGAACATGCGAACTCCACACAGACAGGCCCTGCCCTGAATGGGAATCTAACCCAGGACCTTCTTCCTGTGAGACAGGAGTGCTAACCACTCTGCCGACGTGCTGCTTCAATCGTATATAATTGCACATTCTCCCAATATTGTGCAGCCGTATAACAAATTATAACATACTCCACAAACCTTTTCATTAATTTTACTAATAATATTGTCAAAGATGAACCTCAATATGTTAACTTGGTTTAACAGTTTAATTATCTGTCTTTAGTACTTTGACTATCATTTGTATTTCTTCATTTGTCAACAAATAAGTCACTGACCCCTTGTACCAAAAAGATCAAATCATGTTTCTTCATTTATTTATTTGGTCCCTAACAACTTAAGTTAAACCCTATGTGCTGCCATGTCATTACTTTAAATAGCCTACTACTATTTTGACTTACTGGACTTAATTCAAAGGATGGTAGAAGTCTGCTTGTTGGGTTTTGTTTTAGGTTGATAATCATTTGCTTAAAAAAATCTTTCCATACTTTACTTTTCCATAATGTTGTTTCTTTCTTTTAAAAAGTAAACAATGTGAATGAAAACAGGGCTAGGAAGGTAAAATCACCTTCTGTGTCACCAGCTCGGTGGAGGTGCTAATTTGCTAATGTTCGTTCCAAGAGGATTCTTAATTAGTGTTGCAAGTTTCACGCCTAATTTAGTGATTACACACAGGACGAGTAAACTAATGAATGTCTCAGGATGCCGCCGGTACTCCACACCTTTGCTTTTCTTCGTACTTTTTTTTTCTTTTTCTTGCAGCCAGCTGTTGAGAATAGTTAACCTCTGCAGATCTCTGGATAATTGTAGTAAGGTATTGAGACTTTTGATTGGGTTTGTGGAGTAAAGGTGTGGCAGATGTGTTACTTTCTTTCTTCGGAACAAGAACCTGTTAAGACTTAGTTTCTCAGGATAAATCTTGAAGTCCCTTGGAGAATTTGTCACTGGCTCCTCTTTCCACATTTCCACATACTTCTGTGCTTCTAGGTCCAGCTGGCTGAGGTGGATTTTAAATGTAGCTATATTACATGGTAATGTGTTAAACAATAGTACACTTTTCAAAGTTTGAAAACAAAGAATAGATCAGTTTGATCATAGCCTTTATTGAAACCAAGTTGAAGAAGGCAAAACTTCATTTCCAGACTTTTTATTTATATAAATGTAACAGACACAGAGCCACATTCTGTTGAGATATCTTGCTTGGATGTCACCTCTGCTTTGAGGCCTAGGGGTGTGATTAGATCTCAAGCCACAGTAACTCACCGATGCACAGTGTTCCTGAAACACTGAAGTGACTCTCTGCCCACAATTGTACATTTCTGTCATACTGCATTGACATTGATCTTATTGTAGATGTTGTAGTCAGTCCAATGTTTGTCTACAGTAAAAGGTGGCTGGGCTTAGCAATAGCTCATTTGGCCAGCATATGATGAAGTAAATTAAAGAGTGTTTTATTGATTTTGAAGCATGTAGTATGGTCCAGTCTTACGTTCACACAGGAGGACACGTCATTGAGAAGTCATTGAATATTAAAATTATGTCAAAACTATCTACTTCTTACAATAGCTGATTGTGTTCAACAAAGCATTTCTCATTAAAGTTATTTAGAGTAGCATTTAAAGCCTGGTTTACAATGTGACTTCAACTTCTAACCATTGTATGTTAAGGTGCCATCTCTAAAAGTGTCTACTCTCTTTCCATCTTCAGGGCTGGTTTAGTCCCGGTCAAGTCTTTGTCCTTGACGAGTACTGCTCTCGGTACGGGGTCCGGGGCTGTCATCGTCACCTGAGTTACCTCAGAGACTTGATGGACTACTCTGAGAACAACGCTCTGGTGGATCCCACACTGCTCCACTACAGCTACGCCTTCTGTGCCTCACATGTTCATGGAAACAGGTACTGACCACAGACATCTGACAGAGATGTGGATATGGAGCACAAGGGCTGTCCTCAAACCTGGTGAAGGTCAGATGGACTGAAACGTTGTTTAACAAATAAATGAAGAGTGAGACACAAAGTGAGTAACACAAAGTATAGCTGGGGGATGGAGATGATCGGTGTGGGTGTAAAGTTTTCATTAAACTTAATCTTGTGTAACATAAAAAAAGCACTTATATTTTACTGTGAAACCCCTGTAAATACAAACATGTGCATGGAAATGGATGATTAAATAACAAGAACTGCAAATAGACCTTGTTAAAATGGTCATTAAATATGATTATGAAAGATAAATACACACAGCTGTGATATTTATGAACACTTAGTAGTAATAAAGTCTCATACCTAGCATAATTTAAAACATTTTTAAATCCAACACTGGATTAAACAGAGTTACTTGAACTCAGTGGGTAGGGTGGGCAGTTCGATCCCCGCTCGAAACATCCCAAAACATCATAACTTCCCGCTCTCCCCCGCATACTGTCGTTGTGTCCTTGGGCAAGGCACTTAACCTACATTACCTCCAGTGATGTTCTGTAACACTGGTAATAGTTTAATGTATGTAAAGCGCTTTGAGTGCCTACTACAGATGGTGGAAAAGTGCTATATAAGAATAAAGATTATTATATAATAAAGATAATATTATATTATTATCCCAGCCTTTTGTACCAGACTACACAAACATGTTAAGTATGTGTTGATTTTACATGTTTTCTTCACTTCTTTACTCCTAGAGGTAAAAAGCCATGGTGTTCTGGTATTACATGCATCCAATCATGGAGCCTGTCCTTTTAATGAACAGTCAAATGTTTAAGGGCCGTTTGAGCAGCAGCAGCAGCAGCCACTTGTTGTCATTAACATCTCTCCAGTCGTTCTCTTGTCTTCCTCTTTTGGTCACCCGGCTGGTAATTACTGATAGATATCTGTGCTTTCTCTCTTTGTCGACTCATTTAGTCAATTAGATAGCATAATGATTAGCTTCTCCAGCTAATCACACTTATAAATTGGGGGAAAATTGCTGGAATTGGCTTTTTGTCAGTTGGAGTTGTAATTTGAATAATTGATGCCCATTCAGAGCTCCTGGAGCTGCTTGAGTGGGTGTGGATGGGAAAAGAGGTTTGGCTTCCTGGCAGGCTCCGAGGTGGAAAAAAACAAACGTAATTACAGAGTTGACTTTTCCCTGGAGGACTGTTCACTCGCATGAATCTCAGATCGGAGGCAGAGGACAAAGACAGACTTCACAGAAGGATGACGGGGGAGTACTTCACTAATACTTCAAGGCAATATATATTTAGTGAATTAAATGGCTCTTTCACAAAGCTGTGTCCATGTAGAGACCTTGTTAAAAGAGGTAAATATCTCTGTGAAATAGTAGATTCACACAGATATCAAGGTTTAATTTGTGAGAAAATTGAGTGAGATTGGTTGAACAACATGCTTCTTTACTTTAGTAGGTTTGTAATAAAAGTAAATAAAGTTAAAGCCACTGTACATCAAAGTAAAGTTTTTGTGAAACAACTTTTTGTGAAAATATAAGCCATGTATTGTATTGTAAAAGAATTGTGTATGTGTCCATTTCCAAACATAGAGACGATAGTAGGTATTCCTTAAAACTGTTAGTGATTTTTAAATGGTTCTAGTAAAGAGGAGTTATTATGAGCATTATATGACCAATAAAACTTTATTACATGTCCCAGAACTTCCGACAAAAAGTTTAACTAGTTGTGTTTCACATATATACAAACGCGTAGTGTCTTCAATCAGTAACATAGCTACCCCATGGCTTTGCAAATCACAGAATACATTTTGTAATGTTCATCCATTTTTTTTTTCGAGTCAGAAGAAGGTTGTGTGTGTGAAGCAAGGAAACTGGCAGCAGGTATTTATTTGACAAATGAACGTTTTGTAAGAAGAGCTACAAAATCTATTGCTCATTTATAATTGTTATATCAATATCAACAAAAGTAATACAGTATATTGCAAGAGACAGATTGAAGCCAAATAATGTTATGGTCTTCCATTTGTCAGAGATTTACACTGTGTGAATGTCAAAATATTGTCCAATTAGACTCCAACAAAACAAACAAAATTTAGTAAGTCTGGTTTAAGCTTGTCTTAAATTTATTCCTGGTTTAGTCAAGTTGTGTTTATTAATTAAATGTTTATTATTTTTTGATGTAGACCTATGTTTTACCAGTAGAATCTAGTCCAGAGCGCACGGTTTAGCTGATAAAGCTGTTTGTCCTGTTTAGTTGTGTATCTTATTTTTGAGTAGGAGAGATTAAACGAGCATTACCTGTCTGCCTCTATCCTTCTCCTCGTCACTCGTCTACGTCACATCCAGAGTGAATGTGACAGGAGCTTTTACCTCCCCTGTCCCCCCCACCAGCCCCAGAGGTAGACCAGACCCTTACGACCCTCCACACCCCTTAAGGCGGACACACCCGGTCTCCTGCCACATCAGCCCTCCATCAGAATCACAGCGCCGCGGGCAGATGATCTACTTATCGTTTACAGTTGATTCACGCTGGATGTAAACAGACAAACCTGAGTCCAAGCATCCCGACACCATGATCAGGGCAACCCCTCCCACCCTTCGCCAACAGGCCCGGCTCCAGCGCACTCGCTTCATTTAACAGCAACAATGTGTCTGAACCCTGACAAGCTGTCACATCGCTCCCCGCTCTGCGCTGTGAGTACGAGCATCAGCTCCATCTGACTGTGTTTAACAGCAACAAGGACAAGCCACCAAACTAACTCTGCTCTGTACCATAACGCAGCCTTATACATTTGGTTTTCATTCAATATGAAAAAGAATTTTAATAGAAATTGGATTTAGCTGACCAATTTGTACCGTGTCAATAGTTTTGTCCAGATACCATCACCAATACTTAGTACTCGTCAATATCTGAGCCTCTTGTACTCTGTATTTATTAATTTCTTATATTACCAATAGGTGCGTAGAATATTTCTGTAATGTAAATCTAAATTATTTAGCGTTTCCATAAATTTATTTTTTTGGCATTTTGGATGATTGCACTTTATTTCCAAACTTCCCGATATCCACAAACATTTGTATCCCCTTCTTAGATAGTTTTGTCATCACTTCTCTTGTCTCTTGTCCAAACTAAGAGTTGGAAACTAGACTAGTACACGTCTATATACATCTGAAGTAGGAAGACTCAAGGACATGATGTAGGGTCTGTACATAGATTCGCCCCTTACTCTGACCTGGCCCCAACATCTTCATTATTTGTCCCAGCGGCCCCCAGCAGTGAGGCCCTTCAAAAAGAAAGCTTTCCCTGCGCGGCCCCTCCTATCCACTCTGCTTTTATGTTTTCTCAGGATTAACTGGTGCGAGTTGAAGAGGGGCTGTGGGAAGGGCTGATCACAGAGTCGAGGGGGCAATAAAAGGATGGGTTAGGGGACCAACTAGGTTTAGAAGTTGGACTAACAAGAGTTGTAGAGCTGTAGTCAAGGCCACAGTAACTGAGACCCATGCGTGAGTGAGACCATTATAAGACTCAAAGACTTTAAGGGATTGAGGTAAAGTTAATATCAAAACCATTGCGTATTTTATGGGATGAGATATCAGAAAAACTGTTAAATTAGAGACAGTGACAAACTCTAATTTTTCAGCGAAAATGAATAATAACACAAAAACATTTTTTTCACTCATGGATATTGGTTGGTTGCAGCCATTTATTGTCAAACAACTGTGTTTACTCATTTTAAATTATAATGACAACAGAAACTACCATGGTGATTTTGGCCTGATAACATAAGTTATCACACAAGTTCATGTAAACAGGTTTGAATGGTTACTAAAGGTAACCATCCTCACCTGTGATCTGTTCGCTTGTAATCAGTTTGTGTGTATAAAATGTGAGTGATTTTCTGGGCTCCTGACAGACCCTTGCATCTTTCATCCAGTGCTGCACTATCGTTTCTTTATTCTGAGTCATGGGGAAAGCAAAAGAATTGTCAAAGGATCTGCGGGAAAAGGAAATTGAACTGTATAAAACGGGGATATAAAAAGATATCCAAGGAATTGAGAATGCAATTAGCAGTGTTCAAAATATTATTCAGAAGTGAAAGATGAAAGGTAGACCAACAAAAATTTCAGCCACAACTGCCAAGAAAATTGTTTGGGATGCAGAGAAAAACCCACAAAGAACTTCAGCTGAAATACAGGACTCTCTGGAAAAAATGTGGTGTGGCTGCCATTACTACTCAAATGCCTTAAATCATCCTGCTTAGATTACACCAAACAGCACAGAGACAGGCCTCAAAACCAATGGAACAAAGTCATTTAAAGTGCCAAGTAGTTTGCCACAACTCTAAACGTTACATTTTTTTAGTCGCAAAGATGTTGTCCTTCATTTGCATAAAGTCGAGGTCTACTCAACTTCAAATTTTTACTGAAGTCACTAGATTTGCTCACATTACGTGAGTGCATTGTAAATAAATATCCTATCTTTCTCTTTTGGTTTGAATCCACCCTTAGTTGTTTGTATTACATTTATTCATTTTGATGTAGGAAGGAAACATTGAGTGGCCAAGCGGTAATTAACATGAAGCAAATGTCCTGAGCTGAGAATATAATCTGGTTGCTCCATATATTTGGTACCCACTTTACTAGATGAGCCATCAAGGCACCATGTTTTTTGTGAACAATGTCAAACAGCCATTTTGCAAAATTGAGTTTGACTGAAATGGATTTCTCCTTCTGGTGCGGTACGGTGGTCAAAGTTACCACTTCACTGCTGTAAGACCTGTGAGTGTTAGAGTTGAGGCCTACGTGAATAGGGGCAAACGCACCTGCTAAAGATGACTAGGAATTACCTACAAAAAGGTGGAGAAAATGGTTTTGAGAAGTAGTGGTAATAAATCATAAACATGAAAGCCTTTAAGTGAATGATGCATAAGTTTGAATGCCGCTCTAAATGTAGTGTTTCACCACAGCTATATCCTTTCATTATGTCTTTACCTGACTTTTTTCTGTAATGTTTTATTTGCTACTTTGAGACTTGGGAGCACGCCAGAGGAGAGTTGTTGGTACTTGAGGCCCAGCGGTCAGGGGCTGACCAGTGAAGGCTTTTATAAGAACAACTCATTAACAGACAAGCTCTCTGCTTCTTCCCCTCGGCGACCGCGAGTGCCGTTTGGAGAGGCTGCTATTCTCTTTCAGCTCCACAGAAAAGTCAAGGCTGGCCGCTTCAGCTACTGATTGCATTTTTTCCCCTTTTTTGCCAGAGTGCCTATTCAGACGAAGGCAAGACGGGAATGAATGCTTTACGGACATTAATGAAGAGCTCAACTAACAGTTTTTTCTTTGTCGTTTATCCTTGCAGCGGTTGCAGATTTCCGTTTGATTGGTTGACTTCTGAGGTCAGCTTGAAGGGTTTTGGTTGCTTTGGTTGGATATGGTGAAAACAACAGTGAGGTTTACCAATCTAAGAAAAAAACCAAAGGCACACAAGCAACCTGGACTGTTTTCTATGGCTTCTGTCTCTTTTTATCTTTTAAACCAGAAAAAAGTGATAGTTCCTTTAGATACATGGTTTGAGTTTTTTTTTCTTGATGTTGAAGTGGTGAAGGGTCTGTACTTACAATTGGAATTTCTCATACTGTACAATACCACACACTATACTTATGGCGTATTTTCATATTTTCTTATATGATATACAGTATGTCTAAGGTACCTTAATTGCACTAATATCCAAATTACAGTCTCACCCAATTATAGAAAACCTCTTTAACACACTGCCCGGCTTAAAAAAAAAGTCACCACCTGGATAAGTAGGTAAGAGCTTCCGATTGGATAATTACTGCATGGATAATTATGTTTCAGTGAATAGTTTCTCATTTCTTAATCAACCATCCTGTGTTTGTGGAAAAAATCTCTTTGTAAGAGATCTATGGCTGCGCTGCACAGTGTCATAAAACGCAGTTATTACACTGGCCACACTACCTGTCTGAATACGGACTCATTGTGTCCGCGTGTATTTAGTCTTCTGTCTTTACTGTCACGGCTCTGGCTGCATGTTTAGTGCACAAGAAACACAGCGTCACAACGTGCATGACTCTGTTTTCAACAGAAATAACTACTTTGGAATAGTGCAGACAAAGTCCTGAGTGTTTTCAGTCACATACAAAGATAGTCAAGCGCTACATGTTTTAATATGCCGCCTAAAACTTTTCATTCTGTCTGTTGCTGTATACGCCATACTTTCACAGATAAACTCCAAACCCTTTCTGACTTACTTCTGACTTTCTGACTTTCTGGCTTATCAAAAGCTCGTTTTAAAGGCAGGTGTCAGTATGAAGAGTTAAGAGAAGAGTAGGGAGCAGCACAGTGAATACCATTTGTTTCCGTTGTTCACTGACCTTATTTTCTTCACAAATATTACCCACAGCCTTGATAGGTACTCTCCGTTTCTTTTGACATTAGGATATATCTGCAAACATTGCATCTTTTGGGATGGACTCACTTTTATTCACCAAGTATGACTGTATCCTTTCATGAGGGGCAGTCATCTGATGCACATTCTCAAACCTTGTTTCGAGGTTTATAGTATTTTCCAGACTCAGGCTGCTGCCGTTATACAGTATTATCGCAGCAGCCCAAAGAATGCTGACTACCTGAGTATAATAAATGACTTGGAGACTTGTACGTTGAAATCCTTCAACATATTGATTATAGAATGCGATCTACATAAAAATTATTTCTGGCAATATCTCCAATTTTGGAATAAATGTGTGAGAATATTCAAAAGGTGTCAAGAGAAATTCATCAAGGCTGTTGTAACTTAAACTAAAGACAGACCAATGCTGGAAATGTTGTAATGCAAAAGTAACTCTTGTGCACCTTCTACAGGGATGTCCTATGACTCAAAGCTAGTGGTTAAAGATCCATAAATGCCTAAGGAACATTACAAGAACAAATTTCAGCTTTAGCCCAAGGCTTTATGTTTTAAGTGACCCGCAGATGACATATCATAATTGTGCAGACTTTATTCAAACTGGTGTTATGGTTGGAAAACCTGATGCACAACTGGAAGGGCTCAACAGATCCACCTTTCAGGGAATGGTTTGTTGAACTGGCACCCTTTAAACGGATGTTCCTTTATGCTCAGAGTAGAACTGCGCAATTTAACAAGAAATGATGCAACTACCTGGATTGTATTTAGAGTGAAAGACAATAAAAATAAATAGGATATCATGTATTGTATGTATTATACTTGCAGTCGGGATTTTATTTGACGAGTATGTATTATCACATTGCTCCACTTCTGCTGAGAATGAGCAGTAGATGTAGGAGGGTGATGCTTCTTTTCTAAATAAAACATCAAAGTACATCCGTATGCATATTTTTGAACTGAAAGTATTGTTCCTCCACATACAAGGTGTGTACAGAAAGACTTTAGTATTACCAGTTATGGTATGTCAATTTATGAAGTCAGTCTTGCCATAAATGCTGTAAGATGCTGTGCAACATGTAACATGACCTTTTAACAGGGAAATCTAGAGCTTGTCTTAAAATTACCCTGAATCTTTTACTTCACAATTCTGCCAGGTCAGGTGTTGATATATGACAGGTAATAGCTTAATAGCTTTGCTTAATTGCTTTGTTTGCTGCAGGATTTATGTCCAAGCAAACCACATTCAAAATTTGGTTTCTATTTCCATATTTATTGCACAAGAACAATATTTAGATGTTTATATACTCACTAGATAACACCCTATTTTAGTTGTTTGAAAGGGAAGTCTCACAGCTTTGTGTGTCCTGCATTTCTCCTCAGACCTGACGGGATGGGGACAGTGACCTTAGAAGAGAAGGAGCAGTTTGAGGACATCAAGAGCCGCTTGATGACTCTACTGGAAAACCAGATCACACATTTTAGGTACGCACACACATCACAGCATATAACTTTAACTGTCCCTTTAGACCATTGTCTCTCAAATCTATGTAAATTTCTATTGTTACGTTTGGCAAAGTATGTTTTTTGGGGGGGCAAGTGCAGCTGCTATGAAAAAATAAAATAAAAATTATTTAACATATTTACTGTAAACATCTACTTTGGCCTACTTTTAAAACAATATATGATATATCTAGTGAAAAGTGCAGGTATGTTTGATGCATCTGAGTATTTTTGGAGCAATCCTTGCCAACAACAGGTGCAGGACATGTGCCACAGCGGCCGATGAGACCTCCCTGCATCTGCGTGCTGCTATTCAGCCCAGCACGAACACAGTGTGAACACATTGTGAGCACAGTGTGAAAGCACCAGACCTCAAGACCTTGAGCAACACTTGTTCTGAAAAGACCTGTGCCATTAACTGTCCCTACGCCCGATGCTTTAAACTCTTCACGCCCAAGAGGGACCCTCCATCTGGCCCCTCAGAGGACAGGAGAGAGGAGGGGGGTGACCAGCAGGAGTCATTACAAACTTACCTCAACAAGAGGCGAATGCTGGTAAACAATGGCCCATTATTGCTGGGATCATGCTAATGTCCCACAAACTAGAGGAGGATTTCCACTGTTAGCTTTAGATTAAGCCACTAAACATTCATATCCTTGTACTTTTTAACTACAATTTATCCAAATAACATCTCTGTTCATTTGATCCATTTTATAAAAACAAAGCTGGAGTCATTGGCTCAACACATTAAGAAATTTGTCTTGGGCACATGGATCAACGTCACATCAGTCACAATGACAACATTTAACATAAAATAACAGTAACATCATGTGGAATATTGCTGCTGTTTTCTAAAGTGTGATTATGTAAGACATGATATTTAGATGCATTTAGTCTATCTTTTAATGTAGTTAGTCATATCTGTATAAAATTATTTATATAAGCAGAACAACACATGCTTTAAGGCCATGGAAAGACACCAGGTCATTGTTCAATAAAGAATCAAATCTAAAACATAAATACAAATGGAAAATTTATACCAAGCAAACTCAAAACCTAGTTTTAAATGCTTATTATTTCTTTATTCTGTAAATGAACAGAACATCTGCCTGTAGGTTTTTTGTCCAATAAAAGGCTGACCCATGTGCCCACATGCCTTTGTTTATTAAGTACTGTTCATTTGTCAATTAACAACATGAAATCTGGCTGAACTGTCTGAGACAGAGCTGGAGGTGAGAAAAGCATCTTCATCAGTGTAATTAGATGAAAGGAGGCAGCCATCTGTTGAAGACATCATTCAGAGTTGCCTGTCGCTACCTTTTTCTCCTTGTTGTTTTTTTTTTTGTTCGTGAAATTGTTTCTAAAAGCAATGCCCGCCTACGTTCTTCATCTGTAGGTACTGCTTTCCCTTCGGTCGACCAGATGGGGCCCTGAAGGCGACGCTCTCCCTGCAGGAACGGGTAAAGTCTTTCTCTAAAATATTGTAAAAAACCTTAATATACGTAATACAATTCCTTTGTCAATCAGGGTACCTATAGTGTTCTTCATGAGTGGCCTTGACCTTTTGCTTGGAAACATAGTAAAAGAGAAATTCAGAAGTTTGAACTTACTCCCAGTCTGTGAACACATTGTCTGACCTTTTTGTTACATGCTAATAACAAAAGCCTAGGAGCACTTTGTGAGTGTTAAAACAGATTTGTGATAAAGGTTTGACCTTGGAAACCATGTCTACTGTATGTATGAGTTTAAAGGAACATATATTAAGGTCATGCCCAAATTAGACACTGCAAGACAGTATCAACAGTAAATTCAGAGTACATTGACAACATAAATTAATCAGTTGCTCAAAACGGATTGGGAAGAATTGAGACTTATTTCCACCCACCCCAGTCTGTTACAAAAAAAAGCCGCTTTCTTAATTCATAACGTTATCATTACTCAATTATATATATACATATACACATTTGAAAAAAACACAACATCTTAAATACACACCATATACTGTAAGACCACAGGTAACAATTATTTTAATACCAACAATGGTAATCTGAATACTTACAAGTAAAATAACAGCCTATGAATACATCACCCAGCGATTAAGCCCCGCCCTCTTTGTACTGCGACAAGACCTTCTGTTTAGAGTGCTTTAAAATGATGAATACTTTGACAATGTTTATGTTCGAGCCACAGACTATTCCATAGTTTAACACCACATACAGACATATAAACACTCCTCCTGGTGGTTCTAATCATTGGTGTTGAAAAGGTCCCATAGCTCCTAAAACTGTACAACAGCTATCTCGGTGTGAATAACGTTTGTGTGTTAGCAGGTAATAGGTCGAGAAATGCTTTAAATAAGAGTTGTGCCGTGTTGAATTTAACAAGGTCCTGTATTTTTTAATAACTGATTTGAGAAAAACGTTGATATGTATGTTATTGCAAATAACTTTTGTTACTTTTTGAGACTTTGTTTTTTATGTGTCTGATGTGGGTTTTCCAAGTTATCAGTTGTAACTCCAACATTTTCATTTTGTATCCCTTCTATCCCAATTGTCTTTAACATTCTTGTTTTAAAATGACCAAATAATATGGCTTTAGTTTTATTTAGGTTTAAGGATAATTTATTGCTATCCATCCATTTTTTTATATCCTTAGTTTGGTATAATAAGCTTATCATATTAACAAGCACTAGGAATTCATTTAACAATATTGAAGAGATCTAAACATCTGGACAGCCCCACAACTAACTGTACAAATCAGACTTACTCATTTAATGATGGTCAATAATTCTGCACTGACAGAGGCCTTCAATAGCTGCCAATATTCTCCATATTCAATACATATCCATTATGCCTTACCGACATAATTCAAATCAAAAGCTTTGACTAAACTCAGGAGTGAAATCATCTTCTGAATGCAGTGTTTATAACAAAGTAATTAATTTTATTTTTTTTTTTCAGTCTAATCATATTTACAGGAGCTCCTCCAAGTTACTGAAAGTCCAGTAAATGAAAGAATGTGCTTTGTAGTGGTCAAACCAAAAAATAATGGTGGAACTAATTTTAGTTTTAGACGTCACAAGCTCCTCTCTAAAGACTTGTAAAGACATTTTTTTTTTTCAAATTTGAAGTGAACCACACATACTAGTGATCACTGACAAAATTATGAGCATGAGGCCTATTTCTGACCATCTATTTGAGAGAAATAGGCCTTTTGTGTGCATACACAAAAAGTCTTAGATCTTTGAGTTTAGCTCATAAAAAATTGGGGCAAAAACAAAAGTGTTGTGTTCAAATTTTTCTTCAATATATTTTGAGTTATTAAATCAGAAATAAAACCACAAAATTACTGCAAATTGTCCTCCGCTATGTGTGTTGTTGTGTCAGGTTTTAATGAAGGACATCACCACTCCAGTGCCTCCAGAGGAGATGAAGAAACTAGTGCAGAAGTGTTTGGAAAAAGCCGCTCAGATCAACTACAGTCAGCTGGTTGAATACGCTCAGATTAAAGGTAAATGTAAATGATTGTAAATATTTGCCCCTCATTAATTTGAAGGGTAAAAGTGGATTTAGTAAAAGTGCCTGAGTATTAATAAAATGTAATATGATTATAAAGGCATTTGATATGATCAGGTGAAAGTGTAAATCAGATGCTAATAGGAGATTTATCAGTGCAAGGAAAGCCATTTTCTCTGCTTCGGCTGTTCGTCTCTTATTCTCTATTACTTATTTTTGTAACTCCCTCTTTGTCATGTTTTAACACAGTGGTAAATTTGGTAATATTTCCAGTCACATTACGATATTACAGCTGAAGTAAACCATTGAGTGCTAGCCTCAATGAGCACACTGAACCAATAAGCTGTAAACTGCCATAAAAAGTAATTGCCAGTAAAGGTATTATTAGTTTTGTGCATTTTGTTTCTTTTATATCACAATTTTTATAGTGTCTTCATTTTTGTATATGTTGAAGTAAGTAAGTAAGTAATGGTTGTGATCATTCCCTAAATGCCAAATTAGTTTTTTGTCTTCCAGATTTATTTTTACTTTAAGCAGCCTATAAAAAAGGCCCAACACGTGTGGTCCTGTGTTTTACCACTGTCCCTTTCACACGGTTCAATGATCGGGCACAAGGCGTGACAGAGTGACAACACTATCAAACTATTAAAGGTGTTTTTTAGCTGTTTTGAAGATTTGTGTCACACAAAAAACTCTACAAGTTCTAACCATTTCGGAAGCATTAAGTGGCCTGTCAGCTGTACTCCACATGGGATATTTTCTCGAGTGGGCACTGGAGGAAGAGGCAGCCATTCATATCATCCAGATGGTATTATATATCCATGATTATAATAACATGCAAATTCACTGTCCTCTAAGTCAGTGGTCTCCGACCTTTTATGCGCCACAGACCGGTTCAACGTCAGACAATATTTTCACAGACCGGCCTTTAAGGTGTGGCGGATAAATACATAAAATAAAATGATACAAGCAGCATAAAGTATATTAATAAACATGTCTTTTACTGCAGGATGCTTGGCCTCCAAGTGGCGAAGCAGTTTTGAAGGCTTCATTGCCTCATTAGGCCACCGCATATCCTGCAGAGCCGGCTTGGTGCGCGACAATCACCTGTCGCTATGAATCTATATTTTAAGTAGGACTATTGGTATTGTCTGTTAAATGCAGCTTACTATGTCTTGGAAGTCGTAGGCTCTTCTTCTGTCTCCTCACTGGGTCTTTTCCCCTTTGCAAAGAAACTTTCCAAAGAAGTTTGTTTTTTTATGGTCAGGACAAGCATCAAGAGTGAGTTATAAAAGGATGTAACAAAAGGAATCTGGTCAATTTTCAAAATAAAACATTGTTCAGAATCAGATAATAAATAAAACCAAAATAATGTAAGTTATTTATTCTTGCGGCCCGATTCCAAATGACCCACGGACCGGTACCGGTCTGCGGCCGGTGGGTTTGGGACCGCTGCTCTAAGTAATAAAAGGGGCCCTTTTATCCATTCACTGTCAGTTTATCAAACTAATCTCATTCAACTTTTTAATCAATAATCTTTATTAGCCTAAACGTTTTTTTCATACGAAAATTAGCCATTGAAGCTGTATGAAAGAATACGCAGCTTTTTATTTTTATTAGTGCTGGGCAAGTTAATGCTGAATTAACGCCAAAAATTATTTTATCGCGCATTAACGTTGGACGATTAGCTTGTGGAAGATGTCGATCTGAAGAACATTATTAGGATCGCAAACGAATGACTGCACGTATGAGCCGCCCTCATGACGCACCATCTCAAGAATACACAAAAAGTGTACTACAAAGTGTACTAGTGTACTACAAAAGTGACGGCGTTACAATGTGCACCAACTTTTGCCCTCACCGGAGACTTCTGGACATCACTAGGCAACCATAATTAGCTCGCAGCATTACAGTGCATTATATTGATGAACAGCAGGAACTACACTTACATGCTCTGACTGTAATGAAATCACAAGAGAGACATTTATATTCTTGCCCGGCCTGTTGTATTGTTATGATCAAGGCTCTGGACATAACATAACTAAACAAATTATTAATGCCCTGGCAGTGGCAAATATATTTGGTATAATATTTTATTTGATTGCATTAATGCTGAAGTTGAGATTTACAAGAAATATTTCAACTGCTGTTGCAAGTGTTTGCAAAAAAATGTTATTGCACTTTTGTTTATATAGCAGTACTTTCAAAATAAAAGCATGCAATACACATTTTTTTTAATTAACTTTCATTGACCATTTTTTTTATATTTTGTGTATAATGTGATTAATTGTGATTAATCACAGAACATTGTGCGATTAATCACGATTAAACACTTTAATCGTTGCCCAGCACAAATTTTTATCAGTGGGGCCAAGAACACATTTGTCTATTGATTATCAATGTCTAGTGTCAAAGCCGTCAAGGTTCAAATGTAGAAAATAAATCAGTAATTCTGCATTTGTAGCTTATTCAAATAAATATACTAGCACTAGTATATGGCAGAGGATTGTGCCTTACATTGGTAGATCATACTTTTGTGTGTGTTCTCTTGGTGTGAATGTATTTGTAGATGTTGTACTTTATAAATAATGCATAAGTTAACGCGTATATGATGAGGCTCCTTGGAAAAAAAAAAACTATTTCCTCAAAGCAAGTATGTAAAGAAGTATAGACTATGGAACCAGCAGAAGGTTATGAGCTACTATCAGTACAGTCCCATAGGGTCCAGTCAGTGTGACTTAGGGCTTTTACAGTTATTCAAATGAACGCATAAATTAGTTATGTCAAGGAATACATGTTGTATAGAATATTTGTTAAAAAAAATAATTCCCCTGTTGCATTAACATGACATAAATGAGATGTGATTAAAATATCCATGCTGGAGTTTGATGTCCCTGTAGATATTATGATACTTGTGTTGTAGTGTGTAATGCTCTGGTTTTTATCGTTCAGTGGACCCTCAGGCCTCTCCAGAGAAGAGACTTGAGGACATAATGAGACTGGGAGAACTTTGCATCGAAGTTCTACAGCAAAACGACGAGCATCACTCTGAGGTACTAAACTCTTCACTACACTAGATTTTAGTTTTGTTTTTTGTACAAAATAAAAAAAGTGGTACTCAAACTTTGAAAAAGATCTCTGGAGATCACAATCAAATTTGCAGCCTGAGCGTTTGACAGAAGCGATCATTGTACTGCGCTGACATGAACAGACGTGACTTGGTTCTTTGGAGACCAAAAATCATGATTAGTTTGTTTTCAGCTATTTTGGTTTGGAATAATTAATAGCTCAAGTTTGTAAAGTGTCAAGACATCAACCATCTGTCCAGACCCGAGACAGACAATGACTGGACTGTGGACTGAGACCTCGCTTGTAAAAACTCACAATGGGATTAAGAAGCTGCAGAAGGGGGTAAACTGGTTTTATGGAGTCATAATAATTACTGTAATTGGAAAGGGGCACTATTTGGTAAGTACAAAGCCTAATAATCCTAAAGGTCTGTGTAATTTTGCACGAATAGTGAAGCAGTGGAACATAGAGGGTCTGGCTCAGGAAAAACCAATGTCACGGTCGAGCAGTCCTTCCTCAAGACAGCTATCCTTATGTGCAAGTTTTGCAAATAATGTCTTTTTTAGTTTCCAGTTAATCAAGTTGTCATTGGTTATCTTTCCTCAGTGTTGTTAGAGTTCAAAAGCAAAATATTAAAAGGCAATACAGTGTACTTTCAGTTCCTGTACCTTGCTGTGAGGCAGAAGTGCTAACCATTCTGCCAGTGTGCCGCCAGAACATTTAATAATGTTAAAAGCATGTTTAACATTATAACAAAAGCACACAAAGCAAGCTTATTCACAACACTAGACACCTAAATATTGCACAAATATACCTTTTGCACATACATGCTGAAAAAATAAATGAGAAAACATCAAACTTGAGTCTTCAGTTTTCAAGTCTAAGTCACTAAACACCAGTCAGAGCTAGTAAATGTGAGATCATATTCACTTGAAGTGTACATTTAAGTTCAGTCCTAACTAAAGTCAAGTCTGAGTCATGTTATCTTAAAGTGTAAGGCTGAATCCAAGTCTAACAGTCAGCCATAGTTAAAGGTAAGTGTAATGACCGATCATCATTGACTGTGTCTGAAAATGTAAAAAAGTATCAAAATAAAGACAAAGAGACCAGAATTATAGCTTTAAACATTTAGGTTTTTGAAATGAGAATGCATGTTTGACGTTGGTTTTGTGGAGCCAAACATTACGGTTTTCCAAACTTCCTCATTTCCCTTTACATTATTTATTACTGTCTAAAGTTCAGACAGGTTCTTGAAACATTTTATATTATAATTTTTGCATCTTTGGAAAGATACAGTGTGGTTTGTCAGGAGAAAGAAAGTAACAGTGAAGGGATTGACATGGAAATGTTTATTAACCAAGCCACAATTCAATCCAGGGTCACTCTGTGTGTGGGGTACACTCTATCCGGTCAGCTACTGTGGCCTGAACATAACCTTTTGATCTTTTTGAAAAATAGATGGAGAGTAACTGATTATTTTTACAATTTTTAAGTCTGAAACATCTAAACTAAATGACAGTGGGCAAAGTGCTGTGAGTCACTTGATCATTTCATTTACAGTTTGATCACTTCCTGCAGGGCTGTCCATTTCTATCCTTTGCTAAAGTGAAGATGTCACGGTAACCGTTGGTGGTGCTTTAACGTCTGCTGCTGCGGCCGATGAAAACAACGCCCACGGCCCATATGCACATCGTTGCGTAAAACTGATCAATCATAGGTGTTGAGACGTGCCGCTTTGATCGGCCCTAAGTGGCAGCGTGCCACTCAAGCATCTGTTTCTGAGCTAATAATAACTTGCTTTGCTGCTGCCATGGCAACAATACATCCCTGCTCCAGAGCTTCAGATGTAAAGTTAACTATAAATTAGAGGCTTCTCATCAGACATCGCCACAATCTGTCACTGCTTACATTTTAAGATGAATCCTAATTGTTTTTTCACAGTAATTGTCGGCTACAGTGATGCACTTACAGCCTTTCGACTTGTCTTTAATTATAGTTTCCAACAAAAAACCAAAGATGGATAGCCTAAATTACCAGTATGGTTATAAAAGTACTTCATGAGTCAGTACAAATTACTTTGAAGTACAAATTATACAAACAGTTTTCAATTTGTCTTTTATACCACTGTTAATCTTTAGCGTTAATGCATGAATTAAACTTAAAGGTACAATGCCTACAGGGTCCTAATCTGTTTCTCATCGAACTGCAGTCAGATGGCTCCACAACTGAGTTTCTTTAGTCAGGAATTATCCCACGCAAAAGTTGTTAAATGTGAGTGCTAAAGCTGTGGAATAAAGAATGAAGTCTTGTATTTCCCACTCTCAATTTGTGTATTAAAATTGTTTAACATATTCTACGTCCATACATAGCACATGTAAATGTTAAAATTTTGTAAATCACAATTTTTATTTTTTATATTTTCAATATTTATACTTAAATAAGAGATATAAGATATCATTTCAAACCACAAAAACAGATGGCAATAGTCTGAGTAATTTGTTTGCTACATCTTTTTCTTTATGGCAGTCTTTGAAGGAGCATGTATTTTATTGAAGTTAGGAAGAACTACAGGTGACATTATGATAAATATTCTTTATTATTTTAAAGGTAAAACAAAGTGATTTGTATAAATTATGTAAAACATTTATATAGAAGACATGGAACAGTTATGGAAATGAAATATAGATAAATTCTGGGTGTGGCTCTTCGTATTCAGAGGCAGGTTATGTGTCTGTACAAATCTAATAAATCTTAATTATTGCAGGTTGGGCTGTGTTTTTAATAACCTATACTCATCCTTCTTTAACACCTGTTCCACAAAACAGATGTGTGAAGTCCTATTCCTAATGACTGTTTTTTACAGGCTCTTATTTCTTCAGTACAGCCAAAGTAAACTATCACTAGAGTTCAACCATTGATTGTTATAACTCATTTCTTTTTATTTTCCCTTGTGTATTCAAACTGTGAAAGGGAAAAGAGGTAAGTTTACTTCTCTTATTTCTTCCTGTTCTTGTGTGTTGTGCAGCTGTGACAGTATATAGAAGTTCTGTACCTTCGATGTATCACATTTGTTATTATGAAGCTTTGTGTTTGCCGTCTTTGGTTCTTTGTGTTTGATGCGCATTTTCATCCTTCAGCAGTACAAAAGACATATGACCACATTTAGAGATCCATAAAAGCACACAAGCACAACATTATTTGTACACTCTTATCTTTCTTCTGGACCGAGTGCAGTGGAAATGCAAGTCTCTTTAGGGGTTACCGAAAACAAACTGTGACGTACGGAGCCATCACGAACTGCTCCAGTGAAAATCTTGTCTGTGCCCAAGCCCATTGCACATATAGATCTGGAGAAAGTCCTGGTGCACTCTCAGAGGCTGCCTGTTACTCGTAATATTTGTCCAGAAATAACAATGCTGTTTGTTCACAAGGTGCATCCGTCCTTGGTGTATATTAGCCAGACCTAGCTCAGTCGGCAGAGACCCGGGTTCAAATCTTGTCAATCTACTGTCTATCCATTAGAGTCAGAAAAGCCAAAACAAAAAAAAGTGGCCTACCGTGGTCTAATATATTTTAATCTATGTGCTGGCATCTGATTTAAGTGAACAAAACACTAAGTAAAAATGTGCTGAAATGTACTGGTGATTTACTATAGGTTTTAATTAGCCTGTTATATATAGGTTATATCATTTTTAATTATTACATTTCAAATACTATAGGGTCTGTAGCTTTAATGTTTTTTTTTTTTTAAAGAGCAAGAAGAGCAGGTTTACAGCAGCAGTCTGTGACACACAGCTGATGAAAGTGATAGACGGTGGTTGTGTGGCAACAGAGAGAAGAGGGAGGGGCTTTTGAAACTGCTGATAAAAAGTCTAAATAAAGGGCATTTCCCCATCTCCCTCCTCCCCTTCACATTTGACCTTTACATGTCCATTCTACCAACGTGAGCACGCAGAGAGGTGAGGACGACGGGGGCTGTGCACTGTGCGGCTCCGCAACAAACACGGTTTAAATGTAGTCAAGTAAAAGTAAAAAAGCAAGACGTTGCACGCTGTTCGTGGGTGGGGCTGGTATCACAGAGTGGAAACCCTGCAATTCAAATTTATAAAAAAAATAAAATAAATGGACTTTGTTTCCCACCAAAGCTGAACTATACGTTTGTTTGGTAGGTGATAATGCTACCATCTTGCTCATATTGGGTTAGAAAATCCCAAATTAACCATCGGATTATACATTGTATAGCATAAATACAAATTTGTATTGCCAATTTTCAAAACATCTGTTGCCATTTATTAGAACAAAGAAAAGTGTTAGTCCTCATTATTAATGATGATGTAAGAGGCTGGTTTTGCCATTTACTGCTGCAGTAAGATTATTTCCAGTTTATTCCATTTTTAATTAAATGTAGATGGCAAATGCATTTTTTTAAATTCACAAAGCGAGAGTCACACAAGACTTTTATCTAAAACCAGAACCAGCTGTTGAACTTTAAACATTCTTTCAGTTTATTTCCACCCGATTGTCACAAGAACAAGACAAGCTTCATTTGAGAAAATATTGACATTTTGAGTTGGTCCTTTTTGCTTCTTGTTTTCATCTAAGGAAAGATTCTCTATTGTCCAATCAACAGACTGCAGTGTTAAGCTTCACCTTATAAAAACCGAAGGTGTTTCCAAAATAGTGTGGCACCCCTGTTGGTGATGGAAATGGACTGTACTGACCCAACCTGTACCGTACCACTCCACTCTCGTTATTTGCAAATGCTGCTTAGGCAAAGTCTGTAAATAGTAATGTAGTTAGATTGTAAATGGTTTATCTGTTTATAGTGTTTATAATCTAATGTATATTGGCTTTTAATGGTTTCCCTGCATTAACAATTGTATTAATACAGGACTGAACTAGACCTTTGTCTGTTATTCTTTCACATTGTGAGCTGTTAGTCCATTGTAAAGTTGTATTTCTCAGCAGAACACAGTGATGTAGGTGTGTTTTACAGCTGAGGAAAAGGGACAATATTTAATAGCTGTAAAAAGCGGTGTAATACGTGCATAACAAACTAAGACTGCGCTGCCCAGACAAAGTCTTTAAAAGCGACAGTTCAGTGACAATATGCGTGGCTGGGAGACGTTCCCATTTTTGGTTAAGGCAGCAACATTGAGGTGCTTGGACAATAAATGAGGAACACAATGCCAGATGATAAAATAAATGCAAGTACATACACTTGCACTGATACAAATGAAATACTTTGTCAAGTTCACTAAAACTCATTGGTAAAATAACTAACGGGTAAAGAGTAGATAAAAACAATTATGTAAATAAATTGTATCAGAGCAAAAGTATGAGTGATAGTACACTAATAGTTTTTGAATCCTCGTTAGTTTTTATTAAAGTGTGTTTTAACAGGCCTTTATCAGTCATACATAACACAAAGGGTCTGTCTTTTCTTTTGTCTGCTTTGTCTGAGGCTGATCATTATCTACTTTAGGGAAATGTTAACAATACTGAATAAGTTTATCATAAACAATCCCTTTCAAAGATTATACTGACAAAAACAACACTGCTCTTCTTGTTTCCCTCAGGCGTTTTCGTGGTGGCCCGATCTGATGGCAGAGCACTCTGAGATGTTTCTGTCCCTGTACCGAGCTAACATGGACGCAGCGCTGCAGGTCCAACCTGTCGACTCCTGGAACAGCTTCCCACTTTTCCAGCTCCTCAACAACTACCTTCGGACTGACCGTAAGTCTTTACCTGCAACAACTAACACAGGTTGTTAAAGTGAGAAATTGTATAAATGTCCTGGAATAGAAACTCTGCCAAAACTGCAAAAAACTGTTAAATATACAAGGTTTGAGTTTTGTTAATTTGGTTAAAGTGGTGTCAGTGTAAGTAAACAAACACTGATAATTTCTATGAAAAGGTTTCTTCATAAAAGAAGGGTAACCTGGGTTAATTGTGTTAATTGTGTTTTTATACAACATTACAGAGCATATGGCTTCAGCCAGACATAGACAGTCTTTTTTATGTTTTGGTTTAATTTTTAAATTGTTTAATAGAAATAATTATTTTTTATGATTCTTTTAAAAGACTTTCCTGTTGGTACGGTAACGAACTGAATGAGCACAGTTGTAGACATCTATAGACGGTGACGGTCAGTGTTTGATTCAAGGACACTTACCTGGGGAGCTGAGGTTATAACTGATCTTTGTGCAGTCTGAGCAGCCAGTGCAATGTATCATACGAGTACATCTTTACATTAAAAAGTACAGTCCCGTTTTTTTGTGAAAAGGGCGTTTATGCCATATATAGATATCAATTGATCGATTGCGGCAGCATACAAACGTGGATAAATTCAACCTATACTTTGGGATAGGTAACTTATTCCCATAGTAGGTAATTGTCAGCACACTCCCAGTTTGGAGGAGACAGGAGGAATAATTTGTGTTAATTATGGCTGCATACGTTAATAACAACCAACAAGGCTTTGTCATACAACTGGAAAACTCTTCAGTACAAAACCTTATTATGGCCCATTTCTCAGCAAAAATACTGTAGAAATGTCTTCAATGAGACACAGATTTCAATGGTGACTCAATATTAGATCTTTGAAAATCAAATGATTACTTAGTTTATTTGAAGCAGTAAAGGGTTTTAATTGAGACAGGTGTTGAGACTTGTTGGTTGTCATTTTTTTTTTTTAATAAAAGGACAGTAGTTGTGGACATGTCCTAGGATGCCTGGGCCAATTAGTCTTAAAACGCTCTCCCCATCCCAGTCCTGTCTTATATTTCTTATCATTGTATGTAATAAAGAGTAATAGTGTAATAGCTTGTTTTGCCTGTGTTTGGGTCACTTACAATAACAGTATATTGTTTTTTTTTTTGCATGTACATTTTTAAAGCAAACTTTAAACAGAATAGATATTCCACATACGTGTGGTGAGGTAAATG
Organism: Neodontobutis hainanensis; assembly: GCA_024349245.1. Classification (NCBI taxonomy): domain Eukaryota; kingdom Metazoa; phylum Chordata; class Actinopteri; order Gobiiformes; family Odontobutidae; genus Neodontobutis; species Neodontobutis hainanensis. The sequence goes on along the minus strand of JALDNG010000015.1, from coordinate 17,857,906 downwards.
TCTGAGGCTGGGGAGATTTAATGAGATTTGAGCTGACAGTTCGGTGTTTAATCCCCTGCAGCCTGTAATCACAGCTCCACTCTGCCAGTTTCTGTGGGCCCTCGACCAATGTGTGTGTGTGTCTTTGTGTGGGAGACCATCACACACACACCACCCAAATAACACTGCTTACACTTGTCCCCATTTCAGAGTTGACTCGCCCTTAAGGTATTTGAGTCATGTTTTTTAATCGGAAGAAAATTCAAAGAAATCTTCAGACTAGACAAAAACTACATTTTTCCTGACTGCAACCTTCAACCCACTGTTTTTGGCACATGTTAGCACCACTAAAAGCACTAATTAACACAAGAGAAAAAAAAGTCTTTTAAAAAGAGGAGGTTAGCAGGACCTTGCACGTTTTATCAAACAGGTAATTAATATGAGCTGTAATGAAGCACGCAAACGTCTACCTGTCAGATGTGCTTTCAATAAGAAAAACCCATCTACCAAACACACAAGAGGAAAAAATATTGTCACTGGCCTTACCTGGGCCAGAGCGCTGTTGCCTTATGTAGACAACTCGATTTTATGCCGCTCTAGAATCTTGTGTTTAAGTTCATTTTCATTTGAGGATCCCCAAAAATACCAGCATTCATTGGTTTTCTCAGATTTGTTTGATTTCCCTCTCGCATACAGTAAAAACATTTTCTTGATAAAATATTACAAGAAAAGGGAGAAATCTTGGCTCATTGTGGCTGCTCTGTGCTCCAAGGCTTTGTCTCTGAGCCAGTTTTAGAGTTGGCGAGAGTTGAGGCATTATTTAACGTGTCTGATGCCAAAGTAGCTCCAGTACAGTAACAGACAGGCAGACAGACAGACAGCCCGCCTAAGGCCAATGTCAGGAAGAAACCTCACTGCTTCATTGTGTGAAGACACAAATCTTGTTTCGTGGCTCATATCTTTTATATTTCTTCTAATTACCCTTCGCTGTTAATGCCGTAATTATTCCAAGTGTCACAACATTAGCCGATGTGAATCCACACGTGATGAGGCAATATATGGAGCCGAAACAGAAATGATAGTTTTGACAGAACAAATGAGGTCTTCCCTCTTTGTTAATTATGGCAGGAATGTGACAGTAGTTGTGTGAAAGTGCTGTTAGAGCACTTGTGTCTGACACAGGAGGAAATTTATGAACAATTTGGTGGCGCCTCGATTACTTGAAAGCACGTACACAGAATTTGAATCTGTTTCCTGTCTCCTGCCCTCATACACCACAGCCAGACAATTTAATGAAGATGTCTCATTTCAATGTCTCAACACAGTGTATAGGGCCACTGCCATCTGACAAAAGCATAAACCAATTTTGTCAAATTAATTTAGGCATACTAACTTAAATAAAAAAAAACAGAAATGCACACAAAGACAATAAATTTGTGAAAAGCAAACTTTAAATTTCTCCGCTGCATCGCGCTCACTGGACGATGACTCTCTGTGGACATAAAATGAGTCGACATGTTTCCAACTCTTGTAGAAAGTGAATTATCCTCTGTAGTTGTGTGCTTTGTTGAAATGCTCACTTATTGTCCGCATGTGAAGGCAAGCGGCTGCGAGGGAGGCAGTTTGACTCTCTGGAGGGCAAAAAGGCTAGTGTTAATCATGACGGAGCCGAGCGAGAGGAATTAAAACTAATGAAGCCCTGAGAGACCGGCCTGCCTCGATCTCACCAACAATACACTGTGTCTGAGCGCCGAGATGGAGGTTTATCTGTTTCTCTCAAAGCACCATGGGAGTTGGAGTCACAGTGTCAGATTTCAGCCAGCATCTTCAACACCTGTCCCTCTGAGTTCATTTTACCTCTGTTCAATACAGATATTCTTTATGATTGTCTCATGTGACAAGATCTTATGCTTCTGTCAGTGCACTTTTTACTGTACACAATGTGGGCTGCATACTAGAAATGAGTGCATCGATTCATTTCTTTAAATAAAACTATGCACTTACCCAAGTTGATGCTGACAATATTGTTTAGAAATATAACGTCAGTGTAATTTAAAAATACCATGAATTACGTTCACTTGTATATAACACCTACTGTTTTTAGGATATTTTAGGTACTATTTTTATTGTAAGTGTTGTCAGGTTGGGGTGGTGGATGGGACATACAGAGGTTACAAATGTCCCAGACAGCAAGAAGTTGTTCTTCTGCCTAAACTAAAAATGCTCAGGAAGAGACCATAGATTGTTTTATGTTGTGGTGTGTAATAAAGTGAGGAGTAATTTGTTGATTTTATATAGATAGTGATTAGTCAAGTAGTAATTCATTCTGCTTTTTTATGCTCTTATGGTAAATTCTTTTTTAATTAATAGCATAGTTGTAGTGTAACTACAGTTTACAGTCTTTGACCCCTTTGAACACAAATTTTAGTCAACTTGATAAATGATGACAAAGACAAAGAGAGAACTGACAAAGTCCCTTAAATGAGGGACGATACTCTTTCACCTTTTTAAATCTACCTCCAGGTGCCTTCTTTGGAACATATTTATTAATCGGTGTTACATAATGTTAAACTACAGACCCGTTTTTTAAACTTAAAACTAACTAGAAGTGTAAAGAAAATAGGATTTATCAATTTCCCCGTTGTCTCTGCAGCTCATTTGTGCAACGGTGCTTTCCACAAACACCTACAGAACCTGTTTATGCCTCTGGTGGTGCGCTACATCGACCTGATGGAGTCGTCCATCGCTCAGTCTATCCACCGCGGCTTCGAGCAGGAGACCTGGCAGTCGGTCAAGTAAGGCCCCAGCACTTGTTCGCCTTTAATGAGCCAATAGCATTAGCTCCAGGCACTTCTGTTACTGCTACTTACTAATTACTGATTACCCAGTGTTGTATTGACATTCATGAGTGATGAAATTAAGTGTTTGGATGTTGAATCTGTGCTTAATTAAAATAAATACTTCTTTTTTAGTTTTGGAAAAGCTTCTAAAGCAGGAATGATCCACAACATGTTGTTAATTAATGTGCTTCATGGGGCATCTTAGAATTTTGTTTTCTGGGTTGAAACTAGTTTTCTGTTTTGGTTTAACTTTGTTTAATTCATTAATTTCAATTAAAAACTTTATTAATCCAAAATAAGATAAAGGGAAAGAAGCTGATGAAGAAGACAAAAATTAAACTTTTCTTTCTTGGGTTACGCTCTAGTGCAGTTTATTTTGGCACTATGACAGAACACAATGTACGTATCCAAGGCATTCACTTGCAGCGTTTGTTTCTACATTACTCTTTTATCAAACAAGTTATGTTTGTAGCTTCATAAACTTGTGGAAAACTATGGAATAGGATCAGTGGTCAGGCATAAGGCAGCCACAAATACCAAACAGCATTGTTTGTGGAAGAACTAGACGTGTGAGAAATAGCTTTTGTAAATGTTACCAAAAAAATATATTTTATGAATATAGAGATATTACCAAGAATGGAGCACACCTGGAAGTGCACATATTGCATACAGTAACTGGACTGACCGTTTGACCCAGGTTCAAGTCCCAGCACAGGCCTGTCTACTCTGTGTCTGCGCCTCTTTCTCTGCGCACTCATTTACTGACCATGAACAGCCCTCTTTATCCATATAGACAAAATAACCCTTATGTATATCTTTTATAAATTACCACGGCTGGAAATGGAAGATGTGATGGATATAGTCAAAACTGACTCTGCATCTGTCCACAATATCCAGTGTTTCACAAAACTTATTCAAAAGAAATTTCTGTGTTGGCAAATGTTTAGTGACCCAACACTGTTTAGTGTTTATTTGTTTTGTTTTTTTTGGGTAATTTTTGCCTTGTCTTCCTTGTGTTTCTTCTTTTCAACACCAAGGAGCTATTGTTTGTTAATTCAAATGGACTTTTGTAAAAAAAAAAAAAAAAAATGCTTCTGGAGTTTTTTTCTAAGGGGTCGTATGTTTGGGAGACAGACTATACTTTTCTACTCCACCTTCTCCTTATTGTTGAGCCAAGGATTTTATAAAGTTTTCCAGCTCCCTTAAATAAAAATTTTCTCATTTTCTTTCTGACTTCCTTATACAGAAAATGTACTGTATAAAAATCCAATTTGCAGTAAGTGGAGCAACAAATCAAAGAGTTTTTATTTTTTCTCTGCTCAAAAAACCCAAAACAAACAGCAACTCCATTGGTAAAACTGTTTTGTGATTGGACTCCCCTATGGCTCTGTGATTGAACTTCAGCAGCTCCTCAGCTTTGGAAAACAGTCCGTCATTGTCGTCTTTACCTTCTGTCTCTTGTGTTCGACGGCTGTTGAAGTGCTGTCCTCGCCGCTGCATGATTCAAACAGAAACAATAAAAGATGAGGGAGCTGAATGAACCAAATGGGGCAGCCGTCAAACAAAAGCAGGCAGAACACACGGCAAGGACACGCCGCAGTCTCCCACAATGCACTGAGAGCTGCACTTCTTAACGAGAAGCATCGCAAATGAAAGAAAATAGATTCAATAGAAGCGAGCTGTGACTTTCTGTCTTTTTATTGATGTTTTTTATTCATTATTTACAGCAGGCAAAACAAGTGGCTGCTATTATACTGTATGTTACTAGCCTGAGCTGTATTCAAGATGCCCACTGTCACTATGTCTTCTTTTTTTCTCTTTGTCCTCTTATCATTCCTGTCTTAAACCTGTGACGACTCCGTCCGGCAGGTCATTAACCAATAATCTAGCAAACGTCCCTCTCCCCAAAGTTCCAAGCCTGCCCCTTACGCTACCGCAGATGCCCAGCTTTTCTGCACCCGCCTGGATGGGACCACTTTGTGAGAGCACGTATGTATGGAGCGAGAGGTCTGACCCGAGGTCTTCACTGGGAAAGCATGAAAACAAAACTGTACATACAGATCTGAGACAGTTAATGTTACAGCAACTGCTAGAGGTTTTGAAAAAAGTTACCCGTGGCAACTTTCTTCTTTCACTTGACATGTCCATCTCCTGATGACAAGTAAAGGGGGACAACAAAGCATTTAAGCAGCGGTTTGGCATCTCATTTTGAACAGTGGACCTTTAAGCATCAATGCACAACCATTTCTACACATACAGATGGCTTTAACTAAAGCCTTTATTGTGCAATAAGTACAGTGACCTCTGAAATGTTATTCTTAATAATATTTAAAAACAAGACATGGTCCTTGAACAATTTTACATATCACACTTCTGCTTCTAAAAAGTCAACAACACTGGTGACTGACCGCGGTTCAAAGTGAAGTTGTTGACATTAAAGTTTTTCATTGATTGAGCGTGATATTTGCCTTCAGAGAGGAAGATGTGGAGTTCTGGTTTTAATTACCCATTGAAGCATCTCAAAACAGTGCTTAGGCTGAGCCCTTCTGGCCCGTAGTTTAGTGCAGTTGCTTATCTCTTACAGCACCTACTGCACATACAGAGTGACCCAGGCCCATTCCCATTTCTTTATCCAATATAAGTTAAAAAAAGACCCCAAAACACCCAATCAATTCATTAATTCACCAACAAGACAAACACAAATCCAAAATCTGTGAGAAAGGGAAACAACCTGTGATTTCTTTTCTGTGAAGAACTCTAGGACGCGCCATCTTTTTACTCTGACCGCACAGTTCTGTTAAATCCCTGTGTGCATGACATTGTTTAGTGTGACTCCCTGCATGTGGCTTTACTCATTTCGGTTTGATTTGTCACATAGTCAAAGTCATCATAGTTTGATGCCTTTGTTTTCTGTAAAAGTGGATTTTGTGGTGTGCCTGAGGTCCCAGTGTAGACCATTTCTTAAACTGAATATATCTGTTCAAAATGTCACCTGTTTTTTGTATTGCAGCCTGCAAGGAATAAATCTGCCTGACATCTTGTAAGTTAAAGTCCTTTTTCCTCAGTGCGATTCTGCCTCATCTTCACCTTCACATCAGGTCACTGAATATCACGAATAATCAAAAGAAAACCAACGTCGTAGTGTGTAAGATAGAAAGTGGCTGCTGCATTTCATAGTTGTAAATTACATTTTTGCCACTCAAATCTTGACTCCCTATATAATATGTAGTATGTTGGTGCTTTATGTGGATGTAAAGCTTTGACACTGCTGCTCAGATACTCTTAGGATGTCGGTTTCATGGCCACTCTCGAGTCTTTTGTGCATTTCCTCGACAAAAAGGCACAAAGCTCTAGTCTTTTGGGCTCACCTCAGGCATTGACATGTTTATGATTTGTTGTTGATGTTTCTTTCACTTAACTCTGTCAAAGCAGCCAGAACTGTTAAACATCTGTCTAAATAAAAGGAGAAAGTGTGCTTTTACATCTCTTTTTTTCACTGCCAGTCAGTATGCTAACATGCCATTTCAAGCTGTAAGGTCAGTATGCTAGGCTTTTTATTGTCATAGTCCTAAAACAGTAGAAAGGAAAGAGTTAACCTCCCAACTTTCTTTGTGCTTTTTTGGATTCAATATTGTTTTAAGATAAGATAAACTTTATTGTACCAGAGGGAAAATCTGTCTTGGGCTTCAGTGCCAAACAGCTGCATCACAACATTTTCCCACCCTGTGCCAATGTACATGTCTTCATCTGGAAAAAGTGCTACTGCGCAGGTCCAACAAGTCTGTCAGGTTCAAATATACTTGTGCAAATATAGCATTGTAACTTTACCAATTTACGTAAGTAGATATAGGCAGGATAACCCAAGATTAAAACAGTACCTAAAAGGCATAAGAGTATTACTGAACTGTAAAACTGTAAGATAAGAACAGTACATAAAAGAAGTAAAAGATAAAGTGAAACACTTCCTGAGATTAATTATGTTATGTTATTATGTTATGTTTAAAAGGGCTACAGACGCAGGAGGGAGAGCTTGATTGCTGTTGTTTTGTAGGGCTCTATAGTGCCTGAAAGTATCATTACATATTCAAAGTGCAGCGTGTGAAAGCGGTCTTTAATAATTTAACCTGTGTGACTGCTGTTCTTTCATAGATGGACTCAACTTCTTAACTGCATGCTCATTTAAAAAAACATGCATATGAATAAATTCTATACAATATTTGTTACCATTTTACAAGAGGCTCTTTATAAAAGATGTATAAATTGCTTATTAATGCTTCATTGAAAGGTGGTAAGTTTTAGTTCATAAAATGTTAGCTGTTGCTTGCCCACACTTGAAAACTGAGTCAAGAAATGATTCGTTTGAACAGGCGAAGGTAAATGTGGACTGACTTTTTCCAGCATCTGCTGGCCACATTATAATTGAAAATGTTACTTCTAAACAAACTGAGCGGCAGAAACAGAGTTGGTCCTTTTTATCCGACTTCTGTTTTTCTGTGCCTGTCAGTTTAAAGCAGCAGGACTGGCAGCATTGGTGGCCATGATGGGGGGGTCAGCAATGGCGAGGGAGGGGGGGCTGTTCTTAAAAAGGCTCCTCATTCTGACTCCCCCAGTCTTTCCCACACTGTTCTTGCACCTCACTTCACTTCCCCCGATCCAAAGAAAAAGAGAAAGGGAAGAAAAAAAGCTGGCACTTCATTAGCGAGCACAGACGGGCGAGTGGGATCGTCCCATTCCCCAGGGAGAGGGACTGAGCGCGCTCAGAGAAGAGCACCACTAATTAGACATGAGGGGGATAGCCGCAGAGTGTTTAATTGCACCACAGACTCAGCCCAAAGCGTTTATTCCTGTGCGCCACTTGTTAAGGTAACAGTCTTTTAAAGGCGAAGTGAGAGAAGTGAGGGAGTGAGTGGCGTTTGTTTTAACCCCCTCGTCGGCCCCCCGTCCTGTGACTGTCACTCTGAGTCGGGCGCTGTACACTTGGATGTCGGCGACGGAGAGTGTTGCCATGTGTTGCTGTGTAACCTGTCGACAGGGGACAAGAGAGAGAGACGTCCATCTGTCTTTGAATCAGACTTTTACTGAACCTGTTGAATACTCCATTACTGCTTTTGTATTCTGCAACCGTTTGTCAAGTACACACTAACAAGCAAGAAACACTTAAGACTGTTGATGACTTAAATAACCGAAACTTGTTGAGGAAGCCTGAATTCTGCTCTTTTATTCTGTATATTAGATTTTTTTTTAGAATTGAGGACTTTGAGTTGTTGTGCAGCTAATGTAAGTGAATAGGTTAGGGACTGTCAGAGCCCCCGTCTATGTAGCTCGTGATACTAACAGCTAAAAAGTTTGAATTTAATAATTTACTTTTATAAGCTACTAGAACACACTGTGTCTGAGTCAGTCAAACAAGACCCTAGCCACAGTATCTAATATTGAAAGCATTATTTGACCTTTTATAAAGAAGCTTATTTAGTCTAGGAACAATCTCCCAGTGGGCCTTTGGGAAATATAGTATGTCAAGTAAAGACTAAGATCAGACTATCACAAAAATACATGGAAAGCTTCCTTCTGCCTCTTTACCTGTGTAGATGTTATCAGTGTTGTAGTTATAGTGTTATGTCATTGTCCACTTTTCTGCAGTAACGGCTCGGCCACCTCAGAGGACCTGTTCTGGAAACTGGACGCTCTGCAGATGTTTGTAATGGACCTTCATTGGCCTGAGCCTGAGTTCGCCAAACACCTAGAACAGAGGCTCAAGCTAATGGCCAGTGATATGATGGAGGCCTGTGTTAAAAGGTTAGACTTTTTGTAAAACTGTGTACCAATGCAAAATACATTGTAGAACTTAAACACACAGACACTTTTTATTTTTTTCTATAACTCTTTTAAAATGATATAATCAATCCTGGTAAAATGTATTTTTTCTCCTCCAGAACAAAGTCAGCATTTGACTCTAAAATGCAGAAATCCAGTAAGTCGACAGATTTCCGTGTGCCGCTGTCTGTCTGCACCATGTTCAACGTGTTAATGGACGCTAAAAAGCAGTGCTCCAAACTCTGCGTGTTGGACACAGGGCAGGAGGTAAGTAAAAAGCACTGCGTTGTTTTGCAGTTGTTATAAATGTGTAGGATACTGACATTCAGAATAGTGCTTTAGCCATAAATAACCTCACACATTTTCGGATGTTTGAGCCATTTTTGAAACTGTAGAATAAAAGCTGTAGTTTAGTAACGTGATCCTCTTTTTTTCAAAAGACTGAGTTAGGGCACCCTGAAAACGTTTTCATTTTTCTGTGAATAGCCCATGTGGTTATATTTTAATATAATAACGTTCACAAAAAATGCAAATTCCAGTTGTAATTATGTCAGACACAACCCTAGTTTAGACTGAATCTACGGCCAGTAGGTTAAAGTTGTAGTTTTCGGTCACCGTCAGAGTGTCTCTAAAGCTAAAGCTGTCTTCTATTTCTAGCCTCACTCTTAGCAGGTCAAGTCAAACTGTCAGATTCAGCCTCTGAAATGCAACGTTTTCCTCCAAACATGCTCCTGGTGCTGGGTTCAGGTGTATTTGTATTCACTTGAAACGGCCAAGCGCTCGACACTAGCTGTTAAATGGATGACCATGAAGTCTGTGCGAGGCGGCAGCCTTGGCACCGCTGAGAGCAAAACCCTTGGCCGATGGTCGTCTTGACAGAGAGCTAAGCTTGCTGTTCTCTTAACCTTCAGCTTCCACTGCTCAAAAAGTCAGTCTGATCAATTATTCCTGCTGAGAATAAACTGAGTTCCAGCTTGCAGAGAGGGCCTTCTGCTGCAGCTTATCTGGTACCACAGGGCTGTGTTCACACAGTTTTTTTCTTTGAGTTTTCAACTACACACATCTAAAACATACACTCATAAATTCATGAAGTTTAGATTTATTTGGTTTGGTCTGTTAACACTGACATGACAAGTATAATCTGGATCACTTTTGAGGACAGTGTGAACGAGCCCTGGATTGGTAAATATAATATAAAGCATGCACAGCTTTAACGGCCAAACAAGTCAGCAGGACAAAACTACTGAGTCTAGAAGTTGCTATGTCAAAAGGTCTGGTTTAGATTTGTCTTGTGGGAAAAAAAATGGTGTAAAACATACTTAAGAGTTGAACTAATTTGGACAGACAAATATTTTGTACAAGAGTTCAGATCCAATTTGTGCTTACCAAAGTTCTTTTCTTACCTATAGTAAAAAACTATATAATAAAATTGTATTTATTATAAAAAAGTGTTTCCTAATATGAAACTTTTAATAAAAACTGTTTCTTACTGACTTTACTGCAGCATTGACATGAGTAAATGTTGTATTAAAAATCATTTAACCTGAAATCTTCGCCCCTAAATAACTTTGATTATTTTCTAAAGTTTGCTCTTTAAACCAAACCACAAGACGGCAGACGCGTGAATACCTTTTACATCTTCACTTCAGGTTTCAATTTTTATGGCTCACAATGACAGAGGCCGATGAATGGAATTACAATGTCAGAGTTAAAAACCTATTTCAGTGTTAAAGATAGTCATTGATACACTTTTAATTTTGTCAGGTGTTGTGCTCGACAACTTTACAAGGTCAAACTCTAGTGATGAATCAAATTAGGTTTATACACCATTTCCCAAATCCTAAATATGGGACAGTGTAGTTCACTTGAGGTTTAACTAAACTTTGAATTGGAGTTTTTTTTGGGAGGAGTAGTCCCAGAATGAAGCACCTCTAGTTGCAGTTGGATAGATACAGATGCAATAATAGAAAATTAAGCATAGATAAATAGTTGGTCCAGCTTTTAAAGTGAAAATTGTTGTAAAAGGAATAGATCTCAGTTTCATTTTACTTGCCACAATAAAAGGCCACTGCAGTTTTAGCAAACAGCACAATGCCACAGATGTTGCAGGTTTTGAGGAAGCGTGCAGTTGGCCTGCTGACTGTAGGAATGTCCACCAGAGCTATTGCCCGAACTAAATGTTCATTTGTCTACCATAAGTTGAGACGACCAAAGGAGTTTCAGAGAATTTAGCAGTACATCCTACCAGCCTCACAACCACAGCTTTAAGTTGCTTTATATAAAAGCGTCTGCTAAATGACTAAATGTAAATGTGTAAACACACTAGCCCAGGACCTCCCATATCAAGCATCTTCACCTCCAAGATCCTTTGAGACCAGCCACCCGGACAGCCACCTCGGTTTGCATAATCAAAGAATTTCCACACAAACCGTCAAAAACCGTCTCAGGGAAGCTCATCTGCTCGTCGTCTTCATCGGGTCTTAACCTGACTGCAGTTTGACTTCATAACCTACTTGAGTGGGCAAATGCTCACAATCTATGGCATCTGTCAGTTTGGAGAGGTGTTCTCTTCACAAATGAATCCCGGCTTTCCCTGTACAGGGCAGATGGCAGACATTGTGTATGGCCCATGGTGGCAGTGGAGTTATGGAATGGGTAGGCGTTTGTAATAGACAACAAATACAGGTGCATTTTATTGATGGCATTGACGAGATCTGTGACAAGATCCTGAGCTCCGTTGTTGTGTCATTTATCCACAAACATCATCTCATGTTGCACCATAATAACAGCCTGGCCAGCCGCGACTAACTCTTTTCCTGTTCTATACAAAGAAGTTAGTCTGGTTCCCTGTTGCTTGTGTTTAATTTCAAGCACAGGGTTTATGAGCGTAATGTTAATCAATCAGAGAAACACGACGCAAAAAAAAGGTGAAACCACACAGTTTGTCAACAAGGAAGCCACATTAGCACCACTAGTTAACATAGCCAGCAGTAGAGTGAACACCAGAGCGGTTTTGTTTTTATACTTTGAAGGTAATCCAAAACCGAGGCGAGAACAGAAACAAACGGCTTCTCGGCTGCAGAGTCCGCCATGTTGAATGTTTTGGACAAGCTGCGCGAGCCGAGTTACTTGTGTATGATGTGGCCAACAAACCACACCCAGCTCCAGTCAAACGGCTTGTAATTGGTCTGTCCACAAAATAGCAGCGAGAATGAATTTGCTGTGAGAAAGGGACCGAACCCTTCTATTTTTGAAAAAAGAAAAACGGTCTTGTATACTAGGCTAGTATGATAGTACACAACCCCATGTTTCAAAGATCTGTTAAAAATATCCCAGTTCGGTTCTTGGATTTGAGAATACGATTTTGAGAATACGATAGCGTGTTCCAGTTCCTGCTAATATCCTGCAATTTCGCACAGCCACAGGCCACAATCAACAACCTGATCAACAAAAGAGATGTGTTGCACATACTGACTGGTTTGTCAGTCAGTATATCAGTATATCTCACTATAAATTATTTTCATCAAACTTTATTGAAATGGGGAATATGCTTGTTACTGCTGCAGAGTACTTCATTTTGATTTATAATTGCCCTGCAGTTGACTTTACATTGTGTAATGAGTTGTCAGAGTCTAGCTCTTGTTAATTAATGTGAATGTTTTGACTGCAAACCTGGCAACAGCCTCAGAAAGATTATTGTTGTATTAATTCATGCTCAAATCTCAAGACATGACTAATAATTTAATTAAACACTCTCTAAATTCTGCTATTTTTTTTAGATAAAAATCTGGCTTGATTGTTTCATCAGACGGGAGACACTGGGTTTGATGTAGAAATGGGTTATGCTGTTAATTATTATGGTCTGAATTCTTATTTAGAAATATGCAATATATGTGACCTACTTTCACACTCTGGGGCTGCATGCTATTTGGGGTTACTATAACATTTGCAACATTTGATTTTTTTTTTTCTGGAAGCAATATTTATGAATCTCATTTGAACACACCATAAAATAATTATGTTGCACTTTTTTGCGCCATTTACAAGCTTTATACTCAGGACATAAAAAAGGCTCTGTTTTTTCTTTCTTTTGTGATTTAGATCTGTCTAGTCTTAATTTTGTAATGTATTGTGTAGCCCTTGTCATCACATTTTCACAGTAGTATGGTTTTGGCACTACACCAGATTAGCTATATATGTATAAAGTATTGCATGATGTTAAATTTGATCTGTGTTTGCCTTTTTTCTCTTGGTCTCGTGGCCTCCCCATCCATGTGTCTCCCACCCATCATTGTTTGAATCCAGATTGACAAACAATGGGTAAGTCTCTCAGTGGTGTCTCATTGTTTTCTGTTCATCCTCTTCACCTCCTTTTCAATTTCTAAACTGACCATTTGTTCATTCATTCATTTTCTTCCACTTAGTCCTGTGAGGGGTCGCGGGTGACTGGAGCCTATCCCAGCCACTTTAGGCCTGAGGCAGAGTACACAGTCGCAAAGTTGACATTTAGAGACAATCACTGTCAGACAACCATTTATTCTCACATTCATTCACAACACTTTAGAATTGCCAATTGGCCTCTACATGATTGTCAGTGGAAGGAAGCCGGACCCCGAGAGAACCCACAGGGGAGGACATGCAGACTCATCTCAGAAAGTTGGCCGAGGATGTTTTAGTTGGGCGGGTTTAGAACTCACAACCTTCTTTCAGAGGCAGGAGCGCTAACCAATCAGCCACTATGCACACCTGCCCCTATTTGTCCAATTTCTGGACCATTTGTCAAGAAATACTATATTTTTACTATTATACTGTCAGTGGCTCTGCTGTAGATTTTCCATGTGCCAGTTTGTTTTTGGATTTTTTTGTTGTGAGCCAAATATATCCCTAACCGTTTTCCATCTCGGCCCATCGCCACTCCATGTGACCGCTGATCCCCTATAACCAGTCTCCAGTGAACTCCAGCCCATATTTTATACCAGAGCATCTATAAGTGCATCAAAGTGCCATCTTAACGCTGAGGGGACACTGGGAGTTCAGCAGAGCAAGCTAGCGGTCACTAAACAATCTGCACTTGACCATTTTATGTGATAAACTCTAATGGTTTTAACACGTCCTGGAAAACCTGGAAATTTAGAGCCATTTTCCAGTCAATAAAAATTATATGTGAAAATAATGACACCTTAAGATGTGATATAGGCTTTATTATGAAGGATTTTTTTGGTCTACACTAACTTGTCAACATTGAATCAATGTGGGAAAGTCTCTGTTCCAGTTGCAGATTGCTACAACTGGCAAAACAATGCAACAAAGAAAAACAGAAATAGAGAGATGGGAAGCAAAGTGAAGTCAAACGATGGACTCAGAGCTACAAGTTAAAGGTCGGCTCTGTCCTTTGGTTTGAAGTAATGGTTCAGTGTTACCATACTGTTGTGTCAGAGGTATTTTTAAGCAGAAGCAGTTGAAATATACACTGCTGAAGGCCACACACAATCCTTGTATTGATAAAAATTGTAAAAACAAATTGGCTCAGTCATAAATCACAGAACCATTAAAGAGAAAGTGCTGTCCTGAATTATCATGAACTGTCCTGGAAATGGCCTGGAAAATGTTTTTTTTTTAAACTGAGATTCCTCAACATCTCAACAATTGGATGATCCAACAAAATAATGCCAATATGTCTAATGTAATTAAAATAGCTTCACTATGGACTGGCTTAATTATGCCCCTATTGGAAACATCTCATAGTGTTCAATTGCCAGAGCAGATAAATGTTTTTAAAACCAATAATTGTTCTTTTCACTAGTGGCAAAGACCAAACAATTTCATCGCCTTCTATTTCCTTTTTGTGGGGTTGGGTAAAAAAGGCAAAAGCATGTTAATTGAGGTAAGGAGTGGGAAAAAATGCTCTCAAGATTGGCCAGAAAGATTTGAAAGAGAGCTGCCATTTTGTGGAGTCGAAAGAAAAAAACTGGACTGGCGGACCTGACCCCCTAAGACCTGCAATTTGTCAACGATCTGCGCTTTGTTGATTGAAATTTTTTAATTTGGGTGTTCTTTAGACGGCCCGTGAAAGGCCATTGTCGCCAAGAGATGAACTCCCATGCTGTTCGGCTTTCAGTGCTCAGCCCCAGCCTTTTTTCCACTCCTTGAAGGAAAAAGGTGCCATGAATATGTTTTTAGGAGGGGGTTTAGGGGCAGAGAGGGGCAAACGAGACATGAAATGGCGGATTAATTGAATCTTGTGTTAGTCTTTGGTCCTCGCAGCTGGACCGGTGCTTTAGAGAAATACAAGGCTGCTCTAATTGTGGGGAGACGCACAAAAAGTATCCTTCAAATTCCTTCGCCAACGGGAATGCCATTCAGAGGCATAATGGTCCTATTAGCTGCTTAACTCAGCAGCCTTACACGGATGGGAAGGTTTTTTCACGCCTCGCCATCGTCGGGAGGAGGGATGTGTGGCTCTGCATCCTGTTTGTGTGTGTCTTGTGTAAAATAGAATCATGATGTTCCGTATCAGAAAAAAGGGGATCGTTTTAGCCTTTGTCAGCTGCCAGTTTTCTCTCAAATAAATAAATAACTGCTTTTTCTTCTTCTTTCATGTTGAAAACCCTCCCCACAGCAACAGTACCACTCGAAAATTGATGTCCTGATTGACGAAACGTTCAAAGAAATTATATCCTCCCTCGTTTCAAAGGTAACTCCCACTGACGCTTTTTCTGCATTATTTCTTTCTACATTTCTTACCCTGTTAATTACAAGTATATTTTCCATAATGTGTTATTTACCCTTAATTCATTTTAGTTTTGCAAATTATTGAAAACCATTTAAAAACATTAAAAACATTTATATGCATTGACTTACATTTACGGCAATTGTTTCTTTAATTAATAAAATATTTCATAGATTTAAAATATATATTCTAATTGTTAATACTTATCAATATGGGATTATTTTTGTAAAGTTTGTATTTCATAACAAAATAAAATGTTATATTGATCAATCTTACTACAATATTATCTTACATTTTTTATTAAAATATAAACAAAAAATATACAATTGTGTTGTTTTTTTTATTTCCTTTTTAAATTGTATGTAATTTGTTGCATGTTATTCTATATTATTGTACAGTGTAGGTGTTTACAAGTAGAATAATCAATAATTATCAAATAATTATTTGTTACTAATATAAATTTTTTTCCGAAATAAAAGCCAAAAATATGCTCTTTTTTGGCAGGTGGTGTAATAATTCGAGTGTTCAGAGAGATACTGAGATCTCATGACATTACATAGTGTGTTTAAAAAAAGAAAAGGCCCCATCTGAAATGGCCATACTGTTGTTATTTGTTGTGTGTGTTTGTGTGTGTGTGCGCAGTTTTCCGCTGTTCTCGACGGCGTCCTCTCCAAACTCTCCAGATACGACGAAGGCACATTCTTCTCTTCAATCCTCTCTTTCACAGTGAGTAGCCGCCTTGTTTTGTTCCTGGAAACAGCGCGCCGGGCTGTTTCTTTCACTGCTCACACACAAAACCTGTTATTTGCTGGAAACCAGATCTTCCCAGCTGAACTTTAGTGTCATTCTTCTTATTTTTTCCTCTCTCCCCTCCCCTCAAAGGTGAAAGCTGCTGCCAAATATGTGGAGGTTCCCGTGAGTTTTCCCTGTCTGTCTTCTTTGTGTTTTGTCGGTTGCCATATTTGTCTCCCATCCACATTTAAACTTAGAATAAAACAGCTTGGAAATGCAAAGCAGACACTTTTTTTTTGCATTGAGCCCCATTCATGCGCTTGTGTTATTTTTTTTTTTTAGTTTGTCATCACGCGGTGTTAAACATGTGTGAAAGATAAAGAGCTTTTTATTGCGATGTTGCCAGAGATCACACCACGCACCTAATTAATTGCACTCTTGTCCTTGGAGATGTGTTTGGCTGAAGTGTCAGTTTGTAGGCGGTGGCAGTGGTGTTGTGTTGAGTGGTTAAATGGATGACAGCGGCGCTGGCTGCGAGTATCAGAGGCAGGAGGGAGTGGCCAATGCTGGGAAGATGACGCAGGAGTTAAAGTGCAAAGGTGATGAGCCAGTTTGGCGTTGCAAAGGTGTGAAGAGACGAAGGTTTATTCATCCAGAATTAGATGTGACACAAATCGGTGACCCCTCATTACTGCACAGTGATTAACAGATCAAAATTAACAAAATATAATCCCTCAGTGAATTAGGATCTTGAATGTCTCAATGTTTTTAATATGATTCCTGGCATTTGTTAATAAAACATCCATTGGGACTTAAGATATTTTAGGTTTTCAAAGTAGTTCAGGCAGGCTCTCATCCAATAGAAAAGAATTTCAAAACCAAAAACTAGAGTTAAAATTTGTAATATGGCATTTTATCAGGCTGCTGGAAATAAAGTAAAAATTTGGTGAGAATAAATCTTTTTTGTCCATTTACTGTGCTTTCTTGTCATGTTCATTCATTCCATTCATGCATGTATATTCCCTATACATTGTTGACATATAATAAAAAGAAACATCAGGTCTTGAAAACAAAGGTCTTGTCTGTCACCTTCTGAACGAGGTTGCAGCTGCTTCTTGAATCACTACAAAGTACGATTTACCCTCTTCATAATTCTTATTAATGACAAAACATTTAAACTTTTGAACGTAAGCTATGTGAATTGTTTTTCTTATAGAAAGACAACTGGTGTGGCTATGCTTTGTAAACAGCTCCTTGACACAAATTGGCAGAGGTGAAACTATGCTGTTCGGACCTAACCTGTATCGTACCAGTGTATTAATGGAAACAAGCTCCACAAGAGTCCATCTTTATTCCATTTCTATTCATGTTCATTGTCCATTTCTTCACATAGACGTACTTCTGGAAATAAAAAGTATGAATAATTGCTGTCATATTTTGCAGAGTCACTAAAGGCCTGTAAATTTGAACAGTTAAGCATCCGTTTCTTAATTTAAACATACAATATCTGTCCATTTAAATCAGAAACTAAAGAAACAGATGTTATTATACTGACTATGACTCGAGTTATAATTATCTACAGAGCCGCAAGAATAGACTTGTTTAACCTTTTCCAGTGATATTCTGGTGATGTATTTGACATGATGTATTTAAAATGTAGATCCCTAATTGAAAAGTTCTTCACTAATCTAGCCTTTAATGAAGTTATTTCTTAAGCAGTGAGCGTTAGCAGTGAGTAGTCATTGATCGTGTGAGAAAAGCCACCTCACTTAACCTCCTTAATCCTCTCGCACCAATCCCATCGTGCTCTCTGATTCCTGTTCAGACTTCCTCTCCAGCCCCCTTTTATTTCCTAAAATTATAATGTAACCTCTACCTCAGGCTTTTAGTCTTCTGTGTAAAGGGAACCTGACTCGACTAAGCCTCTTTTCCAGGTGAGGTTTAGGGCAGGGCCTAGGACAGTTTTGCTGAATGGCTCCGGCCTCCAAACCACGTCCAAAAAAAAGAGCGTTCATCTCCGAGAGTTTATTACGCAGAAGACTTTAATGAAGTTTCAAATGCCACCCGGTCTTTAATACATTGTGTGGCTTTTTCACTGTGTAATATCCGTGTGATCTGGTGGTGTTACGCTTTTTGTCTGTAGGAAAGAGGCAAGTTTGGACAGTAAACATTACTCTTAGACAACCTTTACCCCAGTCTCTTAAGGCAGAATGAAGAATGGAGTAATGAATATATGATAAACTCACTTTGTAAATGTCCAGAAATAGAAAACTAGTACTACTGAAACTGCAGTAACAGGTGCTCTTTAAGGACAGAAAGGGGCTATAACATCTATATATAAGTTATATAAGATAACATTAATTTTTTTAATAAAAGTAACTTTGATTGTGTCACTAAATTAGAAATGTGCTTTAAAATAGCATTAAAGTGACATAACAATAAAAGAAACTGCAAGCTTGAAATGAGTGGTACCCTTATTTCACTCTTCACAGAGGGGACATGATGTCAGTCCCCCATCCAACACTTTCTGACATGGGTTAGGGGACCAATGGGTGGATTACATCCATGTTTATTTACAATCTATGGTTGATACATACCACTGATAATGGTCTGTACAAAAGCACTGAGCACTGTTTCCCCCTCTTTGCATTTATCACAGACAGACAACGCAGAAAGACAATGTGAGCTCACATCCAGTGACCAGCTTATAGAAACTGACGGCTTGAAATCAACACTGCCAATATTTATTTGCTTGCTTTTGCCTGCTGTAATGGAAGATTATCCCAGTGTCTCAACTTTCAAAACCTGTACCTGTACTGTATTGTCTCATCAGCATGCTTCCTAAAAGTCACCAGATTTAATGGATTCAGTTATTGGTTATATTTGTACATTAGTTCCAACAGCATGTAAACGAATCTGTTAAATGAGGTGCTGACTGCGAGGCTCACATGTTGAGCTACACTGACAGAGTCCTTCAGCCAAGACAGCCGTGACTGACAGCAACAGTCCTTAGATCTAACATATGTGCACAGACGACACTGCAATACAAACATTGAAAGAGTTACTGGCTCCTCACCATCTTTATAGCCATCAGACAGTGCTTCTATTTTTTACTGTAACACCTCTTGCAAAGTTTTTTTTTTTTTTTTCTTTATCATTTTTACTCTTATCTTAACCTAAGAAGTACTATTTTTCCAGGATGGGGGATAGTTTCATTCCACCTTTGTCCTGCAAAGAGAGTTACTTTTAGTTGTGCGACAGAGGCCAAATGGTGCCTGTGTAAATGGACCTGTACTATTTTGCAGAAAAGACACAATACAGTAACAAGACAAATAGCAAACGTGCAATATGTCGTGTTTGAGGTAAGTGTGTGTTGATTTGATTTATACAAATAAGCATTTTTTTATTTCTTACAAAACTTTTACATGACAATTATTGCTTTTGTTGTTTGTTTGTTTTTCTATAAAACTGGTACACTCTAAGAAAGCTCACACTGGACACATCTGTCTGCTGTTTTTTAGCTTCTTAATATGCCATTGGGACATAGTGAGGGGTTATGGTTGAGCCACATTACTGCAACAATGCTACAATCCCTTTTATGCTATAGTCCGTTTTATGCTTACTTTTTGTTGCAGAATATTGATGTGAGGTCAGCTTGAGTGGTGTGAAGTCTTCCTATCACACTACAACAAGAGCTAGTAATAGAAGCTTCACAGAGGATGAGACACTTCAGACAGCTCGGGGATTTAGTAAATCAATTATGTGTGATGTTAATGTATTGCAGAATTTGCACGTAACATTTTAAGTGCTGTATTTGTGCAAATTAATTATTATTATGTTATTTTTTTTATATCCAGTGGCGAAACGTTCTTGGGTGGTATATCATATGTAAAAGTCACTAAGGCATAGCATAATAAGGGACAGTGGCCTACATGTTTACCTGCTGCTGTTTAGCAAATTCCCACAGATATCACAGAGGAGCATGAAAAAAGCAGCTTATGTGTTAAAGAGGAGTTTGAGTGTTGACTCATCAGTGTTCTTTGAAGATGACATAAACACATTTAGTGAAGAAGTTAATCTTTGGAGCAACCCTTGTTTCTGAATTTAAACATTGATTAGACCTTTGTTTTGTTGTGTCTAGTCAAATAGTCATTAGTTGCACTAAATTCCACTGTTATAAATTATAAAGGGACTATATATATATATCTGCTGCTCTGTACCCACACCCACACACATCTTTGCACCTGGCAGAAACACAGGGCAGCCCAGACAGGAAACTGTTCAGCCCTGGTGTGTAATTACGTGGCATTTCACTGCCCTTCCTCCGTGCTAACTGCCTATTATCAATGCCTCTCCCATCGTCTGGACTGCTTAATTTCACTCTCAGATTTTTTATGTTGTCAAATGTTGACAAGCAACCAGGAGGCCATTATCCAGGCGCAGAGTGGATTATCGGTGTTTGGCTACAAGTGAAGAAACAACAGGCCGAGCGTGACAAGAGATCCAAGCTGCTTGTATGTGTGTTGTTTTCTTTCTTTCCTTCTGTCTGTCTAGCTTTCCTCTCGTGTTAAAGTCTTAATCTCTCTGGCTGGAACTGTGCCGATGTCTCCGATCTGTCACGTTGCTTTGTCACCTCGTCAGAAGAGAGAAAAGAGAGGTAGATGATTGAGGCTCAGGGGGAGGAAACTGGAAAACTGATGCCTCAAGTGACAACAGGGGCACAAAAATGTTGCCACGCACATACTGTGTTGTAGTACAAGTTTTATAACTGGTGCTGCATTAATATTTTTTAGGACGCTCAAAGAACTTTATGCATTCTTCTCAAAATAATTTTATTTAATTAAAATCACCATACTATATGTCACTACTATAGCCTGTGGCTGGGGTTGTAATCTTAGTAACTCTCTAGATCTACTCCTACAGGAATTTTTAACAGCATTAAAATTGAGAAAATGCTACTGACTTAGCGTTGACAGCGCCTCCTGTCCTTGCTTTTCATTGAGTGTGAAGTGTCCTTGGCCTAATCCCTCGGCTAAGGTAGTAATTGTGGCAGGACATAGGTGAGACTGATCGAGCATAAATGGGACACAAATTAGTAACTGCACAAAAACAAGAATTGTGTGTGCATAAGACACTAAATTGAAGTGTTTCTTTGTGTACATTAGCCACATGCTACAAAGAAACAGTATTTATGTTATGCATGAAGCAGAAATGGCACACAACTCTGACCAAGATTGAATATTAGTGGGAGAAATTCCCATCATAGAAATGAGCATTAAAGTATCTTTGTTTACCCTTAGTCTCCATTTTCAAGGTACAATACTGTTTCCTAGGTGGCTCTTAGGTTTACATTTTCTGTAAATTGCTAGAAAGAACACAATTTACTACAACACTCTTCAAACACTTTCCTAGTTTTGAATTTAGGCCATATATTCTGCTCTTTGTGATGAACATGTCATTTAGATTTGTAGCAAATTGAGAAATTCTGTCCTTTTCCCTGTCTTTGTCGTCTTGATGCAGGACAGTATTGAAAGATCCATGAATCTAGATGTGACCTGAAAGTGTTAAAACACATCAGAGACATGACAGTGGTTTAGAGATAAACATTTTATAAAAATGTCAAAAACTGGACAAAGATCTGCCATGTTTGCACCTCTCCTCTCAGTCCATAGGAGAACGGTGGTCTTGACAGGCCTGTCAGTCATACACCCGCTCCTCCTCTCACAGACGTGACCCCTCCCTTTGCGCTCGGACACAGATCGTTTCCCCCTGCGGCCGTGTGACCCCACTTTAACCCCTGGTATCAGCAGGTTTCTCTTCCAGCGGTCTTTGTGAATTACAGCTGAGCGTCTGATGATTGGAGTCTGTCACTCGATGTTAGAGAGCTCTGAACCAGCTGCTGAGGCCGGGCTTCCATTACAGATTATTTACACTTTCATGGCTGTAAGGCTTTTGGCATGTCAGAATCAGAATGCCTTTATTGTCATAGCACAATCGTACAACAATATGTAAAATGTGTCTCCTTTAGTGGTGTGGGATCTCCTTTTCTTTGTGATATAGAGGATTTTTCCATAAACTTTAGACAAATTATTATATTTTTAAACTTAAGTTACTTTCTCGTAGTGTTCCCAAAGATTGAGCAGTACAGTTGACCCATGTAACCAGTTGAGGAAAACGAATACATGCTTATCTACTAAAATATGCAATTAAAGAGTCGCAATGATAAGAGATGATCTATAATAGCTGCCATAGAATGAAGCAAGAGTTAATTGCACATAAGTTGAGACTTTTGTTACATGATTTGGACTTAAGTGATTAAAGAAACCACATTGTTTTCTTCTGCAATGAATGCCGAAGTAGTATTGATGCTTTGTGAAAACATAGCTAAAGTTATGTGCTTCAAAATGAAAACACTGTTTTGTTTTGGGCAGTTACACAGCTTATGCAACTGACTGTAAACCAAACCTGTCCAGTGTTAAATCAAGTGTAGTCCCTCTGAGAAAAAGACCTGTTGGTAAACTCTCCATACCCTTTTTTCCCGCAGCGTCTGTTCACTTGTGTTTTTTCTCTAAAACGTTGAGGTTAAACTCCAAATTTCCCCACAGCCTCCTCCTGTGTCTGCCTCAAAGTAAAGCCTAGAGGTTTGTGATGGGGGCTCAATATCCTTGTTTCCACAGGGACTTTGTGAGCTTTAGCAGAACAACAACCCCCCGCCTCCTGCCCCCCACCCTCGGGGCCCGGCGCACGTCGTCCCACAGAAAACGGGTGTGAAAGATGTCAAAGCAATTACAATAAGCATTACAGTTGTAATCTCCCCTGACAACAGGGAGTGTGAATGAACAGGGATTTAGTGCTTGTCCTGCCTCTGGCCTCTCCACTGCTCCTCAGCCTCCGCTCAACAGGCTCTTAACGCTCAACTCGGCTCTGAAGACAGATGTTTCCCTTACCTGTTTGTTTTGTGAATGTTTGCAGTAGAGCTTTCAGATTGAAGTCTTCTTTTAGTCCTGTCTTATTGTTTATTATTTTATCTTTAATTGAACTACTGTCGTCAAAACCGTAGGCGGGGGCAGCAGTGGCTCAGTTGTAGAGCGGCCGTCCTTCAACCGGAAGGTAGTAGGTTTTATTCCCGCTCTCCTCACAGTTCATACTGTCGTTGTGTCCTTGGGCAAGACACTTAACCCACCATGCCTCCAGTGTCTGTAGCACTGGTGTATGAATGTGTGTGACTGTGGAGGTGTGTTTGGTGGTGGTAGGAGAAGGTTGAGCGCCGTTTGTGTGGCAGCCCCCCTCTCTGTCTGACCCCAGGAGTGGATGTGTGTGAGTGGGGTGAGTGGAAGCATGATGTAAAGTGCTTTGGGTGCCCGAGAAGGGTGCAGGAAAGCGCTATATAAATGCATGCCATTTACCATTTACCAAAAGAGATGCACTAAAGGCATTGCTGGAATTGGGCTTGTGTTGAAAATGTGCAGTAGCTGTTAAGTTTTAGCATTTAATATTTATACATTTCCATTTGGACTTTCTTAAAAACAATTGACCAAAAAGTTTTATATATTAACTTCTTTAGAATTACCAAAGTTTGTTTTAACTTATTCTTTTTTTTTTATGAAATGTTAAAGGAAAGTACTGTTTACTGTACGTAAAAAAATAAAAACTGTTTAACATCTCACAATAAACATATAACCTCTTTCTTTTCAGATGTTTCCTCTCCTCAGCTTGTCTCACTTGACCTTAAATTGCTTTTCTAGAAAAGCATTTTGCCAGTATAAGTTTATGTGAACTCAAAAATTTAGTTTAAACATATTTTAGAAGTTTTGTACTTGACCTTGTATATCTAAGATTGTATGGTATGTATTGAGGATTCACCCAAAATGTCAATAATTTTTATTTAGTTTATTCTTTTCAGCATTTGTAACTTAACCTTTTATTTCTTCTACTATAAGTGGGCTCTGCTTCTTTTGTGTTTTTGGATTGCATTGTTTAACAGTTTTAACACACAATGTGCCTATGAGATTTATAAAAATAGTCACATCTCCCCTGTCTTTGTAATGTTTCAAAATGGTCCCATCTCATTGTCTTAAATAAAACATTCACCTTGGTCTTGCATGCAGACCTCATCCCTTTAACATAATGTTCTTTGGAGATAATTGAACGTGTTGCTCAGTTGGCATCAACCATGTTCACTGTGTCTTTCTAAACCCGTTTGTTCTTAGTATGTGTAAGATCACTCTGTCTGTGTTCTGCTGCAGAAACCAGGGATGGATTTGGCCGACACATACATCACGTTCGTACGACAGAACCAGGACATCCTTCGAGATCGAGTCAATGATGAGCTCTACACTGAGAAGGTCTTCGATGTGAGTGACTAATATCTTAATTTGAAAAACTAATGGAGTTGTCTGTCGGGGAATTCTACAAACACTTTTTCAGAACGAGCACTTAGTGGAAAATTAGTAGAATGAATATGAAGATATAATAATCAAGGTTTTGGTGCTACTTAAAAGTTTGGCTGAGCATTATTTGATGGCATTTGATCTTGAGACAGTCTTAAAACCACCTTTTCAAACTGTATCAAAATCACACATATTTGTACATATTTGGTATTTTCTTGGTGATAGGGTACTCCCGACTTTAAACCAAGATCAACTCAAGAACATACCTTATTTATTAATTATTGCCAACAGATAAACTACAATCCTCAAATGCCAGGAACATCTTTTAATTTCAGTTTTGCTGCTTTTAACAGTTGATAACCCCACTAATGGTGAGATTGGACTTGTCTCTGAACAGGAGACAGTGGCTCAGAAGTACAACAAGTCATTCAATAACCAGAAGGTTACAGGTTGTTTTTATCCCCACTTCTCTGGTTCATACTTTCATACTGTTGAAGCCTCCATGGGCAAGGTACGGGTGTATGAGTGCATGTGAATGGGACACATGAAGTGCCAAAGTTGATAGAAAACGCTAAATTAAGGCAGACCATTTGCCATTATCTTGCCAGATATGACACACAGGTTTGATTCCTCAAAGACTTGATTTTGTCTTAGTTTTAGCGGACTCTTGTGTGGGTCATGACTTGGTCTCATTATTTTAGTACAATAGTCAACGAGTCACCGATCATGATTGAAAAGTTCCTTCCTGTACTCTTCTTGACCCCAGTCACTTTTAGACTTCTCTGCTTCTACATTTTATTTTTCATCATTTTTTTGTCCTGTGTTATTTCCCTGATTCCTTCACAGTGGAGCCCAGCGGTCGGCATCTTGTTTCTCCTCACTTTATTTCCTCCTCGTCCTTTTTGTCATGTTGTTTCATAAAGAAACACAGGGCGATAAGTCCATCTGAAAACTCCGAGACAAACAGAAACAGCAGGAAACATCTGATACTTTCTACAACAGTATTATATTGTGTCTGTGTCTACTTTTCTTTATTTGTTGACAGTCTCAGTAGAATATACAAAGCTGATGTTTCCTCACTTCTCAGTGCATGTGATCTGATTTTGGATAAAGCTCTAACTCATTGGTTCTATCGGAGATAGTCTAAAGAAGAAACAGACGTCTATGAATCCACATGTAGGAAAATGTAGGAAATATCTGAAATGTGTCTCTAAAGTTTATGTTTTTTCTTTCACACCTGGCTTGATTTAAACAAATTTACGTCGACTGATTTTATAAGTGTTCACTCACTGTAATGAATCATCGTAATGTATCCTAAACTATCTTTAAAACAGAAGTAAAAGGTCTAATATTAGGTATTACATATTTATTACATTCAAATAAGGTCATAAAATTATAATAACTTATGCCGTTTTTTTTATAACCTTTAATTGCACATACTTTTACCGAGCTTGAATATAATATGCTGCCAGATAATTATTCAGTTCTCATAACATAGCTTTCTTTATCCATCAGAAATTACAAATAACCTTTGGCTTTTTCTTGGGCCATTGAATACAGTCCTAAACCAGAAAGTGATTAACCTTATTAATGTGTTTCTACATGTTGCTTTTAAATGTTTGGAAACTATATGACTGTCACTATAAGCCACACTAAAGCTCATATGAACTAATTTAATTTAATGGATTGTTCAGAAATTCTACTTTATCCTTATGTATAGTTGAATATATTATCCTAGAGTGTTGCTCCTCATTGATGTATAAGCACAATATTTAATGAAAGGGTGTCTAAAAGCGCATCAAGTATTTAAAAAAAAAAAAAAAAGTGATAAGGCTCAACCCAAGCTGTTAATGTAATTACTTCTTCCATATTGTACTGCCATGTTATTATCACCCAGAGGGCCCAGTTCAGTAAGAATCCTAATTTTGTAATTTTATTCATTGCTTGGAGGGGTTTTAGCTTTTAACTTTACTCTTAGATGCTGCTAAAGTCACATAGCTTGTTAAAATGTGCTGGATTTTTCCTGAATGAAGCTGGAAGGCAGTCTTTTATTTTTTACTGAAATACAGTGAGTTTTTTCAATATTTAGGATTTTGAAGAGCCTCTCATTACATTGCCGTCTTTAAAAATAGCCTTGGCGCCGCTCTCTGTGAGTTGTTCCTACTGTCAGTGAGCACCAGCGGGTTACTTTAGAGGATGAAAACACCGACTGCTAGTGTTGACCTGTTTATCACTTAGGAAACACCGCTCGCCTCAGGTTTGCTCAGCAGGGGCCAAAAACACCCCTTCATCCATCCCCATCCCACGCTGTCATCTTCCTCCAGCTACTCCCCTCTGCAGGTTTCAGATTTATGGGAATATTTTAGCGAGGAGAGCGGTGTGACGTGCCTCAGCTCGATGCCGTGAGTCGATACTCAGACCTCGGTTTACATTAACAGCAAGAAGCCGGCCGATGGATTTCTTACCTCCTTTGAGAGTTCAGTGTTGTGGCTGCGGCTCCATTTGCGGAGGTCTGTGTTTGACGAAAAGAAAGGGGGGCGAGAAGCGATTTAATGGATCTCACAAGCTCACAGTCATGCACCGAGAAGGAGGTGACGCCTGGGCCCGCAAACGCACACCTGATCACACATTTAGCGCCGAACAAAGAAGTAACCACTGTGTTCACATACAGCAGTGTCAGCGCTCCCGCCAGTTGCATTATGGGTATGCGATTGTCTCGTTTGTGAGCCAACCGATGCCAAATTCATTTACAGCCTTTTTTTTTTTTTTTAAACAGACTGCAAAGAGGAAGGACGTAGATGTGATGTAAAATACAAGACAGCAATGCAGCCGTGAAGAAAATGCTTGGGGCGTTTATCATGAAGAGTGCATGCTCACGTCCAACCGTCCGTCTATTTGGACAAGAGCTCAACAGGGAACGCTGTTATAAAACTCACAGAGCTATTGTCTCCACTTAAGGAGCCAAATGATCGTCATGAAGCAGCTGACAGAGCTGCTCTCCTTGAGACATAATTTAATCTAAGAATATAGCTCTCCACTTTTTGTGTTTTGTCACGCACATTTTATTCACAGTATTTCACATTTCAGTGTAAAAGTGTAAAAATCCGGGCTCTAGAGCTAAGTTTTTAATACGTGACAACTCTGGGGGGGTGAATTTTTTGATTAATACGTCCGTTTATGCTATCTGAAAACTATTGTTTAACTATGCAGTAAAAGCGCAAAAAAGCCCGGATGTAACCGCCATTTTCTTGCCCTGACATAATGACAATATCGTTGAAAAGGGGAGGAAAGGGCGGAAAACGTAGATATTTTTTACAGTCATGGCTATTGATATAAGATATATTAATCGAAACGTGTATGAACCTTGTTTAGTGGTAACAGGAGACATTAGAAACGGAGCATATGACTGACACAATCCAATCTAGATTGCTCAGTTTATGGGTAATGTGTTTGTACTAAGGCCGCCACCATTTTTATATCCAATAAAACTCTCTAGTTCTTATTTACTAACATGTCCTCATTAATATTACAGTTGTACAGATGCTAGTACTTGGTATTTGATGGCATTGAAGGCTTGTAGCCATTTAGCCTTCTCGTATAATGTGCTTCTTCTAAAGGTGGGTCACTGAGGATATGCAAGGTTTGCATAGAACTACATTTTCACCCTTTCAGAACTCAAGAAGCATGTTTGTTATAGTTTTGGATTAAAATGATTGCTTTAGATGTTTTACTGTAGATATTAAAGGAGAAGGTGTAAATGACATAAACATGCTCAGTACTGTGCAAACGCTGAAGACAGTATGTGGAATAATGTCAGGTCACAAAGAAGTGCGCATCTCCGTTTACAAAAAAAAATAATTTATATATTTAAAATGAGACCCCAGCTGTCTGAAAAATTGTGTTATTGCTTTTGTTTTTTACGTCTTGCAAAGGAGTCTATTAATGTAAAACATGCATTTAACGAATCATTCACGTCTTAACTTAAACATATAGCACCACTCCAGACTCATAATGTGGGAATCCCCGCCCCGCCACATATGCCCCTTATCTGTTCCCTCTCGACCACTAATCGTTTCAATTAAGGAGCGTCTTTGTCCTCAATTTCCACATCTGTTAACGGTGACCGGCCTCGTGATTAGATCTGAAAGAGTCGCCTCCCAGAAACTAGCCTTAATTTTACTGTGAGCAGGTGCACAGATGATGAAAAATGAGACAAAATCACCTCAGCGGCGGCAAAAATGAAGGACAAGCTTCGACATCCTCGTGGTGTGTTAAAGACAGGGCAAAATATATGTTAATACAGCTTCACTGGCACATTTCCCTCATCAGATAATGTTTAATACAAACGTTTAAACACAAAACGATGGGGTGTATGCTAAATTGAGAATCTATTTCTATGATCAAATTGGCATTTGGGTCACTGTGTTTCTCATACTGTGAGCTCTGCTATCAAACACCTGAAATGTGTTATTTTTCCAGTTTTAGGCATAGGTTGTAGAAAGTAATGGACTAACAGAACTTACTTACTTGGTCTCATTGTCTTCTGCTTCATAAACTTTCAAAACAATCTTTTAAAGTTGTCTTATATCAAAACTACTTAGTCTGTAGTTATAATTTAGCGTTTTCTAAAGCTTGACTTTTTAAATGACTAAATGTAAATATATACAGCTTCGTGGCTTTATGAACTTGCTCTGCTGATTTTTTGTGGCTTCAAAAGTTTATTGCACCTTGATTAAAAAGGGGTTAAATGAAGAGTGTACTTATGGTAAGATTGTGGTTCCATTTGGTGAGAATATTTGATGCCTAGGAATTGGAATAATGCCATATTTTCAGTAATTAATTGTTTGTAGCTGCTAATGCCAACTGCCAGAAAAGTACAGAAGCAGTTCACAAAGTATTAGTGAAACACAATGTAGATGCTGACGTCAAAATAATACAGCTACATTTGGAGCGGCCTGACTCAAAGCTAGCCATATTTCTAATAAAGTGCATTGCAATGCAAAAGGCTGAAGGAGTAGCCGTCTACTGCAGCAATATAAACAAGAAGAAGAAGATAGCTAAGGGCTTAATCTTAGCTTTGTGAACTTAAAATTCAGACAGTTACACCAGTTTTGTCCATTTTAGGGAGTATTTAGTGTCACAACTTATGATAATGTTTATGCAATGTATTTAATTCACAAAGCAATAGCTGTATTTTAGAAACGGCTGTTGCTTATTAATCCTCTAAAATATTGTGTTTTTGGAATTTCAGTGATTGTCACAAGAAATAGACAGAAATGCAAATTTGTGTTTCTCTTTCAGTTGTCATTTTCACACAAGTAAGGATTATCTATTGTCCCATCCTCAAACTGTAGTGCTTAGCGCTTCCTTTTATTAACCATACTGCTCTGCCGAACCAAAGCCGAGGCGTTACCAAAATGGTACAATGTAGTACTTTTACACTTTGTAGCTCTTTTTACAATGTAAACATCTCTAGAAGCATGCCACTGACCCGACCTGTACTGCTAATACCCCGCAATGTTTTATGAGTAACTTTGCAGTGTCTCCATTCCATCCAAATTTATGATCATGTATTTGCTTCTAGGAGTAATCTAACTTTCAACACTAGTAACACAATTCATGCCAACCCAGACAGAAGTCATGTCAAAGGCCAGGCAGTGGTCTTGCTAATGCCACAACCTTTAAAAAGCACAACCCCAACCAAAGCATTAACTTTAAAGTCCTATTTGTAATTCCTTTAAACAACAAGTTCTGTGTGGACGTAAAGGCAATGAAAACCTGGACATACATTTCTTGCACTTTTATGAAGGACGTGGTTAAAAATGCGTTTGTTATTCTGATATAATTACTAGAAGATAGAGTGAAGCAGGTCATGGGTGGCTCTCACTATAGATGGAATCAAATATGTGCGTGACCCTTCATGATCACGGACGTGTTTTTAGATTTTGTCAAGTGCATGAATCCACCTTTGCACTGTTTTTTTCTTTCTTAAATTGAAAGCTAATTACATTTCTTGTCAGTGTGAAATTAAGTCTGGTGGCAGCTCTTAAAGCACATCTGAATATTACAGGTAATTATGGTGTCAGAGCAATTTCCTTGAGCATTCTTGTTTGACTGGTAGCTGAATAATACCATCCAATGTGTGCATTTTACCAGCGCCGCGTTGAATGCTGCCGTGAGTACGGACTGCTCTTCAGGTGAGAAAAGCTGTATTTGATTTCCTTGCCGCTGTGGCCTGCTGGAAAAAAAGTGTTATGGGAGAGCATTTAATGAAGATTACAAAGACGAAGACTGACTCTTTTATTCCACCTCTGAGGTTCAAAGCGAAGCCATGAACCCATCCTTTGCTGTGCAACATTCAGGAGTCACACAGAAAATTGCTGCCTCTGAATAAATAAATGTTTGACCCTTTTTGAGTTTTGCCGCGTCGATGCCACACATCCTTTGACCTCGTGTTATGATGTTTGAGCGTGACTGATTCGAGGAGTTTTAGCAGCCGTCAGCAGCGAGACATGATCATGTGAACTCTCTGCAAACACGCAATTATTAACAGTCGTCGTTCATGTAGCAGCAGTGACACCATTAACATAATGTAGTGTTTACCTATGTGCTTTTTAAGGGATTGCAGCCTGGAAAAAGCAGATGCATGGTTGAAGCAGCTCGGCTGGGTGTTTATTCTCCGCTCTGTCTTCATTTGTCAATGCTTTCAGGCGCTGCTGCTTCATCTGAATGTGTTGTGCTGCTCCCAGGTCACATCCCACAAGCACTAAAATCTGTCCGCCACTACTTTACACGAGTGAAATCACATTCAAAATGCCACTTTGGATTCTGCTGCTTCACTTAAAGGGTTAGTTTGTTAAAATCACCTTGTTTTTAACTGGAATAGCAACAGCAATGACAAAGCAGGCTCTTGCTATGACACTGAAAAATATGATTATTCTCTAATGCTCTATTTTTCCATTTTATTTTTCATAAAATTTTGTGGAGTTTGTTTCTAATGTGTCGGTACGTGGCAAGACGCCACCTAAAAAGAGAGTACATTTTTTTACTTCGTAATGGTCAAACAAGCATATACACTTCCTGGCACAAAAAAACATCACAGCCTGGATTTAACTAAGCAAGTAGGTAAGAGCCTCCCATTGGATAATGTAAAGTGTCTGGTGCTGAGAAACAGGAATGGGCTGTTTACTTTGTGTCTTTTGAATGTGTGTTTAAAATGCTCACCTCTGCAGTGAGCACATATCACATGTCTGTAGTCGCCTCCTTCAATAGTCTCATACACATGTATTTTCTTCTGTAGAAGTTTGATTTTGACCTCAGTCTGACCTTATACATCTTTGCTGCAAAGTGAACGGCTTATGTTTATTCTGTAACAGAGCTTCTTGTTTGTCTAAATCCAAAACATGTAAATGGATTAAGCTTTTCAATAAAAATCTGATCTTATGTGTTTTTTTTTTTTTGTTTTTTTTTTCTTTACACAGCAATGGTACACAAGCTTCATGAAGGCGGTTTGTGTTTGGCTGACGGACAGACTGGACCTGCAGCTCCACATGTACCAGCTCAAAACACTCATCAAAATTGTAAAGGTAAAAAAGTCAGAAATATCGTTTTTGGCTGATTTTTCCTAAGCCTCCAAATCATTTACAATGACTTGTCACTTTTATTTGGTGAAAGAAGCAAAGCTGAATTAAAAAAATATCTTAAATTGTGGTGCATTCTTGTAAAAGCAGTGGAAAGCTGACATTGAAGGATGCTTTAAAAAAGGCTGCACTGAAGTGTCCTTCAGAGCAGCAGCGGCGTAAAGAGGCGGCGAGCTGCTTCTGCCCACAGCTTTTGTCTTTTCATAGTTTTCTAAAGTGAGTTTAACGTGAAAGAGCCAAGACAAGGAATGATAATGGCAGTGACTGAAGGTAAAAACCCTGGCGCTGGCTTCCCATCCGACATATAAAGGCACTGCTGTCCTTGAAGCTCAATTTCCCTGCTTTTGTGTTTCCAAACGCCAGCCGCCTCCTCGCTCTTGACGCATTCCTAAGATGCTCTCTGCTTTCCCTTGTCTTTTTGTCTTCCCTCTGCAGAAAACCTACCGCGACTTTAGGCTGCAGGGCGTCCTGGACGGCACACTCAACAACAAGAGCTACGAGACCATCTACAACCGGCTCACGGTGGAGGAAGCCACAGCGGCCGTGAAGGCGGGTGACGGTCTGCAGGGCATCAGCATGAGAGACAGCGACGAAGAGGACGACTGAACACACACCGTGACAGATCCTCTCACGCCTGTTAATCCTTCAGCCTTGTTTTAAAGATATATCAGCCTAAGCTGCCATCACATAAGAGTATATGATGCTTTTAAAAATCAACCATGAGAGATATAGTTAGAGATGTAGATAGAACAGGTTGTGTGAAGGATTCCTCATTTTCCCCAGAAGTGAAACAAAGACAGGTTTCTAATGAAGATTTATAGTATTTTTAAATATAAAGCTCCTTAAATAGGATAGAGCTGCTAAGAGCAATGTTGTGCTCACGTAAACAAGATAGAAGCATTTCTTTTACCACGGCCCTTTTGGTAGACACCATAAAAACAAAATATGTGGTCAATGGGAGAGATGGACAACTTTTTATCATAATTTAATTTTCTTTTAGTTTTTATTTAGTTTGAGATACTTTTGCTTTTCTCTAACACTATCAAAGTTAACAAGCTCTTGCTTTTCATTGGTGGTGAGTAGGTTAAAAAACAAATGCCAGGATGAAGACATGGTTATGACAAATAAAGTGAAATGTGGAGATACAAGGTTGAACGTTATTATTGACCAAGAAAATTACATTTAGTCTTATACTGGGTTTAAACTCTGTCTGTAAAATAACAAATATAAAGTTATCTGCAAGCAGGAACACAATATAGCTGTTAGCTGTTATTTTATGTTCTGAAATTAATTGTACATCTTCAATCTAATCAGTTTCCAGCATTTAAAAGCTTTCTTTACATAGATCCTTGTGAAGCAGTGCAAATCAAACACAGTAGTCTGTCTTTATCCATTTGCCACCATTCATATTTTTTTCCAAACTAAGGTCTATAGAGTCCGGCAGGGGTGTAGAGGTGGTTTTTATTTCTAGAACAAATTGACTTATAACATCAACCCCCAGGCTAAACTGAATTTATTCAGAAGTTCAAAGGCGTTAACAACATTAAAACATGAATAGAAACAGGTTGGATGTCCATAAACCCATCTGCCAGACCCTGATGTACATAAGTGTTCATAAATCCAAAAATGTACATGTCTGAATTTACGACAAGCAGGAAACGGAGGCGGGGCTCTGACAGGTGAGACACATATGAGACACATGGTGTTCTCTCCTGAAGAACAGCAAGTCCCGCCCCCTCCAGCGCAGCCATACAGAGTGATGTCACTGTACAGTAGCAGTTTGTTCTTAGCGTTAGTTGTAGCTTGTTTTGGTCACTGTGGCCTCACTGCGATCTGAAACAACAGCAAAAAGACTTTTTTTATGGGACTGGATGTTGAACAACTGTTTTAATCACATGACTGTCTCTTAATTGTAGTTTTTCAATGTCATTTTATTGTTTTTTCATCAAAATAAATGTGTATTTTCATTGTTGAAACCGTGCAGACAGTGTGATGCCTCGCTGACTTCCCCTAGAGGCTGAGCTGGGAACAACAAAGGCCTCTGATTCTTTCTTATTCCCTTCATTGCATTGTCTTCGTTATGAATTCAACTGAACACACCCAAATATATATTGTCTTAATTTACAACAATGAATGGTTAGTCAGTTGACACAATATTTTATTTTTTTCCAGAAGAAAAATATATGCACTAAATTATTTAAACCAATGACTCTTAACCTTAACGTCACTCTAACTCTTAACCCCCGTGTATAATAAACATGGGCCAACAGAATCACTTGGCTTTGCTTTCTCAAACGGCGGGGGCTCCCCTGAAAGTGGTCTTAATGCTTGTTCACAGTGGGTTGATTATATGGTCACAAAATATATATTTGAATAGGTTTTTAGAATTAAACATGTAATAAATAATAATGATGCAGTGTTTATTTTAACTGAATAAACACAATAACTTAATTTGGATTTACTGACAAGAAGGAGACTTGTGTAGGTTGATTTTTATTTGTTTATTGTGTGTGTGTGTGTGTGTGTGTGTGTGTGTGTGTGTGTGTGTGTGTGTGTGTGTGTGTGTGTGTGTGTGTGTGTGTGTGTGTGTGTGTGTGTGTGTGTGTAGTTTGAATAATAAAAGACTGGGACTGACAGTGAACTGTATGGGCCTCAGGATGTTCAGAACCACTGACTTAGCCTTAAAGTAGTGAAAGAGTGCTTTAATCTTTATTTTGTTTTTGGGGGGAAGTGTTTAAAGCTTTGTCTTTGTCCAGTATATTGTAATCTTGATTGCTTTTGTGATACATTTCTTATATTAGAGTGAGTATACAGAGAATAGAAATGAATACCTTCTTAATTCCGGAAATCTGCTATTTTGGCCAAACAATACAACATGTTCGCTGACCATTCACATTAGCACCTAATACCACATAAATAAAAATGTTATATTGCATTTATACAACCTTTCCTTGAGTTCAGTGTTGATTAAACATGTGTTTCTGTAATGAAGACCACTTTGGTGACATCATCAGTAACGTGTCTAAACCTACATCTGCAACTGATAATGAGAAAGTTCCACTGAAACTGGACATTTAAATGGAAAGTGAGTAAACCCTCAGCTACAGTCGCGTTCATTGTGACTCTTTTGGAGAAAAGTGAGCTGTGTGTGATCTCCAGCATTAGTAGTCAGTGTGCACGGTGGATCTCTAAAAAGGAGAAGAAATGGAGTGTTTTTAATGTTGCCAGGTGTGACTGGATGACTCTTCCCTTTTGTCTGAGTTTTTGTTGTTTAAACTGAAAGTAGAGCTTGTTAGATAAACAGCCTGCTGTTCTTTAAGTGTCTCATCTCAATGCAGATTAAAGGCCAAACGGACAAAACTGATAGAAAAAAAAATACAAAAGATAATTATATTGTCTTATGATGCACTTGCATTGTTCAGGTGTGTAAGTGTCAACATTAAAGTGTTTTTAACTGACAGAATGTGTCTCATTGTATTTTGCTTCAATTACTTGCTCCATGAACATTACAGATTTAACCGAAAGGCCAATAATAATACATTATATCTGCAAAAATATATTTTACATTAAAAGCAATGATAATACAATGCATACTTTTTTACATAGAGCCATCATATTGTTGCATGAATTTTTAGGTTTACAGTAACCACACTCGTTTACCACAAGGTCCAAAATGTCATTTTAATAATTAGACCCTCTTTGCTGGAGAGCGCTGTGATTATTGTGTATAAAATAAGTGTAAAAATCACTGAGTCTATAGACTAAAATAGTAGCAGTTTCAAAATAAAAGCCTATCAAGATTCATTCTAACATGCAAGGGAATATAGTAAAAAAAAAAAAAAACTGGAAAAAAAGAATAAGGTTGGCCTTTATTAAAGAGAATAATAGAGCGTTAATGGTTTTGAGCTGTGATGGTTTAACATTATTTTGATAAGAAATGCAGTGAAAAATCGAGAGTTTAAAGTAGGCTATAAACAGCCTATAATTGTTATTATTGTAGCTATAATCACTTATTTTTTCACAATGATTCCAAAACACAAACAGGTCGCAGGAAAACGCAATGGAACCTATTCGGGAAAAAATACAACGCTAAAATCAATTAAAAAATATATAAGAGTTATTTTCTAAATAGAAAAGCAAACAAGAGCGGGTGCGTAAAACTAAATGGGCCCGTGCGTCCTGGGCACCTGACATTTCACCAACCCTAAATTAAGTCACAGCACTTCATTCACTTCAAACGGACTCCGGACCGAGCCTCTGTTTTTCTCTTTTTGCCGTTATGTTTTCTTTAAAGACCCCTGCTGTCGTTAGAGAAGTCTATGTGTAACCCAACATAAGAAGCTTAGAACAGATATAGGTATAAACTAGGATCAGATTTTGGATCTGCCTCTTTATAACTAAAGGACTGACTTCTGTCTTTGACAGTGTTTCGTTCTGTACAGCTCAGTCTGTTGCAGTGAAACAGTCACTGTTCATTGAACGACAACGGATCGGAAACCCTCATCTTTAACGAGCATCAATCTTCACTCCGGAGTTCACTTCACCCAGTCACACTGGACCCAGTCATCTCTCAATGTCTCTGTCAGTGTCTGTGAGCCACTTGTGTAAACGTGTCTACAGCCTGTATCACAGCTCTTTGCTAAAGCCCCACGAGCCTCACAGCAGCGCGCGGAGGAGCAGTGGCTGCGTAAAGACCAGACTCGGATCGATGGTCTCAGCTTCAGTCCGAGTCTCGGCTCAGGGCTGGGTCTGAACCCCACGCGCGTGCACAGAGCGTGCGCCGTGACAATTCTAACAGCGCATGACCCCGGCCGCTGAGCGTCTCGCGTGTCCAATAAAGCATGATGTCACGCGCAGCCACAAGAGAGCGGGTTGTGGCGCGCACCTTTAGTTGAGCTGAGTCCCGCCTCGAAGCACCTCCTGTTTCTGCCGCGGAGCACGCGATCGACGGACCACAGCTGAGTAAATTACCGCGTGCAGCTCGGCTCCCCGCGCCGTGTATCGACGTCCTGAGTCTTACCAGCGCCAATCACGGACCGACGAGTGCGGTGGATGCAGACCTGATGGACGCCCCTCTTCGCCGCCCCACGGGGCTCCCCCCGGTCCCTGGGAGCCAGCCCGCAACCCCCGCCCCGCTGAGCCCCGGCGGCAGCAGCAAGCCGCTGGCCTTCTCCATCGAGCGGATCATGGCGCGGCCAGAGCCGCGGCCCCTGGCGCTGCCGGGCTGGTTGCAGCCCCCCGCGGGGGTAGTCCCGCTGTTGCCGCTGGGCTACGAGCCGCAACGCCTGCTGCTGGACTCAGGACCGGAGCTGCTGGGTCTGGGGCTGGGCTACAGGAACCCGGAGCCGGACCAAAGCGGGGCCCAGACACAGGGCCACTACAAATTGTTCCGGCCCCGCGTCGTGACGCAGGGTTCATTCCCGGCCATGGGCACTGTATACCTTAACTGCGGAGACAGCGGTTCGTGCCAGCCGCCGTCCGGACTAGTGAACCTGCACGTGCCAATGGCCTCGTACCTGCTGTCAGCGCGCCACAAGGCACTGCTCGCGGACAAAGCGCCCGCGGAGCGTTTCTCTGCACCTCAGTCTCACGGACACATCCAGCACTATGTCAAGGAGCGCGAGCACATCCTCGCTGACAACATGTTTAAAGGCTCCGCAGCCGCCTCGCGACTCAGCAGCTCGTGTGCTGGAAACAAACCTAAAGTGTTCACGTGCGAGGTCTGCGGCAAGGTGAGTCCCAGCTTTTAGTTTTACTGAACTTGTGTTGAGCTGCAACATAACAAGATTATAGAGACATAGCCTATACTTATTATGAATGAGATAGATGGCTCAGGTAAACTATAGAGAAAAATGCTGTTTTTAAAAAAGTGCGGCTAAATAAAACCGGTTTTAAATGTTTTATTGTTGTTGCGGGCTTCTTCAGTAAATACCCGTCATTGGCCTTTAATAAACTCAGACAGATATTGGCTTCAAATAAAGAAACAGCGCAAATGTAATTCGAACTATTAAATTGATCTACACATACTCTTGACTCATAAAGAACAAAAATATATATTTTTTATATTTATTTGAAGACCAGCAACTATAAAAAATATTATTCAAACAAAACCAATAATTAATGTTATTAATATTATTATTGTTAATCTATAATATATTTAGGCTAAGCTTTTTTATTTATTTTTGTTTATTTATTTTTTTAAGTGACAGAATATGTTAATAACATTTTAAATAGACAATTCACCTCTAAATAAAACTAAACTCAGAGTTCAAATGAAACTTACACTTATTGGAATGGCTTGTGTCTGGGGCCTTTTTCTGTTTAGTATTTCTTTAATTTTTCTTTAAGGGGTAGCGCTTAATGGGGTTGTTTAAGTTAAAACACGAGCCAAACGCAGGCGCACTGCCAACAAAACACCATTAACGCTGTCACTGAGCCCTGAACTATTGCAGACAAGTGTAGCTATACTTCGAACATGTAGCCCGGTGAATAGAGAGCTTATCTAATCGAGCTACAGTTTAAAAATAGACCCTATTTCTCAGCAATTACTTTATTTTTGCCTTTTTATTATTAATTGCGGAAGTAGGTGTTTTGCTGTGACCCTGTTATTAATGATTAGAGTCCGTGTTGTTATTAAAAACACATTTGTTCTTACCCTCACATTAACCCTGCTGTTCTCTGTTGTTTGTCTGCGGCAGGTGTTTAACGCGCACTACAACCTGACGCGCCACATGCCGGTGCACACCGGCGCGCGCCCATTTGTCTGTAAAGTTTGCGGAAAAGGCTTCCGTCAGGCGAGCACGCTGTGCCGCCACAAGATCATCCACACTCAGGTAAGTGACAGGGCCACTGGGTCCAACACTTTAATATCCGGTTTGTCCAGCGCGTCCGCAGTCCACTGCTGAGTCCAGTCAAGTGTTGATAATTATGCGCGCTGAGTGGGGACATTAATAAATGAATATTGTTGTATTTTTTTTAAAGAACAGGGGTTAAAAGGTTGTATTTTTGTGAAATTGTCTGTATATTTTTTTTCTTAAAATTTATATTATAAGGATATTTAAACAATATTTTGATGTAACTTTTTTTTTTACTTTTTTCTAAGGATTGGATTGTGAGTTTTCAAAATGATAACTGGAACATTTTACGTTTTATAAACCAACATCTCATATTTTTAACTTTTTAAACCTTTTTTTTAATATTTTTTTATACCTTTGAATTTTTATCTCATAATTAAATATTTCAGCTTAATTTTAGCATTTTGTCTTCCCATATATTTTTCTCAAAATTTTACACTGTTGAAATTTTGTTAAATACTAAATATTTGAAATAAACGGTGAAGTGTAGCTACTGTGGCCAGCAGGCCGCACTGCGAGCCGACCCGGTCTTTAATGTTAAATCTAAGGAAAATATAATATATTTAAATGCCTTTATTTGACTGTGCTTATTAATGTAGGCAATGTGTATTAATGACACTAATGTGGGTCTCTATATTGTGGCGCCACAGGAAAAGCCTCACAAGTGCAACCAGTGCGGAAAGGCCTTTAACCGCAGCTCCACGCTCAACACGCACACGAGGATCCACGCGGGATACAAGCCCTTCGTGTGTGAGTTCTGCGGCAAAGGCTTTCACCAGAAAGGTAGGCCTCGAGTTCAGAAGAGCTCTCACCAACAGAAATGAAAATATCAGCAGAAATTAATTAAATATAAAGTGTTTAATTTGACCATTTTATACACAAATATTTTAAAAATGGTTTTATAGAAATCGTGCTATCCAGATTATATCAATAACACATTGTGTAGCAACATGTTATGTAACATGGTATGGTTTGATAGTGTGTTATTGTTGTTTATTGTTTGTTATTGTGAAGACCTGTAACAAATTACAAAAACCTTCAACCCCCTTAAAAGAACAAAAATGTGGGCACAAAGATAAGAGCCTGCAACGCTAAAAATGTACAAAAGTAAAGTAAATACTGACTTGAACTCTGTATTTTAAAAGTAATTTAACAGCAATTGATTTGTGAAGAATTAGGTCATGTTAGAAAACCCTAATAACAAGAGACACTCTTATACCACTGCATCAGAATGTATAGTGTTGAAGGTGTTTTAGCTGTGAATTATTTATATTCTGAGGCTTTTATTCTGAAGTGCCAATCACATTTTAATATAGGTAGATTAATTTAATTTAGGAACATTTAGGAATGGATGATATTCATTATGTCACTTTTTATGGTATTAATATTTTATGGTTATCCAGATCTAATGGATCATTTTTGTTCTTCTATTGCAGCATTATTGTTTTTTGTCTTACTGACATTTTATAAGTAGGATGAAGTGGTAAGCCTGATGAGAGAATACTAAAAATATAACACGCAGCAGCAGTCTTCTGTGAGCATATGTCCAATTTAGGTAAAGCAATCTGGCATATGGTTCATGTTCCCTGTGTGTTGACGCCTCTGTTATTGTTCACTGCAGGAAACTACAAGAACCACAAGCTGACGCACAGCGGGGAGAAGCAGTTCAAGTGCTCCATCTGCAGCAAGGCGTTCCACCAGGTCTACAACCTGACCTTCCACATGCACACGCACAACGACAAGAAGCCCTTCACCTGCCCCACCTGCGGCAAGGGCTTCTGCAGGAACTTTGACCTGAAAAAACACATCCGGAAACTGCACGACCTAGTGGGGGGACAGTCGCCTCCCCAGCCCTGAGGCCCCCCTCCTGGCTCCCAGCCTCAACGAACTGACCTCTGAACTAAACATGCACTTCAGCAAACCAATAGGATTTATGTGAAATTACTTTTTTTAACACATTGTTAACATGAATCACTGCTGTTGGTCACTTCTAACATCAGAATTCTCAACCTTCAGAAGAGAAAGAAAAGAATTTATACTTTGTTTCTCAAATAATGGAACATTGCACTGTCAAAGTTGAGACGCTCTTCTGAATACCTTCTATTGAATAAGTGAAAGGAGCAGTAATATGTCTGTCCAACATGAAAAGTCTCCTTCAAATAAGAAAACCGCTCAGTCTGCAGTGTTTTCTACTGTGTTAAGATTTATTCAAATCATCCAGATTGTGCCCATTTATGGTGTGATAAATATGTTTTTACCAAATACTCATTCGTCCATGTTGTTCATATATATCTGCAATTTGGTTTTATTCCTAAAATGTATATGTTTTTTTCTGTAAAATCTAAGTCTAAGATTAACTTTTCTTCTGATGTCAGCTAGAACTGTTTTGCCCTGGGTTTTATTTTACAGGAGAAAACCTTTTCTTGTTATAGTTTAACTGTTAGATAAAACTCAAGAGTACAACACCTGTCTTTCCCACTGCCAAATAAGTAATAAGCTAAGTATTTTGCTCAAAAGGATATGCTGTGTATCCTGTGTAATCTATCAGTATTTGCTCACATAAAGATGGCCTTCACTCAGACGGCTGTCATGTCCAAGTCCTGTAATTTCCTGTTATCAAAAAAAACAAACAAAAAAAACAATGTTTGCCAGCTTTAAAAAAAATGGTATAAATCCCCTTTTGTTCACCAGTCCCACAAACTTGCCCCAGAAGATTGCCCCCTCACTCCTTCAGTTGGTTTTGAGGCCTGACACTTGACCTCCATCTTGAACTTGACCCTGCAAAAAAGCCATCGGAACACTTTCGGACCTCTCAGTGGCCACTCACACCCTGAACCTTGTACCTCTTTCCTAAAAGCCTGCAATGTCCACTGGCATGAGGACTCTCTGCGAAGGACACGTGAACTTGGCAACCTGAACCCTGTGCGAATCTTGTTTCAGTGGATTGTATTCAAATGGTGGCTGGATGGCAGCTCAGGATGTGCGACTGATGAGAAAAAAGACGTTATGGACTCATGTTTGAACAGATTTTATTGTGATTTATGCCAACAGATTAAACACAAGCTGCTGATTGAAGTTGACTTCTTTGTATCAATAGAAATATTCAATGCAGTTCAATAACTGACAGGTTTGAACAAACAAAAAGTTGCTCATTGATCAAAACTAATGATAGACTATTGTTTTTTATAAATACAGACTTGCATTGCAGGGAAATATTTTTGAGTACCACACCAATGTCACATCCCTTCGCTTTGCAAACAGCCATCTTTAAATCTTAACCATGACAAGTTATACAAACACAAAAATTGACAATGACGTAACCCATGCAATTATATTCCTCAGTAGACTTTAATCCTTGACACTTAAATAACAATATACATATATATATATATATATATATATATATATATATATATATATATATATATATACACTTGGGTTGCAAGATAAAACACAGGTTTGTTTCAATTATGAATAAAAACTCATGGATTCTGGATTTTATTTTCATTTAATAATTTTTTTATTTTTAATTGTAATCAACTTATGAGTTATGAGTGTTATATTGGCCTAACAAAATAATGTAGCCTACTCAGAGGGAAATGTCTAGGGCTGTACCTGCAGAATGTGCTGTATTATTTCCTGTGTTTGAATGCTCTAACTCTATAAGTAAGATCTGAGTTAAGTCATTGAACTGTTCCTGTTTCCATTTATTAATGGTTTTGTACCAAAGGACACTAAATATAATTACAATGTGTTTGAAATATTCCTTTGAATGAAAAAAAATTAAATGAATAAATATTATGAGAATTGATTTTATACAGAAGCCTACAGTAAAATAATTAAATATTATAGGCTTTATTTATTAAAAAAAAAACACACTTCTGTAAAGCTCTATTTTAAAATAAATCTAATCTTGATATATAGTGATAGAGATATTTATTCCTCATTTAGCCAATATAATTGGGTTGCTATCTCTGCAATTTCGTGTTTGTGAGTGACTTGGATTATGTGTTAAATCGTCAATCCCTCAGCCTCATGCTGTCTGAGTTTCCTTCAGTAGCAAACCTCTCAGACTAACGTTCATCACACGTGGCTATAAAGCAGTTTTTGAGTTAAAAATGCTCAGAGACAGACAGACCTGGCTGCAGCAGACAGTAGCTCGTCCCTCGCTGCAGCTCTGCTCCAACAGGTCACTCTTCCCGCTAACTTGGTTTGTTCAGTTCTGTCCCCAGCTCCACCCAAACACACGCAAGCAGGAACCAATGACTGTATAAACTATGGACGTCTTCCACCCATTGGTCCCATATTTACCGATATTGTTGTTACCACAGGGGAATAAAATGGCAGTTACTTCCTTTTTGGCTTTTACTCCAGTAAAACAATAGTTTTCAGATAGCAAAAATGGACGTATTAATCAAAAATTCACCCCCCGCCAGAGTTGTCACATAATAAAAACTTAGCTCTAGAGACCACAGCCATCTTTTGTACTGGAAACGTGATTTGTACACCTGTAAAGTCGCTATTGGCTTTCTCCTTATATTTCCGCTTTTGGAGCCTGCCCTCTGGTGGACGGCGGTATATCACTGTATGGTGGCGCCCTTACTCGAGGACCTTTTAAGGGGTTCCATGAGAGAGGCTTGGCAAGAATGAGCCAAAAACGCATCACAAAGCAGCATTTAGAGGGAGGCGGGACTTGGGACTCACTGCTATATTGATTGACAGGCAGCTAGACTGTTGCGCCCCCCTACGTGCAAGTCGGTAGCTCTGTAATTGCAATGTTTTACTTAGTTAAA
Source organism: Neodontobutis hainanensis (assembly GCA_024349245.1). Taxonomy (NCBI): domain Eukaryota; kingdom Metazoa; phylum Chordata; class Actinopteri; order Gobiiformes; family Odontobutidae; genus Neodontobutis; species Neodontobutis hainanensis. The sequence goes on along the minus strand of JALDNG010000015.1, from coordinate 17,814,134 downwards.
GTGCATAGCTTGTATTACAAATTAATGGCCCCTATGACTTGTCCCAGTATTTTAGTTTATATGTGATTCTTAGCTCACCGTGATCTGGAGTTCAGTGATGATGATTGATGGTCATTGTTACAATGTAGTAAAATTATTCTTTGTAGGAAGACTTGACCAATACAAGATGCAGTATATCCAGGTGGCTAAAATTAAATAAGCAGGTTCAGATGGATTATTTTGGCTTTGATAAATGGTCATTTTTCATTCATTCATTCATTTTCGACCACTTAGTCCCGTTAGGGGTCGCGGTAAATAGTAATTTTCAATTTATTTATATATTCTATCATTATTATGTTATTAGACCGGTGAATAAAGTAAAGTATTTATAGGCCTTTGCTTTCAAATGCTGTAAACACACTAGTAGACTACTTCATGAGACATTGGACTTCTTTTATAAAGGTGAATAAAGGTTAAATACATCCTGCTTTACGTTCATGACATATGCAGCACCACTACGTTTTACATTTTTATTTTTTTGCGCCATTAGAGTACGCAGCAGGGTGGAGGAGGCCGAACCACAGCTCTGGGGTTTTATTGGAGGAGAGACTTTCCACGCTTCTCTCGCCGTCTCTCGCTGTAATGCATTTAACAACATCCCAGACTACGCATGCGCAACTGTGACTGTTGAAACTGTAGCGCTTGCTTCAATCCTAGGGTTTTCGAGCATTTACATTAACCCAAGGCTTGACCACAGCTCAGTTCAGTTTCGGGACAATTATCTGAACATGTCCGGGCACTGTCGTGACATTTGTTTATGTTTATCAGCGTTAAATACGCCCCTACTGAATTAGCTGGTCATCAAATCCAACTCACTGCGGCAGATTCCTTCAAGCAAAAGCGGAAATGCTTGGTATGACCTTCAAAATAATGTTGTAGTTGTCGCAACGTAATATAAAAGAACACTAAGCGTTACAGAAAACATATTAGTAACTCTGATAAAACCGTTGAAGAGTCGTTACAACTGAATCTCAAACTGTTTTACTTCAGTAACCAACAAAAGCAACGTATCTAAATTTATTCCGGAGTGTTCTCCCGGAAGTGGATTAATCGAGTCTTTTGGTGAGCAGTGCTGTGTAGTTTGCACACCTCGGCTCACCTCAGGCTCAGGTCACACTGCGTCGTTGTCCGTAAACTGTGGCTACTTTTCCTCGGCAGGAGTCAGCGAGGTCAACACAGAGCGCTCAGAAGGTGAGTGCACTCTTCACTGCTTAAAAGATGTGCGTTTAAGTCTATGAGTCGTATTCAGTCTGTGAGTAGGTGCTCAACACCGGAACTGTCCTGTCCGACCTGTCCCATGTGATACAACCAGACCCGTGTATAGTAGAAACTGGTAAAGGTTCAAGCAAGACTACTAGCTGCAGTTTAGCACTAATCTGTCGTTCCCTTTAACCATTTCTGGTCTGGACTTACAGTAACATGTCTGATACAGTTAATGTATTGTTAAGTTCTTTTCCGAACGTAAGTGAGCTCACATTTCGTAACTCCAGTGCGTCTACGTGCCATGGCTTCTTGCCACATAAAGTTTCTATTAGGAGGGGGGTGGGGGGCGGGAGGCTTCTTGTTTTTACCTGTACCTATCAATACAGCATCACAGTTTGCCACAGACACCAAAGTTATAGATTTTATTGTATTTATGTTAAAATTATTCCTAACTTCCATTTGCTCAGATCATTCAAGCCTGTCCTCCCAGCAGTTGTTATTCAGCTGTGAAGGCCACACAGATAATAGGACGTTTTGTGAAAGGGTAACATTACCACACTTTTACCAGTGGAAAGTCTTCTACTCAAACCTAACATGGGAATGTAGTCGATATGCATGGTATGTTTTTTATGCTGTAGGAAAATGTCATTGGCAACAATCAATGTTGTCTGTATCAATCTGTTTTTTTAAGTAATTTGAGGTTTTCAATAGGCTTAACAGGAGACTCAGTAAATGCCACAGATCACTGTACTCTAAACACATAATTGTGTTTTTGTTGATTTTGCATCTGAGTGAATGTTAGCTTTGATTTAATGTGTTTGACTTTTGGCTTTGTTTTAGGTACAATTTGTATCTCACCATTTTCTTTTAGCAGCGCTCTCCCAGAAACAAACATTACTTCTTTGAGCTCTGATTCATTCAGTCACTTGACTGAAAATGCTTTTGGGAAGTGTTTGAACTTTTCTGACACAGCCCATGAATCAGAGTTTAGTTTGTACAATAACCTGGATGTTTTTGAGTCTTTTTGACGTCAGCAGTGTGTGGCTGCATGTCTTTGTCCTGAGCAGGAAAGAGCCAGCCATGTTCAGACTTTTGCGTCACCGTGGCCCGGGGACGCCGAGCTGCCTCTCAGTCCAGTGCCGAAATGATCACCACAGTGCTGTCATTGCGATCCGCCGCGAGGACATCAACCCCTGGGAGAGAAGGGCGCCGCTGGCCCCTCGCCACATCAGGGAGCTCACACACGCCGGCGTCAAAGTCCTGGTGCAACCTTCCAACCGCAGAGCCATACATGAGAAGGTAAAGCAGGGGATTCCTGGAAGTAAGCCATCAGACATTATTCGCCCAGTATTACATCAATCGTTTATGGTGGCTAGCTCGCTTGTTGGAGCTTCAGATTGATATTGTTCCTACGTTTAATTTCTTATCTACAAATACCTCCAACACAGATGGTCAACAATACAGTTGAGTTACTGTAACAAAGTTACTCCTTAAGGGTTAGTAAAGATCAGCCAAGCCTCCACTATGTAACTCAACTCCTAGTTGTTACATTGTTCTATATCCTGAATTGTTGCTTTAACTCGGGAAATGCTCTAATTTTTCATGCTTGACGATCAAAGCAATAAACCTTTCCCAGTATTTGCCATAATTTAACAAAACTTATCTGAAGATGGAATAAAATTGATTAACTGCTAAATGATGAGTACTTACAGATGAAGAAAATAACCTGTCTGTGTGTGAGATACATATTAGAGAGGAAGTGGACAAGAACTTTTTGTCCTTTAAGTTAATGATGGAAGCAGGACAGTCTGATGAGATGCAAATGTTGGCTGGACGTAATATAAAACTGCAGCAATTAGAACTTAACCAAATGCAATTCCAAGAAGAGAAAACGAATGACAGGGAAGCTCTTCATAAAAAGTGTTCCCAGTAGCTCCTAGAGATAAGTCTTAATCTATGAGAAAACTTGCCCTTGATTAGCCCATATCAAATAATTTTCTGTTCTACAAATGTTTCTGTTATTGTCTCAGTACTATGCAAAGGCTGGCGCTGTGATCCAGGAGGATATTTCTGAAGCGTCGCTCATAGTTGGAGTCAAGAGGATGCCTGAGGAGAAGGTTATTCCCAAGAAGACGTACGCTTTCTTTTCCCACACCATTAAAGCTCAAGAGGCCAACATGGGGCTACTAGAGGACCTGCTAAAGAAGGTAGAAACCCCAAAGCTGTATTCTTCAAAAGCTGTCAGTGTTCCCACATAACATGGAATATATTCAACATAATTTCCCAGAAATGCTAAATGGGAGAAAAAAAGTGTAATGGACAATGTTGGTAAACATAATGAGTTGGCAGCATATTTACTTCTGTTTTAATCATATTTCAGAACCTTGTAGTGTGCTATGTTGGACCTGATTCTCATCTTTATTTATTTTTTTATTAGAATAATAATAGTATCTTTCATAGTTTCTGTTAATAATAACTATAATTAATTATTTAATCCCCAGCACAAGCGAGAACTGGAGGCATGACAGTCCAACTTTTCTGTTACATTTTAAATTCAGATAAATTGTTGCTTATCAAATGCTTTGTTTCAATGAAGATTTTGTTATAAGAAGAAAGCGCTTTTGCACTTATTCACTATTAATTATATTCTATATTGTGTCTGAATGATGTAACGTAGCAAGCTGTTTTGACTTTTTGAAAGGACACAAGCAAGGTTTTTATCTGTTCTGAGAAAGTTGTATCTTGCTGTTTTTGTGCCAAGTTTTTCTGTTTTTGTTTCCATTGTAAATAGAAAGTAATGCTTATTTTGCATTTCCAGGAGGTTCGTCTGATCGACTATGAGAAGATGGTGGATGCTAACGGGTTTCGTATTGTGGCGTTTGGTCAGTGGGCTGGAGTCGCAGGTATGAACATTTTTATTAGTATAGATTACAGTTGCACAGATGATATACACATACTAGTCACCTATAGGTTTGTACATGTTCTCCTCTGTGTACATTGTGATTTAAAATTGTTGTAGTGTTTATTGGTGTAATTACAAAGAAAAAAAAAACTCTTTATTTCTGTTTTGAAGGAATGATCAACATTTTACACGGACTGGGACTGCGTTTTCTTGCTCTTGGACACCACACTCCCTTCATGGTAAGACAACACATTGAAACATTAAACACTGAGGTAGTCAAAACTAACTTGTATTGACCTATGTATATTGCATGGTTTTCCCTGTTTTCTTTTTGTCAATAGCACATTGGTATGGCTCATAACTACAGAAACGTCAGCCAGGCCATTCAAGCAGTGAGAGACTGTGGCTATGAGATCTCCATGGGACTTATGCCCAAGTCCATTGGCCCTGTGACGTTTTGTTTCACAGGAACTGGCAATGTATCAAAGGTAGGGACATATTCATCGTCAAAAGTAAACATGAATACTTTAAAGAGGAGAGCAGTACACTGTGGCAGCACTGATTGATTTGTACGCTTTTTCAATAAAGAACAGTACATTTTATTGAGAGCTTTGTCCTTGAGAGAACAGCTGTTCACTATATAAAGTAAAATTTATTGCACATTATTTACTTTTTACATCACTTGATATTTCACACATATATTGTGCAAGACCAATTTTGTGCAAAGCATGTAGTAAAACAGTTGGACAGTCCAAAATCAGTGTTGTTTAAAGTTGGATAAAGGTGGGAACATATTCTTTTTTAAAATGAAGCTGTATTATTATATTATATATTTGCAAATTCTGAAGCACCCTCCAAAGAGTCTTCAATTGTAATTTTCTTGGGTATTGTAGTAAATTCTATGTGAGTGAGTATAATGTTGTTACTTTGTCGTTTTAGGGAGCTCAGGACATCATTAATGAGCTTCCTGTCGAATATGTCGAGCCCCACGAGTTGAAAGACGTCTGTGAGACTGGAGGTACTGTAAATCTCTTTTATAGCTTTATTCACCCAGGTTTATTAGAAGGATAGGAATATTACATGAGATTGTCTGTATTTCCATTCAGATATGACTAAAGTTTACGCCACTGTACTGAGTCGACACCATCATCTCGTAAGGAAGACTGACGGCATTTATGACCCCATGGAGTACGAGAATCACCCCGAACTGTACACATCCCATTTCAGGACAAGCGTGAGTAAACCAACCTCTCGTAGCTCATCTATATCCCACACAAAAATCTAACTTTAACAATCATCTCGCAGGTAGCACCATATACTAGCTGCCTGATCAACGGCATTTACTGGGACCGCCACACTCCCCGACTCCTCAGACGCCTGGATGCCCAAAAGTTGATTAGACCTCCAAAATACACTACTGCAGCCAATGATGGATCACCGCGTCTACCGCACAAGTAAGAGTCTTCTCTTTTCTCTGTGTTTTCCTTCATGTGGCTGTGTGTCTCAACAGCAGCTCTGAGCTTCATCTGCTTGCCTAGTCATTGTTTTTTCTACTGAAGGGCATGCATACATATATCTGCATTCTCTGTTTTCTTTCTCCGTGTTCTGTGTTTCCTACATTTTGTTCAAAAGTCCTTGCTTGCTATCCTAAATAAATGCTTCAATGATGAATTAAGTCATGAAAATTTAGTTTACTGTTTTGTAAAATGTATGTAAAAAAGAAAGCCTCCTTGGATTTTAATAGAGCAATCCTTATTGTCACTTGGAAAGTCTTACTGTTGTACTTGCTTTTGTATATATACTATATTTTTCTATTTTAATTTGTTATACCAGACCAGAATTTTTTGTACCTTACAACAACCTTAATGCAGATTGATAATGATGTAAAAGTCCTTTACAAAATTCTTGGTCTGTTGGTGCCATTTTAAGGGAATATAATATGACATCAACTTAAAGGTCTAAAGCCTTAATTCTTCTTTTTCAAAATTTTATTAGTAAATTTAAAGCAGTAGACCTTTTATCCAGGCTGTACGTGTGCTTAAACCTTTTGTTACTTGAATGTGACAGAGCTGCACCTGACATTGACAGCTGAATGGCTTTTGCTGTTGCATATCTCTACAGTTCAAAAGTCACAGCTCTTTACCTTGAGTCGTGTTTACTTGGTGAGCATTGAGCGAGAAGGTCGGCCTGATAAAAGCACCTCTTGTCCTTCCCACAGACTGTTAGCCATTTGTGACATATCAGCGGACACCGGTGGCTCAATAGAGTTCATGAGCGAGTGCACCACCATTGACAAGCCTTTCTGTATGTACGACGCTGATCAGCACGTCGACCATGACAGGTACAAAAACACACACACACACACACACACACACACACACACACACACACACACACACACATAGATACACACACGCATACACACACACACACATAAATACACAGACATACACACACACACATAGATACACACACATACACATACACACACGTACATATGCACACATACACACACACACACACACACACATAGATACACACACATACACATACACACACATACATATGCACACATACACACACACACACATAAATACATACACACATACACACACACACACACACACGCATAAATACACACACACATACATACATACATACACATTCACATACACACATACACACACACATACACACAAGCATACATACACACACACATACACACACACGCATAAATACACACACATACACACATAAATACACACAAACACATACAAACACATACACAGCAATGTGAATGTTTTAGACTAACATTTAAGGGAGAAAACTTAATTTATAGCTTAAAATACTTGCAAAACCAAGTTGCAAATTGCACAAGATTCTTAAAAACAGAAACGTTTGGGTCCAGTGCAAATTACTGTATACTTGTTGACTCATTTTGTTACACACTAAAACTAGTTACTGATTAAACATTATCTGTGTATGGTTCATTAATATTAACTTATTGTAATAAATCATTATCTGTAAATGTAAATAATTGTATCAGGACATCCCTGCCGTTCATAAAGCTGCCTAATTTTTTGTCTAATGTTGTTGTTTCATGGCAGTGTGGAGGGGAATGGGATCCTCATGTGCTCCATTGACAACCTGCCCGCTCAGCTCCCGATCGAGGCCACAGAGTATTTTGGTGACAGGCTCTTCCCCTACATCTGGGAGATGGTAAGAGCTCTTGGTAGTGGTAAGATGCGGCAGGTGCTGGTGGGGCCACAGGATTTGTGTTTGCTTTTGGGAGAGCGCTGTGACAGACTTTACGCAGTGTAGAAAAAGTTTTGATGAATTTGATGTTTTGTTATCAGCTGCCTTCAGATGCTACCAGACCGCTCGAAGAAGAAGAATTCAGCCCACAAGTCAGAGACGTGAGTAGTAACTTAAAAGCATACCATTTGTACTTGTGTATAAAATATAGCTGTGACTTACTCATTGACTTTTTTCCCTTTTATTTATCTTCAAGGCTGTAATCACCTCCAACGGAAAACTCACGCCAAAGTTTGAGTACATTGAAAAGCTACGAGAAAACAGGTAAGATTTTTAAGACATTATGTACAAAGATTCTTTCTCTGCACATAAGTATTACAATTGAAATGTGCTTGTTTCATAAGTCTATCAACTACAACCTAACTATGGATAGGTCATGTGTTTGACCCAGTAGTAACAATGTGGTGCTAAATACTTGTATTAGTTAACAAGTGTGTACTTTGTTGCTTCTTGTTTAACTCCACGTTACCTTTAGCATTACAATGTAAGACTCTAACCCCCTCAGCAGGATTCTTTACCCATGATTTACACTTAACAGCTTCTGGGTGTATAAAGTTGGACCCCTGCCGACTAACTCTGTGGTTGTTCCCACACAGTGTGGTTCTTGCATGGCTAGTATGCTAAAAGGCCTCAGACGCAGGACGTTCCTGGTTTTTGAGCGGTAGAAACATCTTTTCTTCTATCTTCACACCCAAACCGCCATCACCCTCTGTCTCTTACTGTCGATGCACTGTCCTGTCTTCCTGTTCTTCCTGTATGCTTTACCATTTGCATGAAGCACACCACAATGAATCAGCCTCTTGTCCTGGTTTGACTTCAATGCTGATGGGACGTTTCTTAGTTTTTTCATAAATAGGGTATTTGGCCTTTTACTTAATGAGGCAGTGAGTTGATGGAAAATGATGAAGGAAATGACATTAAGTAGGGCTTATTTTAACTATATATGTGGCCTCAGATTAATGTTGCCTGGTATTTACAACTTTGTTCGGAAACCTAAATCAACACAGTTTCACTCTAGAACAACAACAACCCCTGAATGGAACAGTGTCACTATCGACTCTCACATCAGGAGTCACACTGTCCGTTTAAAGATAACGACTATGAGACCAGAACAGCCTGGCCCCATCAGGTTTGGTTTCCGGTCAAACCCCTCCCTCTAGAGACCAAGCTCTTCACGTCTTCACCATGAAAACTGGGTCTAGATGCTTTTGCTTTAATCTTACCTTCGAGAACCTTCACAGACAGCTAGATATCACTAATATAACAGAAAGGCCCAGTTAGTGGATTATTAGTTACTAATTATGGCTGTATTATTTAAATATATAGGCAAGACGCTGGCAGCAGGTGAGTCTGATTTTATTTATTTATTTTTTTTGGCCTTTAGATTCAATTATCCATTAAATCCATCTCAGCTCACTCTGGATAAGACACGGGAGGATTTTCAAATGCCAAATACTTTGCATGCCTGTTTACATAAATTACTTAAGAAGCCCACTGACTTCTGTTAAAATTTGTTTTGCTTTTCTGAGCTCATCTGCAGCGTGAGTCGGTCTCACAGCCTTCACTAATATCAGAACAATGAGGACTTTCTGCAGATGATTAACTGTGAGGCACAGTGCAGCTTTGTGCCTTTACTTTTCATGAACAGCTTGCTCAGAAAGTCCTTCTTGCCTCTTCATTTCCGGTCACACTGCTTCGTGCTTGCTCATATTTAGGCCACATCTTAAGACTCTAGGTCCACTTACTAATTGATCTTTAGTATCATTTTTCCAGACAAGCCATGCCACAAAATCTTAATCCCTGTGATTGAGTTGGGCTTCTTAAGATATGTAAACAGAGGGAGAAATCCTCCTGAGGGGACATGTCTGTTTTTTCTTTTTAATTAAGACGTTGAGGCTCGGACCTCCGCCTGGTCACTGCTATGGCTCGTGCATGTGTGCCCTGTCTCATCCAATTAGGCGACAGTTAACGAGCCACGGGGCTGACTCCTTGGGATTTAAGGCGGGCGGCGGTGGCGGGTTATTAATGCCACGGGTGACTCCAGAGGCGGTATTGTTATGACGGTGTTAACATAATCCAGCATGCAAAAAATCGGACGCTTTTCAACTGAAGACACGAGTCGGGGAAAATAAAAATAGCTCACTTTAATTATAAGATGATTCACTGAACAGGGTCATTGAATGATATGAATTTTATTTTCACTCACTGTCAGGGCAGAAACTAAACATGAAAAAATGTCTAATGTTCATGTTTCTGAAATAGTAAAATAACTTATGGCATAAACTGTAGTGCATTAATTTTTGATATTGTTTGACTCAGAACCTCAAATCAAAATAATCTGAACCATTTTAATCAAAATAGTAATAAATTAGTTTTATATATATATATATATACATATACATATATATATATATATATATATATATATATATATATATATATATATATATATATATATATATATATATACACACACAGTAGTTACAGTACATTTCTGGTTGTTGGACTATTCGTCCAGAAAACTATAATCATTAATTTATCTTGATATTGATAAAATTGGTTCATTGTTACTGATCTGTGACTTTGATTTGAGGTTATTTTTCTTAGCCCTAGATTCTATATATTATAATATATATAGTTATTATATATATATATATATATATATATATATATATAATCTGTGAGCAAGTCATACTATGCAATATGTGTTAGACATTTTATCATGAATGAATAAATTATTGTTCCCAAAGCAACTGTTATTTGATTTTGTTGAAACCCTCCCTTTCTTTGTCATGACTTTGGACTTTTTGTTTTTGTGAACAGTTCAGCATTTTTCAATTCTGCAACAATGATTTGATATACATGTTTAGGTAAAGCTGCTTTTCTTTTGCCTTTTTACATCTTGGTCTATGGGTTTATTTTGAAATGTAATTCAAGAAAAATCCTTTTAAACATACTGAGCATCTCTAATGGTTCGGGAAGAAAGTATGAGTTGTGGAGGAAAGTTTACTTTTACAATTTTTGAAGCGTTTGGGTGGTCATTTTAAGGTGTCTGGTCTTATTCAGGGAAAAGGCCCGGATTATGAAGAAGAGTGGGATGAAGCGTGTGCTGTTGTTGGGCTCAGGATATGTGTCTGGTCCTGTCGTTGAATACCTGACCCGGGACGACAAGACGCAGGTCACTGTTGGTGAGTGGAACCATTTTAGCATGGTTTAGCTGCCATGATTGGCTTTGATCATTATCTCCTCAAACTAACTTCATCTGGTCACCATACCCATTGTTGAGAGGATATAGCAAAGCTCGTGGAAGAATAACAAAATAAGAAATGTGTGGTTTTGATATAACCAGTCTTACACATGTTACACAACTGATACCATTGCACCATTTCCTGCCTTTTCTTTAGCTTCTGTGCTGCTGAGGCAGGCTGAGGAGCTGGCAGCCAAATACCCTAACACCATCCCAGTGGTGCTGGATGCTAGCAGTCAAGAAGGACACATGGACTCACTGGTCAAAGATCATGATTTGGTCATCAGGTACTCAGTAAATACATAAATAATATTTACAGTAAATATAGGTTATACCCTTCGTGCTGACTTATGTGGACATAAATACAGACCGTTGTCACAATCTGGTAGCAAGCTTCCTCTTAACACACAACATTTTTTCTTAGATGAATAGACCTAACTTGTTTTTTTGCCCTGTGCCACAGCCTGCTGCCGTACTCGTTCCACCCTCTCGTCGCCAAACACTGCATCCAGAGGAAGGTGAACATGGTGACGGCGAGCTACCTGAGTCCTGCCATGAAGGAGCTGGAGAGCAGGTGAGGCAACAAGTGCTCTGTAGGGTTTACTGAGGTGAAAATCTGAATCGATATTATGTTTATAGTTGCTATTGAGACTTGCTTTACATAGGTGATAATCAAGATCCCAAAGAATATTGACATTGTAGCAGTAATATAAAAAACTTCAAAGTATGTGATCAAGATGTTTATGGCAAGCGTTCTTGTGTGTGCTAGTGCGCTGGAGGCAGGCGTCACCATTGTGAACGAGATGGGACTGGACCCTGGCATTGACCACATGTTGGCCATGGAGTGCATCGACCAGGCTAAAGTTGACGGCTGTACAGTGAGTCATCATACACCGGACATGTTCTGTACAAAGTTATCATTTTGTGCCTGAAGCAGTGTCCATTCTTCAGGTGGAGTCCTACAGCTCGTTCTGTGGAGGACTTCCTTCTCCGGAGTGCTCAGACAACCCTCTTCGCTACAAGTTCAGCTGGAGTCCATATGGTGTCCTCATGAACACAATCAGCCCGGCCGTTTACCTCAAAGACAACAAAGTATTTATTTATTCACTTGGTTTTAGTGGTTGTTTGTTTATTTTTTCATTAGATTGGTTCCCTTTGGCCTTGCTTTGGTTATGTATAGTACTAGCATTATTTATATATCAATTATGAGTAATGATTGAAATGCAGTTTTAATTGCAACTTTCTTTTACACATTAGTCAATGGGTGCAAATGAGAGCTTGTAGTGCCGCTGAGAAACAACTAAAGACTACAATAGACAGTGGGTTTGCAAACAGTTTTTTCAAGAAAGGAACAGCTGCTTTTATTTAGGGATGTAAATGTCAATCAAACCAACAACATGCTGGGGTTTGAGTTTGTAAGTAATGTCCAAGAGGAAAGTGGTTGGTGCCCCAAGAGCTAAAGACCTAAATATTAGACATTAATTACTGATGCCCTGGAAAAGTACTTTGAAAGTAACTGGGAAGCATACATTGTTAAGTCTTAATATTTTCTACATCTAGGTGGAGAGTATCCCAGCTGGAGGGTCTCTGTTGGACTCCACGACTGAGATGAACTTCCTTCCTGGTTTTAATCTGGAGGGATTTCCAAATCGGGACAGCACCAAATATGCAGAGGCGTACGGTATTCAGAGCGCCCACACACTCATCAGAGGAACGTTGCGCTTTAAGGTACTTCTTTGTCATTACCAGTTTATGTTTAAAGTGAAGTTTATTCTAAATCATAAAATCTTTATATTGTTTAGCATCTTAGCTCATATGGATAGAGAAGGTCATACCAAAAGACAGTGATATAGTTTTTCTACCCATGATTATAGTGAGTATTTATTTAGTTTCAGATTAACTCAGTCAGATCTTTCCTGTATTTGTTTGTTTGTGTCAGCTGTAACTCTGCAAACATTTGAGGATAATCATTGACATTTTTACTCACGTTAAACGACATCAATCCATCAGTTTAATAGTCTTCATACAGTACAGTATAGGATAGTCCGCAAACTGGCAGCATTGTAAAACAAGATGTTGTAATAAATTACCATCAATATGGGAAGAAATCTGACCTGTTTTTTGTCCTTAGTTTACTATCTTTTAAATTACACCATATTAAACAATTTTAAAGTGTACTGTAGTGTACATAGTTACTGCAACCTTTTGGTTTAAATAATTCTGACAAAGTCTTTATCTATGTTGGATTCTGTTTTTTATGTAATAAATCTCCATCTGCAACCAAAATGCATCAAACATGGTCAAAGTAAGGTGCCAATTAATTTCCCAAGCCACACAGAAGGACTACAAATAATGTGTAATTCTTGATCAAACTATTGTTAGTTTAATATCACAAGATGGTTATGTTTCTTGTTTTTGTCCCTAAGGGCTTCTCCAAAGCCATGAGTGGTTTTGTCAAACTGGGCCTGATCAACAGCGAGCCCTGTCCCCTCCTCGAGCGGAACTCCTCTTCTGTTTCCTGGGTAAGAGGAGCTGCTCTGATTCAAAAGCACAGAAAAACTGATGCTGGTGTTATTGTGTTTAATCCGTTAAGCGTTTTGGCAGCTCTTCCACTCGACGTGTTCATCTGTGAAAAGCGGTTTGCTCAAGAGTCTGTTACAGTCAATAGCTGCTTGTCAACATCAAGGCTGCACTGAGCCGAGGCTGGCTGACACTGATGAGTGTCACAGGGCTAGTTATCATTGAAGGATTAGACTGTATTTGAATCCCACAGTGCACCTGTTCTGAACTATCGCAAATCACTTCAAACATTACCAGGGGTTAGATTTTATTTTTGTTTAATTCATTGACTGATGCTATTATTTAATTCATTCATTTTTAATCACTGTTTTTGTAAATACAGAATATGACGTTTGAGGGAAAAACAGTCCTATCTTTTAGTGCTCATCAGTGAAAGTCAAATCTAGGTTTACTCTGACTTTTGAATGAATAGAATATACTGTATTTTTGTTGTATTTGTGATGAAGAATTTACACTTAATAATAAAGAGGAAGGGAAGAGGGTTGTGTAAATACAGATACATTCACATTCCTTTGTTTTTATAGGGACGAAAAAGTGCAATAAAACAGAATTCCCAAAGAGGATTGATTTAATAGAAATCCTTCTTATTATATTTTGTGAAAAATTTTTCTCTTAAATCCCAAAACCTATACAACACATTTGGATATTTACTGCATTATTTTTATCCATTATCTATTTAAATAATGACATGACATTGTTGTGTTACTGTGTTACAGAAAGATCTCCTCTGTTATCAAATGGGACTGTCCTCCTCCATTTCCCAAGATGCTTTTGAAGAAGCTGTTTATGAACGAATTGGGAATGACAACTTCAGGATGGAAACTCTCAGATGGTAACAGATTCTAACTTTACCGTAAAATATACAGTCATGTGAAAAAAGTTCTTGGAGGTACTGGATTGTAAGATGTGAATTATTGTAATAAGTGTTTTTAGATTATAATTGATTCCCTACAGCAGTCTGCACAGTCAGGTTAGAAAAACAGACAAAAGCAGTGCAACGCAGACTAAACCATGAACGGCCCTAAAAGGACAGTTTGAGGTGTTTGTACAAATGAGTACTAAGTTCTGTGGTTATATAGACGATGCAAAAAGAGTGTTTTCACTGGCTCCATTTGCAGCCATAGTGGCAATGCTTTGGCCTGCTTCTCCAAACTGGTAATGTGCTGACACTTAGCCACTGTAGGTAATTAATAAGGTTTTTGTTTTTTGCCTGAGGTCGTATTTACCTCATGTTCAGACCTGTTTTCACACAGAAACAGAGATGAAGCAGTAATGTTTTTCACATAAATGGTTCTCTAAACATGTTTTTCCCAGTTCCGATGTTTTCAAAAACTGTGCTTTTACATCTTGCTTAAACTCATCTCCACGTTTGCTGCTCTCCAAAGTTAGCATTTGCTCTGCGATGGCGTTTGGGAGCAAGGCCGAGGCTGCTGCTCTGCTCTCTCCATACTGACGCTGCCTGAAGTGGTGTAGCATGCTTACTCTTGAATTTAAATCAACTTTTCGAAGGGTCTCTTCAGACCAAGGCTCTGTGCTGTCATTGTTCGTCAGGCACTCGCTGCAGAAGGAGGGAGGACTGTGCTGGCATTGAGACCTAAATTCCTCCAACACTAAAAGTGAACTGTTGGCAGTATTCCGTCTCTGCCGCTAAAAGGGTATAAAGCCAGCGCGTTTAAAGCTCAGATTGAATGACTTGTTGTTCATTTATTCAATTCACCAGCAAAGCAGTGACAAAAAGAAACTGCTCATCTCTTTAGACCGAGCCAAGGATGTGTGGGCTGCTGCTGGGTGTTAAAGCACAGTAATTTTCCTTTTGTGCCTTTGAATTTCACTTTATGAAGGTTACTCTATTGTAAAGTCTTGCTTGTTGTGTTCAGGTTTGGGATGCTGAGCGATGAAGTGGTGCCTCACGCCGATAGTGTCCTGGCAGCTTTGGCAAAACATCTGGAAGTCATGCTCTCTTTTGGTAAGACAGTTGTTTTTGAAGCAGTAAGCACCTCAAGGTTTTCACAAGTCCTTCATATCTTGGAATTTAGCTTACCACTTTTCAAGTCATGGGATCATGACCATCATGACAGAGAATAGAAAACATATAGCTTATGTTGTAATTTAAAAGAACAGATAAATATATAGGACGAGCCCCCATGCCTCTCTCCTGACAGACTTTTGAATTGATTTTAACCACCTTTTAAATAGTTTTGATGCATTTTCTTTTCATCTGTGTGCTGTGGTTGACTGAGAGCTACATGTATGTTTTTCATGGAACTCTTGTGTACGTAAACTACAGTATGTATCGTTGTTCTTTTTACTGTATGCGGTTTATATGTTTAACTCTTCTGCTAATGTCTTTCTGCTGTGTTCAGACAAAGGCGAGAGGGACATGATCATCATGAGAAACGACGTGGGCCTTCGACATCCCACTGGCGAGCTGGAGACCAAACACATCAGCCTGGTGGTCTACGGAGAAACCAACGGCTTCTCTGCCATGGCCAAGACCGTAGGCTACCCAGCGGCCATTGCAGCTCGCATGGTCCTTGATGGTATGAAGGTTATCCTACATAATTATTTTCAATAACTTAGTTTAACCAAGTATGTAAAACAGTTTTATGCATTACAGCAGTTGTAGCAGCAGCAGGAGGACGTAACCTGACAATAACATTCCTTTCATAGATTTTTTTATTGTTGTGCTAAAGCTGCGAATATTATATATTTTTATATTTGTAATAATTTCTGATGTACTCTTGTCACATGCTGTATTTTATGCCAATAGCTTTTCCACATTTTTTTTAACTTGGAATCACTTGGAGAGGTGATACTAAAGCTGTTAATAATTGTTTTTTGTAGGTGAGATCCGTACGAAGGGCCTGGTGGTTCCCATGACAAAGGAGGTCTACAGCCCGGCTCTGGCTCGACTGAAGGAGGAAGGCCTGCACATTGTGTCCAAGAGCACCCTGCAGGAGTAGAGCAGTGTGCGATTAGCTGCTTTTTTTAATCCTCTACACAGTCCATCTGAAACATAGCTTTAAACAAATCTGCCACAAAAGAAAATGGTGTTATATTTTCACTTTCAAGGTCAACAGGAACACTAAAGCAGGCAGTGGATTTTAAACATTTTACTTAATTTATACAACTTTAGTTTTACCATAGTAGATTAGTGTTTTTTTTTTTTTCTGATAAGGTCAAAACTCAAAAAGGCAGCTAAAGAGGCTACCCTGAATTTGCTATTTGAGTACAGTACAAACACTTTGGCCTTAAACGTTGTTCTTTCATGTTTTACTGCCTTTAGAGTCAGACCTCATTCCACAACAAGTCAAAAGCATTAAATGGCACAAAAATTCCTCTAGGATTTTGTTATGCATTTACATTTTGAGAGTAAAATCCTTTATGTAAAGTATATTATGTCCAATGTTACACAAATTTAAATCAAATCAATTATTTTTTATTTAATAAGTGTGTTGTTCAGTTAAAGTAAAGCTAAAAGGCTAATGTTACTGATGATTTTGTGTTATGTACATGTTTTATTAACGGTTATTCATATCATCATCAATAGCCAAGATTTGCTCCAGAGGTGCGTTATTGTCCTTCATGACATGTGGCACAAAGAGGACACTTTATTTTGAAACAAAAATTGAGATACATGCATTATAAAATCTGTTTTGTGTATGTTGCAAAGAATACAGGTTGTAAGTGTACAGTCCAGTGTCTTTTAAAACTATTTAGACTGCTTCATGAGTAAATAAGCTACATTACGTCTCATGAAAACCCATTTACGAAATACTAAACTATTGTTCATCTCTATAAATTAATGATTGTCAGTATAAACGGTTATTGTTTGGAGGGAAATGTCTTTTTTTTGTTTTCGGAAACGGTAAAGTTCCCAAAGCGGCTGAATATTTTTGACTGCCTTTCCAAAGATATTTATTGTATATTTTCAGAATGAGGTCACTCTGTAAACAGTTTGTTAGATGCTTTAAAATGGGTTAAAAAAAGAGACTGTAGAGATGTATTTTTCCTATACATTGTTTTGTAAAAATATATCTGTCTAAATACAGACTTTTTATGTTTAGTTCAACAAATATAGCAATGAAAAGTTCTTCTAGTCACAAAGACTTAAAATCACGAGGTTATTGAACACTTAATAACAGTTTTATGTGTCCTTTGACATGTATGACTGTAAGTGATTTGTAAAAGCTTGATTTTATGTTTTTCTAAGAATTTATAAAGGTCACACAAAGGAAGTTTTCCTGTCCTGTTTTTCTGGATGGATGTTTTACTACAGGCTACTATGTTACACGATAGGCTTGTTACTTAATGGATGATTGAGGATAAGTCGTTGTCTAATCAGGATTGCTAAATTAATTTGAGATTTTTCATATTTCGCTTTAGACAACAGCCTGCACACGTTCAAGTGCATATGGTCATTGTGTTTCTGACCCTTCTCTGTCATCACCTCCGCGAACACAAGCCGTCTTTTTGCTTCCACTCGATTTGGAGGCAGCCATGCAAACTAGGACACCAAGCAGGGGATAATTGGGCATGTAATTATGAAAAGTCAAAAATGCAAATGACGGTATGGATACGCCGTCAGGTCAAGACGACGTCTGGACACTTGACCTACTTTCTGGCCCGAAAAGGCGCACTTATTCCATAGTCTCAGTCCGGATTAACACATAAGAAATGATTTGGAGTGAGTCTTGGTTTTAAACGTGAACCGTGGACAGGTCACACCTCTTTTGTCTGGACTTAGCGACCCTGGGGCCTCCTTCTGTTCGTGAGATGTCTGCTCAAGGATCTATCGTTTATAGCGCTCAATGCAAAATTAAAATGTCCTCATCAAAGACATTTACTTTTTAAGAACGGCTTAACCATTTGCATGAGATTATTTACTAAGTCCTATAAAGCCATAAGTAAATGCACGTATATATGTACAGTAACATTTTTGTTGAGGGGCTTGTACCTGTTTTACTTTAGACACAATAAGTAAACAATTTTTGCAACATAAAGGGCATGTGTAGTGTAACTTCTAAATCTTACTAGAAACTCTAATTACTATCTTTAACTGAGGTTATATTATCTTACATTTGACACTTTTTAATACATTTCAAATTATCAACCTCATGTCACAACTTTATAATTTCATATAAAAAAATGCAGCTTAAATTGTGGCTTTGTTGAGTTGTGTATTTTATCTAAGCATATGATTAAACTCTCCACATGCATTTGCTGTTGCTAAAGCCCTATAGGTTCTCAGAACATTTTGAACTGTTGTGCGGTGAAACTAATGCCGCTCAAGTGACTCAAGATTTACCTTTGGGCTTTACAATAAACTTCGTTTATACTGATGCTTTGTTAGCCGTATACCAGTGAGATTGTATTTGCACACTGCTATTGTTGTAGCTAATGGAGCCGAAAAAGACACAATAAGGGCCCCTGACATCTACATAAAAACAGCAGCAGAAGACGTCTAAGCCATAAAACTTGAGCGTCATCTTGTCGACCACTTTGCACTGTTCAGTTTCAACAGTGAATAATGCTATGAATGTGTTGAAAAGTATTTAGAAGAAAAGGGAGCCAAAGAGCCTTCTTGTGGCAACTTTTCCATCTTTAATGCCCTAGCTAAGAGTCCAGCAGTGTTTATATGCAGCTAAAAAACATGTCCGTACCCCATGCATTATGTTTAGTCTGTTACAAAACCCGGAGTATAAAAGCATTAACGTCCTTCAGCTAAGCAAATCAGAATGAGACATTAGCATCGGAAAGCACTAACAGTCAAATATAAAAATCTAAACATAAATAGAAATTTGGTCCATCAAGTTGATTACTATAATATTATTTACATTAGATCATTATTTTTTTTATAATTATTCCAGGCCCTTTTTATGTTCACCTTTAATAGCTCACGGCTGCTACGGCTGCAATGGTATTTACAAAGAAGAGTTCAGTGCACAGTTTCTATAAAAGACACTAACAAAATATCATTTGATGTAAAAAGATGCAAGTTTTCCCTTTTTTTCCCCATTTTTCTTTTGGCTCAGTGCCAATAAATACAAAGATTTAAGAAATGGTTAGTCAACATTAAAAGTGTCCAATAGTTAGTCTACAATCTGTATCAAAGGTGTTAATAGTACACAATGAAAAATACAAAAAGGCACACAATACAAAACTGCGGAGAGTCCAGCAAAAAACATTGGCAGCTTCGAGCTATTACAAGTCTTCAAGGATGTTGTGTTTGCAGTGTGAATGTGTTTTCAGTGAAAGTCGGTTGGAGGAGGACGAACAAAGGAAGATGCTCAGTTAAGAGTCCATTATGACGAAGGTGTGTGTTAAACCAGGGACTCGAGGCTCTCTGCGGTGCTGGCCGTTCCCACCACGATCGTACCGTTGTTGTCTGGCGACTGCAGGGCTTTCTCGTCCTCCTGCTTCCCGACCAGACTCAGCATGGCTCTGTACAGAAACTGGAACTGCTCCTGGGAAAATAAGTATCGCATGATCACTTTAGTGACCTTGAAAGTGCATAGTGTGAGATGTTGTGATAGAGTTGGACAAAGTGGACCACCTATGACAAGTTATTTTCAAAAGTTTACAATCATATCTTGTATTTAACTATCAGGGAGAAATTAAAATGTAAAGCTCCATAAAAACCCAGTGGAAAGAGTCAGTATTTTCTGTTACATACATACAGTGACCCAAACTGAGAAGCACACACTTTTTGACCATAAAGGTTTAGCACATTTATGAACTGCACTGATTTTCAGAACTATTTTCTTTGGGTCTGTTCATTGACAACAGCTGTTCACACGCTCTAAAAAGTGAAAAGTGTGGGATAAAACGCTGCTACAGAATTGCCAGAAAGTTCACTGTTTTTATTGCTTGGGTCCAGAACATATAGTATATTTTGATAAGTAGATCTACTTATCAAAATATACCATATGTTCTGGATAGGATTAAACACTAATTGTTTCCATATAAAATAATCAAAATGTAATTACTTAGCAGTTATTTTAAGTAATACAGCAAAGTATGCAAGTATTTTAAAAAAATTATAGACTACTTGGCCCCAAAAAAGGCCATTTGAAAGATGAGAAAAATATGAAGTTCAGTGTGAGAAAAACATACCATGTCACTGAAGACGCTGGGTCTCATCAGGTTTGTCAGTTTGGCCACTTGAAAAACGTCTACCGATTGTTCAACCTCAAGTTGACGAGTCAAAGACAACAGAGCGCAGAAAGTTCCCGCTGTGACTCCTCCCACACTGAAGCAGAGAGACTTACTGTCAGATTCAAAATTCAGTCAAAGCTTGACGTTACACCATCTTTCTTTAAACAAGAGTGAGTTCTAGATTAGGATAGTGGACATGCCTAACTTCTCACATTTACTAATTCCTTAATTAATTAATTCCTAATAGTCAACCATCAAGGCATGCTTCATTCAAGTGTTAATATATCTTTCTTTTTGTCTTTGGCCATGTTGAAGTCCATTTGGCAATCTGATGAGGTAATAATATACATTAACATCTAAAAGTCTCAAATTGGAGCCACATTTGCCTGCAGTTCAGACATTCTGAAAGTCTTACTCATCGTGGACGACAGTGGGGCCTTCCTTGGAGCTGCTGTCCTTCACCAGGTTGATGAGCTCAAAGGTGTTGCTGATGGGACTGTCGGGGTTCGGCCAGCGAGGGGTGCGGTAGTGCTTCACCTCCAGAATGTAGTCGTCCTGTTTACGGCCCAAAAACATGGTCAGTGGTTATGTTACTGTTATGGGACTGGATATAATGTACTGACTAATGATTTGTGTCACCTGTGTAGCCTCCAGTTCATACTCCTGGACTACCAGCATGTCCTCATTGGCCAGACAGATGTGGTTCTCAGATCGCTGAGTGACAGTGAACGTCTCGTAGTTGATTGGTTGCCCTTTGCAAGGCCAAAAGTTACATGACTCCGCATCATTGTCCTCCTTTGAACCACAAAAAGACATCACATCAACGTTTATACCTTTATGAAGGACACATTTAGCTGTTTTGCTCTTAAAATCTCAATGACATAAACCACATGTAGAGTCCTACCCCTGTTCCTGTTGTTTCAGGCAGAGTCACAATGACCTGAGCATTGTGGTCCCATATCATTCTCCAAAAGTCCTTGATGGTATCAGGCAAAGGATTCTGTGTAATGATGAATTCACTGCTGTGTCTATAACCCTGCAAGTATTGACAAAATGTAAATACAGAGCTTTATATCTGATCAGACGAGTGTCTTGATTGTAAAAACGTTAATATGGTTGTCCGTACTGTGATGTATGATGCGTTGATGTAGTCGGACGTCTCTCCTGCTGATGTCAAAAGGCGTACACGGAACCTCTCAGCTGGAAAGACAAGTTGCATATATGTTTACAATCAGGAATGTTATTAGCAGTTTGTCTTAAATACCAGAAACATGGTAAAAAAACATCATTGAGGTGTGGGACTCACTGGGTAACACAGAGGAGTTTCTGTTTTTGCTGGCGTTGTCTTCCTGTAAGGCTGTAGAGAAGTCACACTGCTTCACTGAAGAATGACAGAGTAGCTGTAAGAAAGATAAGATTTTAATAAACTTCACTGACTTTGACAGGTTAATATTCTTAACTTACTTATTCTTTTTTTTAACACTTTCTAATAACAGGTAAATGTCAAGCATTTTTTTTACAGAGCTTGAGTGGAGCATTGTCCTCATGGCTCCAATTAATTTTCAGAATCACGTTAGAAACAGTTTTCAGAATATTTATATTTATATAATAAAATAATAATATATACATTTATATAATGTGAAATATACTCCAGAACCCATAATTTTGTCAAAAAAAGTTGAAATCTTTCAATGAAAACAATCCTGATTAAAAAAAATGTGTATTATTAATTGTGTTTATTATTGTGTTTATTTTTATTGGCAATGTATCAAAAAAATACATTTTAAAATGGTCTGTCCAAAATAAAAAAACAAAACATTACATACAATACATTGCAATAAGCCTGAGACATGATTTGGTAATTAACTAGTCATTGCAGATGCTGTATTGTTTTCCTCCAACAATCAATTATGGTTTCTTTCTACTGAGTGGTACGGTACAGGTCAGTAACCTCAGGGTAGCGGAGTAGTGTACTGTCCTACAAGGCAAAAGTGCAGGAACTGTACAGTGGCTAAAGGTCACATGTGGTTTGATTTGATTAATTGTAGGAGAAATTAGGGTTGGCTTCGGTTTACAATAGAGTTAGTGCACTCTGGTGTTAGAAGGCAGTATGAACGTTACATACAATTTCTTTCTAAAGTTCTAAATATTAGGACAATATAGTTCAAGGATCTCACCTTAAACTGTTTCTCCAGTCGAATTTTTTCAGCGGCCCGTGGGGTCAGCAGCTCATCCACATATTTATTCAGATGAGCTGCTGCTACTTCAGTGTCTCCACACAACACGGCTTCAACCAAGGCATCATGGATAAAAACATATTGTTCCTGCAGAGACACAAGAAACATAATGCATGCTTTCTGTTCACGGGACCTCACCACCTTCACCTCAGCACTGCTCACCTCAGAATAATCGACCTTCTTAAAGTCAGTTCTGTGTCACTGTTATTACAGACACACAAATAGTTGAACTATCATTCACAAAGTTTCCACAGTTTTGGTAATACATGTACAAAAAGGCTAATCTTGGCTGGTTTCTCATGAAATGTAAAGATTTACCACACTATGTGCCACCATAATAGTCTATACTGTACACTCTATAACCTACATTTATGTACCTAAATAACTTCTTTTTGGACAGTTATTTAGTATTTATGATCTTTTTGGATAGGTTGGCTGTTGTCATTACACAAATTGTCCAAATTTCAGGAATATTTTATTTGATTGTGCTGAGTTAGAAAAACATAGTGGATTTTATTCTAGGGGTTAAATATTAATTTGGATTTTAATTATTTTAACAAATCTAATCTGATTTTAATGTAAAATGGAAATGATAAATTAACTGCTTTTGCAGAACAGAGATTTCTTTAATAGCACATATTATTCTGATACTTGTGATTTTATGATTCATACGGCTGTCCTCTGACCTCAGTCTGCACCAGGTAGTTCCTTTGAGTCCGGATGTGTTTAAGGAACCCTGTGATGTTGACCGTCCCCTCGTCTCTGATCTGCCTCAGCATGCTGTCCAGGACGATGTAGGTCCCTGTCCGACCCACTCCGGCACTAAACCAGAAAACACAGAATCAACAACAAGGTCCATACAGAACACAGCTCAAACCTCATCCCTTTGAACTTTGAACGCAGCAACCATCATTTTGGTTGTTAATGTTATATTAGAGCAATGAGGTAACATTTGGTCGCAAAGCTAGCAGCTAATATTAACAGACTTGCATTATAGCAGTCTATTTATAAGACTGTGTACGTTTATAAAGCAATAGTGGAACACAATTTTCTTTTGGTTAGTGTCTTAGGCGAGCTGACTGTCTTAGCTTGAATCAATTACAACAGAAATTGCTCTGCCTCAAAAGGTCATCTTACAGTGGCCTGTTATTTGACTAAAAATCGGACCAAATAGAAGCAATAATCTATGAACAGACCTTTATATTTTCCAAAGCTGAATGCGTTAGAAGAGACAATAAACCTGTGGACAAATTTTTGACCTTCAAGTTAATGAGAGAGAGAGTCTTTACAGTCAATGTCACAAAAGTGACTAAAGATAAAACACAGTGGCTCCTGGCTGACCTGCAGTGGACCACCAGTGGCCCCATGTCTTCCGTCCTGGCTCTAGACGATTTACGTACAAAGCTGATCAGCGGCAGGGCCAGCTCTGGAACACCCATGTCGGGCCACTGTGTGTAGTGGAACTGTGTCACCGTCCGCTCAGTGCTCCGGCCTTTCTGAGAGCCCTGCAGAAAAACACAACAAAGACAAACAAATGTAGTAGTTTAACTGATGAAAAACAAAGTCCATTCTTTGTTGAGCGTTGTTATTGAAAATGTGACTGAGTACAGTTTATCTTGCAGAAGACTTTTAAAGCGTTTTTTAATGCATTTATACCCAGTCTTTATCTTTTGTTTTCTAGCTCTACAACATCTGTTTATGATTGATCAGAGTATTTATTTAGGTATAGTTTTATTTGCACTCTTCATCTTCTTTTACTTGAATTAATACAGATTTGCCATTTATTTTTCCGTTGGCATATATCTCAGTATTTTTGTTTATTTTTTGTAATTTATATTGATTTGAGTGCGTGTTTCTGTTTCTGTAACTAAAACATGCCTGACCTTCTTGGCGCTGGTGTTCTTGATGGTAAATGTCCTGACAGTGTAGTAGGCCAGCTGTTTGGAGCTCTTCACCGTCACCAGGAAACTGCCGTACTCCTCCTGCACCTCTGAAGGCCAGTACTGGTCACATTTTCTCTGAAGGAACAGTGAATGCACCACAAACGATATTAGAGACATTATTTAACACTGACAGGACGTTATTAAAGCCTTGAGGCAGGTGACTTACCCGTCCTTTCTCCACCAGGTTTGTAATCATGACGACGACGCTGACGTTCTGCTCCCACACCATCCTCCAGAAATCCTCAGTGCTCGATCTGAGAGGACCCTGCGCCGCAATGTACAACCTCGGCTTCTTAAAACCCTGACCAAAACACACAGCAACAAAAACAGTATGAATCTTAACCTTTCACGGTTTTATTTTCCCTAAGATTTTCTCATCAGAATAGAGTGAAAAGTGTAATATAAAGTCTTTCTAATGTTTTTGTAATTTTCTAACAAGGAAAGGTTTACCTTATGTACCTTATGTATTATTATAACATACTTTTTTTAAACCCTTGCTTTAAAATACATTGCCTTCTGACTCTGATGGTTTAGATTAGCCTTTCATTTTACCATCTCAGGAAGCGTGCAACACCTAAATCTACTACAATATATAGAATCTATTCAACAAAGCAGTCAATTTCGACTTGATATGTCTCAGGTTTTAAGCCACTCACAAGGTTATAAGCCAGAAATAATAGACCATGAAGCGACAATTACATTTAAAACTACTCAAGGCATTTGTTTTTTTGAAAAGTGGGCTGCAACCTGCCGAGTTAATAGTCGAAGAAATAAAGTGATGTGTTCTCGGCAGAGCGCAGCAGCCAATCAGTGACCTTCACAAGACTGACAACGTGCAGTAGCCTTCTTGATGCCTGACACAGACAAAAGTGGGACTTGCTTTCACCGACTGCCGCTCGCTGCTATTGTCGTTTGTGCTTTTCACAAAAACACAAAACACTGGAAATGTGATTTTTCGATGATAGCTGATGATCATAATAGAAAGACGTCCCTGACAAACACATGAATAGCTTGTGGATAAAGGCAGAACAAAACTGTGGCAGGGAGAAGAGAGAAAAAGTGAAGTGATAAAGTTTTACTACGCCTCGAGGTAAAGTTGAAGGCTTTGAACTGAACAAAGGGAAGACAACGAGTGAAGATCGAGCTTACATCGACAAAGTTGGCGTTGATATAATCGCTGGTCTTTCCTTCTTTGCCGGCGAGAGGTGAGAGACGGACTCTGCTGTGGTCATCTGGCAGTGAGGGAAAAATTACTGAATCAAAATACTACAAAGCATACATACATAACAAGATTTTTCAATTCTAAACCTACAAAACTGACAAAAGCTGGTGTCTGACTAAAGATCTCACTCAGTTAAAATCTTGAGAAGCTCTACGACAACAATTACTTTAAAACACTGACTTATATAAATGCACTGTATAGCTACTAATTTAACATTTTGACTTAATGGATTTTCCTTTTTTACAACAGTGTTCCATCAAAAAATATGAAAACATATACATACATAACAATCCTATCTCTTTTTCTGTAAATTTCAATTTTAGTGGACTTCCTGTCAAATTATTAATATAGTCTCTAATATCTGAATGTTGATATTTCATCTAGATTAAGTATGTCTAATGACTTCCAAAGCTTGTCAAAAATATAATTAGTAGCTGTCTTGAAATAAATACACTCACAGTTTGTAAAAAACACACATGCCACATTTGGTGGTCATTAAAGAGTGGGTGAAAATACTTTTTGTGACACTGCACTGGATTGTGATATGCTCTGGTCACTTGAAGACAGTTGCGTCACTCTGAATATGTAAGTGTATGTATGTCTGTGAATGTTCTCAGTCATCCAGGTCATCTTGAAGAAAAGGTTAAAGCAAAAGCGTCTGGTCTCAGTTTTCAAGGTGAAGATGTTTCGTCTTTAATGCGAGCGTGTATGCACTCACAGGCCAGGATGTTGCTGTATCTGTTCTTGGTTTTGTTGTCGGGATGATTGGAGATGTCTGTTGTGAGGCCCATGTCCACTGTGCACACCTGCACTTCCTTAAAATGAACACATCAGTGACAATGAAATACTTTCTCTATAAGACTAGTACGCCACTTGTAATGTAGGCCTATGGCCAATAAAAAATTATTGTCCAAAACAAATACAAGCGTTTGCATTTTTTTTACATACTCTGTACACAGCTAATTAACAAATTTTGCTTTCTGTCTCCATTCTCCTTGCTTGACTTGATCACCTAATATACAGTATGTATATTACAACACAGAGCTTAACAGTAAAGAATCCACCTTTACCTCGTAGCTCTCCTTTAGGATCTAAAGACAGGTGAGGAAGCAGCGAGCAGTCAGCAGCGGGACGTTTCCACGACAACACAGTCAAACGATAGAGGTGCAGAAACACAAATCACATGACAGACAAACACACACAACAATAACAAAAAAACAGGGACAAACACTGCAGCTGTAGTTTATACTGTATGTGACAGAAACAGATCATGCCACAAAGAATGGAAAGGTTTGGGTAAAGTCTCGTACTGCAAAAGTTAAGCTCTGATAATGATAAAGATGGACATAAACTGTTACAATGAGGTTATTTTCTCTTTGTGAATCCTGCTGATAGTTTTCACATTTTATTTGTTTTAGTTAGCTATAAAGGCTAATTAGGTAATAAATTGTCAGTGTCAGACAAAAAGACGTAAATTAATATAAATCAACCCAGCCATCCTTGTCAGCCACAGTCCTGTTGTCAAAACCCTTTATGGAAAAGAAAAGATCAAGGACCCTTACATCGCCTGGTATGGCTCAACCCGGGCCCCACCCTGGAGCCAGGCCCAGGGTTGGGGCTCGTATGCAAGCACCTGGTGGCTCAGCTCAGGAGGAGCAAAGTGGGATTCCCCTATGGGCCCACCACCTACAGGAGGAACCATAAGAGGCCGGTGCAACGTGAATTGGGTGGCAGTCGAAGGCGGGGGCCTCGCCGAACACAGAACCTGGCGCTAGGGAAATGGAATGTCACCTCGCTGGCGGGAATGGAGCCTGAGCTTGTGCGGGAGGTTGAGAGATACCGACTAGAGATAGTCAGGCTTACCTCCACGCACAGCTTGGGCTCTGGAACCCAACTCCTTGAGAGAGGCTGGACACTCCACTACTCTGGAGTTGCCTGCAGTGATAGGCGAACGAGAGGGTCACTTCCCCGCACCTTCGGGTCGGGGATAGGTCTCTCACTGTTATGTGATTGAGGAACGGCCCCCCAGTTTTGAACCCGAGTGGTGTTCTGTTATTGGACTTCTGTGCTAGTCATAGTTTGTTCATAACGAACACCATGTTCAAGCATAAGGGTGTCCACCCTAGGCCGGAGGTCGATGATAGACTTTACAGTCCGGCCGGGGGTGGTTGAGATACACCCTAAGTACCTCAAGTCTCTGGATGTTGTGTGGCTGTCTTGGTTGACATACCTCTGCAACATCGCGTGGCGGTCGCGGACAGTACCTCTGGACTGGCAGACCATGGTGGTGGTCAATCTTTTTAAGAACTATAAAGGAATCACACTCATCAGCCTCCCCGGGAAAGTCTATGCCAGGGTACTGGAGAGGAGAATGCGCCCGATAGTCAAACCTCGGATTCAGGAGGAACAATGCGGTTTTCGTCTCAGTCGAGTGAGGGAAAGAAGGAGCATGAAATTGACAGACAGATCGGTACAGCTTTTGCAGTAATGCAGTCGATGTTCCGGGCTGTTGTGGTAAAGAAGGAGCGGAGCTGCAAGGCGAAGCTCTCGATTTACTGGTCAATCTACGTTCCTACTCTCAACCGAAAGAACAAGATCCCGGATACATGCGGTCAAAATGAGCTTCCTCCGCAGGGTGGCGGGGCACTCCCTTAGAGATAGGGTGAGGAGCTCGGTCACTCGGGAGGAGCTCAAAATAGAGCCACTCCTTCACATCGAGAGAAGCCATCTGAGGTGGCTTGGGCATCTGTTTCGGATGCCTCCTGGATGCCTCCCTAGGGTGGTTTTTCAAGCATGTCGCACTGGGAGGAGACCTTGTGGAAGACCTAAGACACACTGGAGGGACTACGTATGTCTCTCGGCTGGCCTGGGAATGCCCTGGTATCCCCCCGGAAGAGCTTGAGGAAGTGTCTGGAGAGAGGAAAGTCTGGGTGTCCGGCCCCGGATAAGCGTTAGAAGATGGATGGATAGATGGATGATACAGATGAAAAAGTATGAAATAATTTAAAGTCTACCAAAGACCGTGAATCAAGTTTAGTGTGTGAGGGCCACAACAGAAACACCTCTGGTAACGGAGGTGGAATGTCTTACAAAGGGGTAAATGGGCGTTAAAATGCCTACTCTTCCAGACTTGACATTGTCCATCAATTAAGAGTCTAGGGTCAGAAGTCAGACTAAAAACAGAAGGAGTCTTTACCAAAACTGTTCCTTTAAAGAGAAACAATACAAACAAATAACAAGTTTATAAATTTAATAAAAACTGACAAAAATAACTTTTTATGACTTTGGAATTTGATAATCAGATTTATACTTTCATTTGGATTGCTAAAGTTTGTACCTCAAACTCTCGCTGAAAACCTTGTGTGTTGTGAAGCTCAGCCACATGTTTCACAAAGTCCTTCACTGTAAACGCAGTCTGTTCATCTGACAAACAATAAACAGAAATTGAATCATTAATAACCATTTATTCAATTGGATTATTACAATGTCCCATCAATGTCACCGTGGAGGAAAGACAGAGAATAGGAGAAAAAAAACACAAGGATTTTTCACAATGTGATAACTTTTGCAAAGTAAAGACTTTTAAAAAGCTCAGACCACATTAGTTTGATGAGAAAATATCCACCATCTTTTGGAAAGGATAGGGGGATCTGAATTAATACATAGGAAATAGTTTGATGATATTCTTAAGTCTAATCACATGACAATAAAAATAGAATTCAATAAAAGCTCACAGCATGGAAATGCAGCAGCAAAATCGTTTAATGAAAAAGCAAAACAAATGATTAATTTAAAAAAAATTGGTAAATGAATAAGTAATTGAGTTAAGACTGATAAAACATTTAAAAACTATGTATAAAGATTAGAAAAAGAGCTTAAATAGAATAAATAGAGAGGTCTTGACATTGACATGACATTACATTTTTGGCAAGAAAATATATTTTTGAAAAAACCTTTTACTTTAATAAACTGTGAGCGTAAATGTATATGTAATGTGTGTGTGATATGTGTGTGATGTGTGTGATGTGTGTGTGTGATGTGTGTGTGATATGTGTGTGATATGTGTGTGTGTGTAATGTGTGTGATGTGTGTGATGTGTGTGTGATGTGTGTGTGATGTGTGTGCGTGTGTGTGTGATGTGTGTGTGATGTGTGTGTGATGTGTGTGTGTGATGTGTGTGATATGTGTGTGATATGTGTGTGTAATGTGTGTGATGTGTGTGTAATGTGTGTGTGTGATGTGTGTGTAATGTGTGTGATGTGTGTGATGTGTGTGTGTGATGTGTGTGTGATATGTGTGTGATATGTGTGTGTGTGATGTGTGTGTGTGATGTGTGTGTGATGTGTGTGATATGTGTGTGATGTGTGTGTGTGATGTGTGTGTAATGTGTGTGTGATGTGTGTGTGTGTGTGTCTGATGTGTGTTTGACGTGTGTGTGATATGTATGTGTGTGCGTGTGTGTGTGTGTGTGTCTGATGTGTGTTTGATGTGTGTTTGATGTGTGTGTGATGTGTGTGTGTGTGTCTGATGTGTGTGTGTGTGATATGTGTGTGTGTGTGTGTGTGTCTGATGTGTGTGTGTGATATGTATGTGTGTGTGTGTGATGTGTGTTTGATGTGTGTGTGTGTGTGTGTGTGTGTCTGATGTGTGTTTGATGTGTGTTTGATGTGTGTGTGTGTGTGTGTGTGTTTGATGTGTGTGTGATATGAATGTGTGTGATGTGTGTGTGTGTGTGTGTCTGCTGTGTGTTTGATGTGTGTGTGATATGTATGTGTGTGTGTGTGTGTGTGTGTGTGTGTGTGTGATGTGTGTGTGATGTGTGTGTGATATGTATGTGTGTGTGTGTGTGTGTGTGTGTGTGTGTCTGATGTGTGTGTGTGTCTGATGTGTGTGTGATGTGTGTGTGTGTGTGTGTCTGATGTGTGTTTGATGTGTGTGTGTGTGTGTGTGTCTGATGTGTGTTTGATGTGTGTGTGATATGAATGTGTGTGATGTGTGTGTGTGTGTGTGTGTCTGCTGTGTGTTTGATGTGTGTGTGATATGTATGTGTGTGTGTGTGTGTGTGTGTGTGTGTGTGTGATGTGTGTGTGATGTGTGTGTCTGATGTGTGTGTGTGTGTGTGTGTCTGATGTGTGTGTGATGTGTGTGTGATGTGTGTGTGATATGTATGTGTATGTGTGTGTGTGTCTGATGTGTGTGTGTGTCTGATGTGTGTGTGATGTGTGTGTGTGTGTGTCTGATGTGTGTTTGATGTGTGTGTGATATGTATGTGTGTGTGTGTGTGTCTGATGTGTGTGTGTCTGATGTGTGTGTGTGTGTCTGATGTGTGTGTGTGTGTGTGTGTGTGTGATGTGTGTGTGTGTGTGTGTGTGTGTGTGTCTGATGTGTGTGATATGTATGTGTGTGATGTGTGTGTGATGTGTGTGTGTGTGTGTGTGTGTGTGTGTCTGATGTGTGTGTGTGTGTGTGTGTCTGATGTGTGTGTCTGATGTGTGTGATATGTATGTGTGTGATGTGTGTGTGATGTGTGTGTGTGATGAGTGTGATGTGTGTGTGATGTGTGTGTGATGTGTGTGTATGTGTGTGTGATGTGTGTGTGATGTGTGTGTGATGTGTGTGTGTGTGTGATGTGTGTGTGATGTGTGTGTGTCTGATGTGTGTGTGATATGTGTGTGTGTGTGTGTGTGTGCGTCTGATGTGTGTGTGATGTGTGATGTGTGTGTCATGTGTGTGATGTGTGTGGTGTGTGTGTGTCTAATGTGTGTGTGTGATGTGTGTGTGATGTGTGTGTGTGTATGTGTGTGTGATGTGTGTATGTGTGTGTGTGTGTGTCTGATGTGTGTGATGTGTGTGTGATGTGTGTGTGATGTGTGTGTGATGTGTGTGTGATGTGTGTGTGTGATGTATGTGCGTGTGTGTGTGATGTGTGTGTGATGTGTGTGTGATGTGTGTGTGATGTGTGTGCGTGTGTGTGTGTGATGTGTGTGTGATGTGTGTGCGTGTGTGATGTGTGTGCGTGTGTGTGTGATGTGTGTGCGTGTGTGTGTGATGTGTGTGTGATGTGTGTGTGATGTGTGTGTGATGTGTGTGTGATATGTGTGTGATGTGTGTGTGTGTGGTGTGTGTGATGTGTGTGTGTGATGTGTGTGATGTGTGTGTGTGTGTGTGTGATGTGTGTGTGTGATGTGTGTGTGATGTGTGTGTGATGTGTGTGTGTGTGATGTGTGTGTGTGTGTGTGATGTGTGTGTGATGTGTGTGTGATATGTGTGTGATGTGTGTGCGTGTGTGTGTGTGATGTGTGTGTGATGTGTGTGTGTGTGTGTGTGTGATATGTGTGTGATGTGTGTGTGTGTGTGTGTGTGTGTGTGTGATGTGTGTGTGTGTGTGTGTGTGTGTGTGTGTGTGATGTGTGTGTGTGATGTGTGTGTGTGTGATGTGTGTGTGATGTGTGTGCGTGTGTGTGTGTGATATGTGTGTGATGTGTGTGTGTGTGTGTGTGATGTGTGTGTGTGTGATGTGTGTGTGTGTGTGTGTGATGTGTGTGTGTGTGATATGTGTGTGATGTGTGTGTGTGTGTGTGATGTGTGTGTGTGTGTGATGTGTGTGATGTGTGTGTGTGTGTGTGTGTGTGTGTGTGTGTGTGTGATGTGTGTGTGTGTGTGTGTGTGTGTGATGTGTGTGTGATGTGTGTGTGATGTGTGTGCGTGTGTGTGTGTGATGTGTGTGTGTGATGTGTGTGTGTGTGATGTGTGTGTGATGTGTGTGCGTGTGTGTGTGTGATATGTGTGTGATGTGTGTGTGTGTGTGTGTGTGTGTGTGTGTGTGTGATGTGTGTGTGTGTGTGTGATGTGTGTGTGTGATATGTGTGTGATGTGTGTGTGTGTGTGTGATGTGTGTGTGTGTGATATGTGTGTGATGTGTGTGTGATGTGTGTGTGTTACCTGGTAAGAGGGCAACACTGGTTGGAGAAATGACTCTCGGTGAGGAACTGTCATCGATGTAGAAGTGAGCAGTCTGGAAACATGTTCTGCACAAAAACACATTTCAGTTACATAATATAGTATATTATACACTGTCATTTACAAACAGCAACAGCACTTATTACAATTTCTGATCAAATCCATCTCAAATCTGGTTAAATCCAAAGAAAACCTGTTTGAATCCATCTAAAACTAGTTCAGATCCATCTAAAACCTATTCAAATACATCTCAAATCTAATTAAATACAAATAAACTTGGTTAAATCCAATGAAAACCTGTTCAAATCCAACTAAAACCTTTTCAAATACATCTAAAACCTGGTTAAACCCTAACCCTAACTTGAACTTGTGGAACAAGAATAAAAACAGGAATCTGTCAGCCCATGGAAATGTTTTTTTCATCAAATGTGGCCCTTTTGGCAAAAAGCTTGGACACCCCCAAACTAACCCATATATTTATAAAATGTGTAGAGTAATAGATGTATTTGTATTGACTGAGCCTTGACCCTATAGAGTGTCTGTCACAAGATGCTTTTGTTTCCATGTGACATGATGTTAGCCCAGATTTTGCCAGAAACACAGTAATCTTGCCAAAACACATGAAAAAAGATGTTGAGTTAATCCTTGACAAGTTTTTAACCGGATCAGATTGCCTCTGCGTTGTCTCGGCCAGAAACAGGCCTCAGGATTACCTCAGGCAGAACAACAACAAAATGCTTTCTGCTGTGAGTGTTTGGCTTTAGTGTAGCTGTCAGCACTGATCTGAAAGAGGTTTGGTTTAAGACTAAAAATCAATGTTTGAACTGCTTTACTTTTTAGACTATAGAGACTGGATTATAAAATATACTAAAGTAAAATTGTCATTGACAAGTATGACAAGTTTTTGAGATTACTTTTCTGGTGTTTTTGCAATCACATCAATAATATGAATAATGTGAACCAGAAAACTAATATGACATAGACAGTGTTTGATATGAAACATTAAAAATCTAGTGTTATTATATATCGTGTAATAGTATGTAGTTTATAAATGGAAAATGGCCTACACTTTAAAACAAGTATATTTTGCAATGTTACTTGTTAAGAAAAATGATTAGAATTACTGCAATGTTGTCCGGTCGTGAAGTTTGTGCTTAGTCTTTTGTTTATTATATTCATGTCTTGATATTTATTTACAATAACACCACCTAACAATTATCCTAAAGGCTTTGTAACATTATAACCAAAGCCCAGAAAAAGTGCTTAAAAAAAGACAAGCAATAAAATACCTGAATTCTTGGTTGTACAGTGGAATGTTTAACTAAATTTCCTCTATCCTCATATTGTTTTCTTCTTAGTTGTCTTTATGTTATGTATGTACATGTGGAGCCAGCCATGTGAATTTCCATACGGGGGACAAATAAAGTATTTTATCTAACAGCAACAAGTACCACATGACTACTGTATATTCTATTGCACTTCCTACTTTACCTGTGGATGAACCAGGGATAAAAATATCATTGTCATTACACACTACTGTACTACAGAAATGTGCAGCTCCAGTCAGAAATCTTAATTTTACCACAATACTGGAGAAATATGTGTATTGTCCACAAGATTTCCCCAAAAATATGTACTGGGTTTAGTTATGCATTTGTGAATAGGTTACATTATTGTTGTAGTGATGACATGACCCGAGTCATAATTCTGACACATTCGTTTAGTAAAGGGAGCAGATTTTCACTCTTTGTCCGAGACCAATAACAACTTAATTAAAAATTTGTCTTAGACAATTGCATAATCTTCAAAAAGTAGACTTAAGACCAGCAACAACAGATTAAATACAACATTTACATTTTTGTAGCCACATCTATATGAAGTAAAACCTTGACTTAACTGTCAAAAATGTCAAGAATGTCAGGAAAGAAAGTGATTACATTGTTGAGAAATGTCAAAGCTTTTCAGAGACTTCAAAGCATTATAAGAAATAAAGATGTCCATTAACTTGTTGTAAACTTGTCAAAGCTTCTCTAAGGCTTGACCTCTCAAACAGAGCAGCAGTGAAAAGTCCAAAAGAGCACTGCCATGTCATCAGTGAAAAGCACACACGGCGGTGGGATTAGCGCACTGTGGTCTACAACTTGCTGACACCACTCTCTGTGTCCGACATAATCAGGCGGATGTCCTTTTCTGAGTGGACGCAGCGGGCTGTGGAGAGGTACATCCTCGGCCCAGCGCTAATCCCCTGCTCCTCGGATGATTACCGGCTTAGCACTGCTCAATCTTGGAGGTACAACAACAGGACAACCCCACAACATGAACAATATGTCAGCACGCCAGATGAGAAATGTACAGTCAGATGAAAATATGACTAAAAGTGTTTACACTGCGTTCGACAGCGTGTCCTTGATTGGATTTCTCAAGTTGCTTATTTCACGGTCTGAATGGGCAGTGTCAAAAGATTTTTTCAGTAAAAGAAGAATAGGAACTATTGGGTTTATACCCTTAAAAATTAACGAAAAATTAATGTAATGAAACATTTTCTTTTCAACTTTTGTTAGCGCCAAACCACTTTGCTCATTCAAGGTGGGAAAAACAGCAGCATCGCTCAAGGTCGGCCCAGAGGAATCAAAGAACACTTGAGAGAGTCATTCAGAGAGCAGCAGCTGCATCGACTGCACAGACCGGCGGAGTATTGTCAGAGAGGGGACCGTTTGATGGCAACACAAACATAAACACAGCAGACAATAGGAGATCAACACGCAGCTCATGTCGCCGCAGATAAGGCTCCAAACAATCAGGAGAGTCTGCAGCAGCTTCGCTCTTGAGCTTCAGGAGAGACGATGGGGCTGGAGGGCACAGGGCGGGGGTTAAACACTCGGATAGAGACAGTGTTTAAACTGTGTCACTGTGAAATGATCTATTTGCATCTGATACAACTATTAATCTAGACATTTATTGATAACTGACAAAGAAAAGCTGAACTATTTGAAGTGAGACTGTTGTTTTTGGCATATTGTATAGTTTATGGCATATCACTTCCAACCAATTCTGTTTTTTTCATATGCATTAATTATTGTGCCAAATAATTATTTTGATGATTAGGATTTTTTTTTAAAGAATCACATTATATTGCATTTTTAATCACATTTGATAATTGAACACAGAAGGCATACTTTTTTGTCCCACTTGGGGAAGTTTGTCTTGGGCACATAGAGCTGCATCAAATCACTCACGTCCCAAAAACACAACATGACAGTAATAAGAAGTCATGTTAAAAAGACATTGAGACATAAAAACACATAGATTAAAAGACATGTTTTAGAACCAGATGCCAATAAATATAACTAAAAAGGCCAAAATATAAAAGTAGGTCTAAAGTGCTTGTAGGTTGGAGTCATAAAGTACTGCTTTCAGTTTGTTACTGATGTATATTGATGAATTGATTGCCTAATTCTATATTTTAGTGGCTATTGATAATTGTGTATTTTAAGTTGGGAGTCTTACTGATGAAATGAAGTGATGAACTGTTAATGGTTATTGTTATTGGTGAAATGAAGTGCTTGTGATGAATTTAGAGTGTACTGGTATTTAAAAAACTTGCATATTTTAGATTAGAAATTGTCTTTCTAGTGATTAGCCCAAGGACTACAGATGCAAAGTAGCTAATAGCTAAATCTGGTGCAGAGCATCTTCTCTCTACTTGAGATGAATGCTTTACTGTGCATTGTCCTTGATAATAATCCTAGGTTCTCAGCAGGTTATTTTTAACTTGTGCCTTAGTTAAAACACTATAGAACAAATGCATTCATTCTGGATCATATTTTGTCTTGTGTGTGACTGACCTCCAGTAGATGAAGATGCTGATGAGAACGATGAGGCCGAGCACGGTCAGAGTAGAGATCACGGCCAGAGGCACCACAGCCTTCTTCTCTCGTTCTCTGATGGAGCCCACCCTCGACTCGTGGCTGCTGTTACTTGCATCTGCACAAACCACACACACCTTACTCTTCTGCAGAAACACACTTGGAGCTCACTCTTCATACTAAACTGCTGAGCATGAAGGACTTTGCCATCTCTAGACCTCCTCCACACAATTCCCATTTTAAATTAATACTGAATACTTTTTTCAGACTCAAACTTTCAGGCATCAGGCTGCTGAGTCAAACAATAGCATATTATTGGTATTTTGAGGAAAAGCAAATTATAAAAAGGCATGGAATTGGATTTTAAAATTCTTCAATTGTTGGCCTTCCCTTTGGTTGTTGTAAGGTGCCCATCCAATTTACACTGATGACAAAAGTATATGCTTTAAAACTATTAACAAATCTATATACTATATAATATACTCTTTTAAACTCACTACTTCTTAAAGGTTGTATTCAAAAACCTGCACCACTTCATTCTGAATGAAATACACAAGGACACTTCATCTACATAACAGTTTCTTTGAATCAGAATCTGCTTTTTTGCCAGGTTTACTGCACATACAATACATTTGATTCTTGCATTTACTGTTATGTTGAGACTGAGAACAAATAACACCAGCAATGAACGAAATATATACTAAATGTACACAATTCAGTTTTAAGTAGGATCTAACGATTAAAGATTAAATATAGGGACAATAGTCTGGATACACTTTTTCCCAAATATATTCGGTCAAGTTAAAATCACTATTTTTCAATATTGTGTAACTCTACATCTATCTTGCCTCATTGTTTTTCATTCGCAGCCTCTTTCACACAATTGTTGTATTTTTTTAAACAATTAAACAACACTGCAAGTTTCAGTCTGTTATCTGTCCCAAGTAATTAATATTATAATCCACTGGAAAGCAGCACTGAAGAAGAAAGGGTTATTTTTCTCGCTCAGCAGGAGATGTCAAAACAACTAAGGATGAAGCACAGTCTGTGATTATCCCTGAAAGAAAAAAACGAATGTCTTAATGATGAGTTAAAGCATCTGAAGAATGGGACGAGTAACAAAGCAGAAGAGAATAACACTGTTGACACCTAAAGTCAACGTGATACACATGTTTATCTGCTCTCATTTACAGCTGTTTGTGATTAAAGACGATGAGTAGGATTAGATACAGAGTTAACTCTAGTCAACTGTGTAATGACCCACGGCACAAACATTTTTGAGTAATTAAAGGCCAATAAAATCCTTATCCTGAATAAGAGATTGTATGCTATTGTTCACAAATCTAAAGCCTCCTGCAACCCTAACAAAATGTAGCAACAATGTTTAGCCAATACTCTTTTGTTTCTATCTTTCTTGTAGCTATTTTCAAGACAAGCCTGAATAAATGAAGTAAAGTCAAGTCACTTAAAACATGTGGGTAAAATAATCACAAAATTGGGTTAAACATGTCATTGTAGTTTTGAGTACCTGGTTATTGCTCATTTATATGAAGAATTTGTTAAACTGGGAGCCACTCATTTGCACAGTTTCAGCTACAGTTACTAGTTTGTTCTGTACAATAAAACTGAGAGGTTTTCTGGAGGCAGTGCTTCAATAAGTCTTTGGATTTTTAAAGCTTGGGCCAATTTGGTTTGAGGGACTCGCATCTATGTAGCATATCATCCTCTTAAACGAGTGTGGTGTCAAAGTTAAAGTGGTGAGGGGCCGCAAGAGGAACTAAGAATCCTTTCAGGGGCCGAAGGAAGCTGTTATTACATTTTTGAGTGTGAGGTTACATCTTCAATTGAGACTTACAAAAGTTCAAGTTACAAAATCTTTAACATAAATTTCCAAACCTTTTGGGAACTGGTTTTGAACTGGTTTAGTTGAATTTGAAAATATCTGAGATATCTTTAAAAACTGGCTTAACCGATAAGATTTTATGAACAAATAAATACATCTGATTTAAATCCATCTAAAACTGTTCAGATTCATTTAAAACCTAGTGCCAAAAATACTTTCTAAAATAAATAAAAATAAATAAATTCTTATGAAGGGCCACATAAAACGTTGCAAAGGGCCCCATTTGGCCCCAGGGCCTTGACTTTGACATGTGTGTACTAAAGAGTGGTGACAAACATATGTAGTCCAAATGAGGGAGTCTTGGTCAACTGATCAACACATTCAGAAAGTGTTCTCTTGATCAAACCAAAATCTGTAGTCTTAATTATTTTATTTTAAAAAACCTATAATATTTTCAACATCTCATTTCAACCATTTTCCATTTACGCAGTGATGAATGCATTTGTATTCAACCAAAGCAGTAAAATATGGCTACAGTAGAGTCAAATGTTTTGTCTCAATCCTGTGAACACAACACACACATAAACAATTCTCTCTTCTGATTGGCTCAAAGGGGACGGGATACACAAAAATTTATTTTCTGTTTCAAGTAGATGAACTAAAACACTGTTACTGACTCAACAAACCTTTAACAATCATGGCTGTTTGAATTACACATCTTGATTTAACACTTGTTTTGTCATGGATATAGAAACTCACTTCTCCTTTAAGATCAACTCATTGGCAGTGAGTGATTTTTAGATGCACATTTGAAAAACCCTGTAGTTATATTAAATCAGTCTTGATAACCTCTAATCCATTACTTGGATTATCCTGTTTGATTTGTTTGTAGAACTTAAACCACCCTTTAATAGCCCCTTCACAGAGAGTTGCATGAACTGCATTAACATCTGTGCATCCAAACACAGCGTCCCTCTGTTCATCCACCCACCATCGCAAATACTAAACTC
Organism: Neodontobutis hainanensis; assembly: GCA_024349245.1. NCBI lineage: Eukaryota > Metazoa > Chordata > Actinopteri > Gobiiformes > Odontobutidae > Neodontobutis > Neodontobutis hainanensis. The sequence goes on along the minus strand of JALDNG010000015.1, from coordinate 17,774,609 downwards.
ATTGCATTCAAACCTCTGCCGAGCCACTTCAAAGTGACGCACTCGCACAAAGCCTCTCAATCAAAAGTCCATCACAGATCAGCCAAAGTCAAACTCATCAAACCACACACACACACACACACACACGCACACGCACACGCACACACGCTTAGATAGTGGCAAGCGTCGACACAGATACAATTACAAATGAGGAGACATGAAAACCAGCCATCCTTATGTGACCCCAGAGCAGCACTGCCGTTCAAACCCGCCTTTATCTTCTACTAACCAGTATGGAAAATATTAGTATAGATTAACCTTGACTAAGGGAACGCTGCTTGTTAAAATGTACCTCTTTCGCACAGACTCGGTGCAGCAGTGAATAGACAGGTCAGCCTTGTTTAGCTCATAAAGAAGCCATTCTGCACTTTCCACAACGCAGTCAAAGCATTCAATCAAGTCTCACAGCAAACTACATTTTTATTTGCTGCTCAAAAAGTACGCCTGATGAGAAAGGAAAGATAAATCCCAGGTGGAAAGGATGTTTTTTCAAAGGACAACCCGAAGAAACGCACATAGACACAAACTTGCACTCAATTTCTAAAACCAACTAAATGAAGTCAGCTCAGAAAAATACGTTTTTCAAAAGTTGCATCAGTGTTTTTAATTGTTAACCAATTATCACCTAAAAATGTGAAATTTCTTTCTGGTAAAACTGGTCACTAGGCTCTCTAGGCATTTGCAGAAAGTAATTGCACCATCCACTGGGTCTTTTGGTGCTTTAAATGTTTGTTTTTCCAATTGCAGTTATTTTGAAGAAGCTATATACTACAAAATTTGACACAATGCACCCTTAAGCATTGTTGAATGTCTGCATCTACAGATCAACAAAAAAAAAAAAAGATTTCAAGGGCAAAAGTAATTTTGAAGCCGTTACAAGTCAGAAAAGGATACTTATTTGAACTCACACAGCAGGAAAGCCAAATTTGAGAGCATTATTGATACGGCCTTCTCATTTCTAGTGTTTATGTATCCACAAGTTATTTTTGCTCTAAACATTGCCAAAGCTTTTGAGTGTTTGGATAAAAAAAAAGCCAATGAAATGGGATGTAACGAGATACATCTAAATTTAGAAAATATGCTTTTGACATTTGGAACTGTCACCTAATACGGGGATCTACATTTCTATAGTGGTCCTAGGACAAGGACTGAAGTACAGATAATTTAAAAATATACAAATTGCTGCTCTGTATAATTTACAATTTAATTTTTTAGGGTCAATTGACTTTAGTTGTGCAGATTTTCCATGAGCAGGTAGGGAACTTTTGATGGGATATGATTCATAAAAGGTTCTGCTGCTCCCTGCAGGCCATTACAAAAAGTTATGTTTATACTGTGAATATAATCTATGTACAATTTAAGAGCAATAGCCGTTTTTCACTTTGAAAGCTATTAAACTAGCTACAGACATGTGATTTATGAGGCGCTCTGCTGCTCTCTGCTGGCCAGGACCAGGAGTTATTTTTAAAAAGTGAAAATATAGTTAGTTCTAAAGAGGTTGTCTGTTTCAACAAAAATATATTATTAAACAAGGCATGTCTGTACTTTATTTGCATACAAATAATTAACATTTTTAAATGTAAACCCTGGACCACTACTTACTAAAGAGGGATTAGATAAAATGACCTTGTATTATTGGAAACTGATCTTGTGCATTGTTAGAAATGGAACGATGTGTAAAAAATGCCTTTTTACTTTTTATTTGCGGAGTTAACAGAGAACTAAGAATAGCTGGGGACTTTAATATATAAGTGCAATGACACTAAAGTGATGTACTCAAGGAGACCCTTTGCCTGTTTCATACTAGGACAGACAACAGTAACGCAAACCAAAACATAAGAAACAAAACAGAAAATGTCAAAGTAATTGTTTAGGTAACAGGAAAGCAAAAAAAATGGACGAGTGAACTGGAAGGGACAGAAAAGGATCCTTGTGGATGAGTTTGAAAAGTGAAGCCTAGATAAACATGCAGATAATTTCCTCAAGAGAATTTATTTTTAAATAAGATGGTGTTGGTAGATGGTGGATTAGTCATCTGTTTAATGGCCCCAGACTTATCCTGATTCCTCAGTTGCAGATGGATCAAATGGATTCGGACGACTGTTTTTACCTGCTACTGGCTCCTCCTCCTCTGACTCTCGCTCGGTTCGTTCTGCGATACTGAAGTCTGACGATGTTTCGTTGTCATACAGGCCATCAACCTGCCCCGAGCCACTCTCCTCTTCCCCTCCAGGCATTCGGGGAGAATCAACATTTGTCACCACTGAAATGGTTGGATTTGAGGTGCTTCCTGTGTCCGATCCGATTGTGCTTCCACTTTCTATTTCAAAATAAAAAGCTGAGGAGTGCTCATCTAAATCATCTGGAGTTTGCCCTGACCCTGAAGTGGTGGGCGGTGGGACGATGATGGGGCTTTTGGTCGAATATGTAAGCATGCCTTCTCCAGAAGCAGACGTCTGTCCCTTATCCCATTCCTGATCTACGCCTTCAGTTGAATCGGGAAAAACAGCCGACCCAGAGGTGCTGCTTGTGTCTAACATTTGCGCGTCTGGGGTAGGGGTAAAGGGGGTTGTTGTGGGAGAGGAAGGTAGGGTGGAGGTCCCGTCTGTGGTTGAAAAGCTGGATTCTGTGGGGCCAAACTCTGTGGCTGCAACAAAAACGGGCAGGTCACTTATTGTGGATTGACGAAGGTAGGAATTTGGAGAGGACAGTGTTGGGACAATAGGGCTATGAGAGACTAAAGACTGGTCTAAAAACAGATCTCCCACAGAGACAGAACTCATAACATTGTTTAGACTAACACCAGAGGTCGACAATATACCAACGCTTGAGTACACCTCTAAACTAGCAGAGTCCCAAGCTGACGACGGGACTGACTGAAGTGGGAAATGAGAAGAGGCATGCACCAAGGATGGAAATGCGGAGGGCTCCAATGAACAGCCACACAAAGTGTCCATGTCGCTCGCCAAAGGAATACCATCACCACTGACCTCGTGGAGAAAAGAGTCTATCTTGCTTCCGGTCGCGTACCTCGAGTTATCTGCTGAGCGAGACAAGCCAGGTGTGCTACCAAATAGGGTGAAGTCGCTAGAAAGGAGGACCGAGGGATGGAGAGTGGGGCTAATAGAGACTGTAGAAAGTAACCAATCGGATTCAGATGGTTCAATAGAGGCATCAGAAGCATCCAAAACACCTTGTAAAGGAGGAGTATGACTAAATGTTGATCGATCACCCAAAGATTTTGAAGAGAAAGAATAAAACCCAACACCACGGGACACAGGATCCATTTCTGTATCAGACAAGGGATAAGCAGGATGGGGCAGGGTCGAGGGAAGAAGCGCAGGGGACGACGGAAGGGTTGGTTCTTGGCTAGACAGCGGTGCAGTAGTGCCATGCTGGGGGTCCAAGCTGGAGCCAGGCCAAGAGGAGGTGGGAGAGGGAGAAGGAAGGTCATGCAGGCAAGCAGAGAGGGCCACATCGTCAGGGTCCGCAGTGGCACACACAGGGGTGGAGGAAGGGGACGGGACAGAGAGGGTCTCACCGTTTGATAGTGAAGTCTGCAAGTCAGTGTCAGGGAATATGACAGGGGTTGATGAGGCAGACGAACGGGGCATGCTCGAAGTTGAAGGTTTGTGAAAGGGGACTTGAGTTGAAGAGGTATTTTGGGTGTTGAAGTTTTCTTGGTGGGACTTGGGAGGAGCTTCAGTTGTAGTGGACATACTTGCGTTACGCGTGGGGCCGTCTTTCGCAGGACGCAGCAGACCTCGATCAGTCGCAGCTTTGATGAACGGCGAAGATGTAGTTGTATTGCCGAAACTTGTTGTTTTGCTTGTTGTTTGTGAAGTAGAAGGCACTGCCGCTGTGGTGGTGCTGAATGGAGAACCACCTTTCCCACTTTTTGTCTTTGGGCTGGTGAAAACCGAAGCAGAAGTTGTGATACTAGATCCATCATCAGTTTTACCAGTGGCATGTTTTGGACTCTGAAGACTGCTGTCTGTTTTTGCACCGGTGGAGTACCAAGGTTTGGTGGTGGAGGTACTATGAGCTTTTGAAGTTGTAGGGGAGTAAACAGGCACATTAAAATGAAACCTTCCCCTGTTTTGTGATGACACAGTGGCCTCTGGTGGCAGCGTGGTGGTAATGTGCTGTGTGGTCTTTTTCGATGCACTCTGGACAGAATGAGTGGATTTGGTTGGAGACTCTGTGGCGGTGCTTTTCCATCCTGTTTCAGCTGTCGTGGTTTTGAAGCCAGGCGGAGGTAAACCAGGGGATTCGGTTGTTGTTGTACTTGGGGAGTTTGTGGGAATTAAAGCAAGACTGTAATCCTCAGTTTGGACAGATTCATTCAAGGTTAAATCGGGTTGATAGTTGTCCTGTTGGTGACAAAGATACGTCGAAATAAACAATTGAAAGAAAAATAATAAGATATTAAACAAGAAAAAAGCTTACTCACTTCATCATCAAAGTCATTTGAATCGGGATCCAGTGCATTTTCTGGAAAAGAACACATTTAGAGGTTTCAACACCACTTGCTAATTTGATAATTTCTAATGTAGGAGCTAAAATAAACCACACAAATGGTAAAAACAATATGAAAACATGTTTTAACACACATGGGGACACACCTCACTCCATCACTCACTGCAATAACTGTGAACTTTACATTTCTGCAGTAAATGCATCATACTCCACACATCTGCTTTATTCCATTTCTCTCCCTCCTTACCCTATCTCGGCCTTTATTAGGTTTTGTCTTTTGTTACTCAAACTGACACATTCCCTTTTTTACAGCCATGCCATAAAGATGTGCCAAATGTATTTTTTAAGTAATTATACCAAATAAAATATGCACTTGTATTTTATGCCAATTTAATATGATGATTTAAAGTTAAGTTATACGTTTATGATCGTAACAATGACAATAAAGGATTTAATTAATTAGGTCGGATCCATCCTCTTAAACCTGACCTCACAAATAAAATGAATGTGTTAATGATGTTAAGGGGTGAAAATGGGAAAGAATGAAAAGAAGGAAAACACACTCACATGCAAAATTACAAGCGTTCACATGCATGAAAATCTCCTCAAACAAGCAACCACAAAAAACCTTGAATAAATAGCATTTGCAATTAATAATTTCCTCGATCCTCCAATTTTAAAACTTCCATCTGTTGCACCAGAGACTGTTATTTGCAAATGCTGAGTGGAGACTGACAGCACACGCAGGCATGGACAGCAGGTGTGGCTCTTACCTGAGTGAGGCTAAAGCACACGTCATGGAGACCAGTTCAAAGTGGTTTGTGAAGCACGAGGTGAGGTTTTAAAAGTTTAATGAAATGGGTTTGAGGGAAGAGGATGATGAGATGATGCAAGAAACCCTGGCTACTTTTGTTGATCTGAGTGGTTAAATTTAAATCGTTGGCTGTATGTTACTTGTACTGCTGACTAAATACTGTTTTTACTATTTTATTTTATGTATCACCTTGCAACATAATCATTTAGCAGCTGAGAACCTTCAATCCATTCTACACGGTCATGTTGTACCATTTGCTAAGTGCAACACTAAAGCTAACCATAGCATCATGCAGATTATTTCTCATGCATACCAGTTACCAACGCTAAAACAGGATGCAGGACTATCCTTTAAAACATGCCATGGTAGTTTATTAAGTGTAAAGTTTAGTTATATTATACAGAGAGTGGTATATGTCATTATTACTATTCTGCATTACACAAGTCGCTGCACACATGAAAAAAACATTTGTCTTACTGTGACAAGGAATGGACATCACAAAACAAAAGCAAAGATGACAGCTTTGCCTTTTCTATGTGACATGAAGTAACACAGGAAATGACATCATGATCCCAAACCCAACATTATCTTATAGAAATATAGAGAAAGCACATTTAAAGAGAAAAGACTGTTATGTTAATGATGACATATAATACCACAGTGCTTTGTTTAACCCCAGGCGTGCATATATTCATTTAAATTGTGGGCTGGGTGAAGAGTGAAAGAGGAAAAGGGAGAATGGCTGGTAATAAACAGTGGAAGAAGTTTGAAAGAATGACTGCAAGCTACCAAATATATTTACATTAGAAATATAGTTCATGTAATGCAATACCATATGTCAAATAATGTACGACCACGGCCAATATTTAGGTTAAACATGTCCATCATAACTTATGGCTTTTTCTACAGATACCTTTTTTCAAGAAAAATATAAAATAAATATTTACTGCAAGACAAAGTATTACATTTCTATGTAAAAGAAAAAATTTGAATAAAATAAAATGCTAAAATGTTTTGACATAAAAAGTTATTTGTTGCATATTCTCAGATATAGGCTTTTAGAGATTAATATTTTTCCTGAATCAAAATGTTTTAAATAAAATAAATAAAATTTGCAGCAATATGGTATTATCTGCTGGACTACAGGCTGCCTCTCATGGGTCGGCGGCGGCGCTTACCAGGATCATCGATGGGCATGACAACCTTCAGGGGCTCACTCACTCGTCCGTACTGACCGTTGGTGCAGATGGCCACCACCTGGATCATGTAGCTTGTGTTTGCCACCAGGTTGTCCAAGATGGCACCCTGAGGGACAGAGATTAGATTATTATTTTCCTTCTTATTTCAAATAAGTATAATGCTCATGTGTGCTTTCTGGTTCGTACCACGTCCTGGTCGCCGTCTGTCAGGTATTCAGTGGAGGTTGGGTTGTCAGCGTTTGCCAGCCAGTAATTAACACAGTATTTCTCGATGCTGCCGTCATAAACAGCTCGGGGTCGCTCCCATGTCACCAGCAGGCTACTCAGGTTGTACGGCGTCGACTGGATGTTCTCCGGCTCTGAACTGCACACTGAGAAAAGAAATGCAGTCGTTTGGATGAACCTTTCAGTGGCCATTGTCCTCCTCAAAAATCACTTCAGAGGGGTCAGAGCTGAGATGGGAGGAACAGAGATAATGCAGTTGACAGACACAATGAAGTCTGGACTAAGATAGATTACTGACTGAGATGTTTTCTTAACCTTTGACTTCTAAACCTCTAAGTGGTGCAGCTTAATGATGATATTTACAGCTTTGCCACCAGAGGGCAGAGTAACCTCGTATAGAAATGTAAACTTTCAAGCAAGTATTTATAGGTAATAATTCACAGATGAAACAGCTCATCAGAGACTTTTAATATCTTTAGTAGCTATAGCTAAATAATACTGGTATCAAAACTGGCTACTTCGGATATATATTGAGTGACCATGAGCAAATAATGTGTTCACACTGACTGTAGCATATATTTCTCTAAAGTTAGGACAGTTATATTTTAATTTCCATTTTTATTTATGGGAGCTAAAGAGATTTGATTATTATTTTTCCAGGTATATAACCACAGATGTCCTTTGTGTGAGTTACATATAATGAAAAGATGTTCTCTTAAACAGCATTATCTTAAAAATCCAATTTCTCTGGCCACTCTTACAGCTGCACATGTATTGAACTCATTTTGCTCCACTTCTCCAAACTTTGTGCTGACAACTATCTACTGTTGAGAATAAATAAGCTACTTAAAAGTATAATACAACACCAGAGGACAGAGTAACACAGGGCAACTTTACAGCCTTGCGATATGTAATAATATCTAAATGAATGGTTTGTGGATTATTTTAAAGCTGTTTGTGGTACGTGTTAGATGCCCTTGTTGGTCATATATTATATCTTTACTATGATTATTTTGACTTGCTATCTTTTTCTTTGAATGGGTGAGTTTAGAACCAGCATAACTTTCTTTTGTGTAACAATATTCTGCATAAAAGATCAATACCATTTCATTACCAGTCACTGCCCAAATCCACATTTACCTGAATCAATGTCCTCTTCTATCACTGAGCACATGTAGGTCGGTGGACGTCTATTATTATCCTGCTGTCAATTAACCATCATTTGTAACCCACTTGTTTCTGATTCATTTAAGTTTTAATTAGCAGCCAACTACTTAAAAAAAATAAAATAAAATAAATGAACAGGGTCAAACTAGGGCCTGTTTAATACTCGCCTACAAATACCATTTCTATACTTTTAGAGCTGTTTTAAAATGGCTATAGTTGATTCCTTTTAGAAACAGTTCACCTGTAACCATGCAGAAAAATGCTTTATTGTCTGTTGATCAATAACACATAGTGCTCATGAGAAAATAACATTAAGAAATAACATTGTTTGGATTGATTTAAAGTAAAGTCTTCAGGAGGAAACTGTTTTGAATCCATTCGTTTTGAGAGACACAGGTCAGACAGTAAATGTTTGGGCTGTGAACAGTTGGTGTTAGTTTTAAGGCTCTAGGCAGATAATGGTTGTCCTTCTGTGATGCAAGAGGACAGCCAGTGATTTTCTCTACAGTATTTATGACCCTCTGTGCAGCCTTTTTTCTCACACAGAGTGTTGTAAGGCTAAGGGTAGGTTTTCATTCAGTCGTTCAGTTTTTTTGAGAGACTATGGTAAACCAAAAAACCTTCTCTGGTGAGCCTTATCACACTTTTGCAGAATTAGCTTCTTGCTATTTGGACAAATAACAACATTACAGCCAATAACAGTGACATAATTCAAAGCAACTGCCTGGAGAAAGACTATTATGGGATTTAACAGGAGACTGCCATAAGGAATAAAGGCACACTGGTTATAGCGTATCATAGTAAAGTATTTTTTGTGTCCCAAGTAAGAATACATGACCCAAAAAATAAAAAAAGTGTAATTGTTTGATATAAAAACTAGCTTTATGTGTCTAATTTGTTTGAATCTACATTTGTATTCAACATGGACATGGAATATACATGTTATTTTTGTTTTTATCCCTATTTAGTCACACAGGTTTTATATTAAGACAAGCAGGACTGTGTTACTTTCTCCATTTTCAGAAACATGTGGTTCAACACTATCTCTCCATTCAGTGCAGGTTTACATGTGTGAACTATACTTAAAGGTAAACAGAATATCCTTTAAAAGGCAGTGTAAAAAAACAGGGGCGCAGTAGATGTTATTTCGACCAACCTGGAGTGTGGACCTCCTCTGTGCCAGTGTAGGATGAGAAAATCTGGCCCATGAACTGGCCCTGCTGCTCCCTGTAGTTGTTCTGGAGGTAGTCCATCAGCATGACGTACCCGGCCTGCTGCATGGTCATCACCTCGCAGAAGACCTCCAGCTGCAACAGAAACAAACCAGCAACAAGTCAGTGAATGAGGCAGGGGAGGTAAATGTAAATGTGCTTCCTTTTTTTGAGAATATATCTCATTAAATGAGGCTGTAATGAGAACTCAGTGCTTATAATGCACTTCTATTTTTGTTTAAAAAAAAAAAATCCTGAAAATTACTGTTGGAAAATGTGACATAATTAATTTATTTTAAGTTAAATGAACAATAATACAATTTAAATGCTTTTCCCAGTTAAACATTCAATGTGTATTTGTGCTTAAACTTACAGAGTCACAATTTTTGCTCATGACAAATTTAACATTAAATTGAATTTAATGTAAATGGACAATGCAAATTCCTTCAGTAGTTCTCCTCTTGTCATCTAAAGT
>JALDNG010000015.1:16155000-16295000 GCA_024349245.1 Neodontobutis hainanensis | reverse complement strand
CACATGGTTGAAGTGTAAAAACAGTGTTTCTGTTTGAGTCTAGTGCAGTAACTCATCTTTTGATCAATAAAGCCGTGTCTTGGCTTCAGCTCACGGCTCTTTCTCATTTTGGACTAAGCTTCCAAACTGCTTTTACGTTAAAACAGTGAAGGCAGCTCTCGCGGAGGGTTCTGCAGTAGTAAATGTGTTTCCAGACTCGTATTGGTCTGATACGAGAGGTTGTTTATCTAATAAGGAGCAAGTGGGTGGGAATGATCACAGTCTCAACATCAGAGCTGCAGGCTGTATGATTATGGACACGATGACTGCAGCAGAGATAAAAAATCAATGAGATATAAAAATCCTTTCAAGCATAAAAGGTTAAAATAATGCACTCAGCATTTTTCTTAATTACCTCAGATATTGTGGAGCCAGATGTGTGAAAACAGACAAAGAAGACGTTATATTTTAACTGCACAGACGCTCAAGAGTTTAATGTAATTCAGAATGAAGTTAGTGGGATTTTTATTACTGCTCAAGAGGCCGTTCTCTCTGTCAACACTGAGGAAATACTTCTGAGATGAATCACTTCACAATTATGATAGCTGTTTGAATGATCTAATCAGCTAAGAAAGTACAAGCAAGTCTGTTATGGGAAAACAGAATAAGTGGTGTTTTTAGCAGTTACATCATTATGGCTCGCAAAACCATTAGCCAACGGTGACAAATACAGCACATTTACTGTAACAATAGTAATGTTAGAAAAATAAAATACTGATATTGTCTGTTGAATGACTTATGAAGATTTATCAATAAAAACAGGGTTCTCCAGATGTGTGTAACACTGAGGTTATTCCAGCTCTGATATGAGACACGTCTGGCCACCAACTTCCCCAGACTTTAATGCTGCTGTAGTAATAGATCAATATAAAATTCATATTTCAGTCCACCATATTTATTAAGTAGATTCTATAGGCATCCTTACAATGATCTTCTATGGCCTCTTCTATCACCCAGAATGAGCTGAATATCAATTTACTGCGGGTCGTCCCTGCTCTTAGCACTGACATTTAAAAATCTGCTCCAGCCGATGGTAGTGTTACTTTTACTTAACCATGCACCAAATGAGCTGTCTAAGCCAGAAAGTCAAAGGCCAGCTGGCATGGAAACAGACAGGAACGAGGAGCAGAGAAGCAAATAGAGAGAAAGTGCTCTGGTGCTGTGTTCACGGAGAGCACTATTGAGCCGGTTCATTTGATTATGAGTCATTGGCTGAGATTAAAAGCAAAGTTGATGGATCAGTTGTTGTGGGGGGGCAAAGCTAGATGAACAAACTCTTCTCATTTTCACCTTCCTCTGTGCTTCTTTTGTTTCAACATATTGAAAATCCTGATCTTTTTGGGGTTCACTGCTTAAACTGCATTAATTTACATTATTCCATTTAGCTGACGCTTTATCCAAAGCGACTTACATTGTTCTACAGTAATTACCAGTGTTACAGCCACTGGAGGCAAGGTGGTCTTGCCCAAGGACACAACGACAGTATGAACTGTGGGGAGAGTGGGAATTGAACCCCCTACCTTCCGGTTGAAGGACGACTGCTCTACCCACTGAGCTACCGCTGCCACTGCAATAATGTTATAGTGTTCCATCTGCCAGGCATTCACCATAGTTCATTCATTCATTCATTCATTCATTTTCTACCGCTTTGTCCCGTTAGGGGTCGCGGGTGACTGGAGCCTATCCCAGCAGCTTTGGGCCTGAGGCAGGGTACACCCTGGACAGTGGCCAGTTAGTCGCAGGGCTAACATTTAGAGACAGACATTGACAGACAACCATTCACTCTCACATTCATTCACTAGGGACACTTTAGAGTTGCCGATTAACCTGTACATGCAAATACACCATAGTTAATTATCTTCAAAAGCAGTAATGAATATTGCAAGTCAAATAGTTTGATGAGCTTTTTAGGAGTTTCTTGTTGGGAACTGGTAGGAAATGTTTTTGTCTTCTCATTTTATTGATACATTGATTATTATAAAGGCAATATTACATGTGGCATTTTTTCCTAATATTGTGCAACCATGTTGGGCTTCTATGTTGACTTTATATTACATTTTGTCATGTTTTTATCACCATTCCTCACTGTTCACAGATCAGCCTAAAGAGCTAAATCCCTAAGTCTCTTCGGTGCATTCACATGCGTCGTGCAGAACAGGCTGTCGTGGTTTGCTCTGGGTTCTTCAGAAGACACAGGAGGAGGCTGCTTGGGTTTTAGTTTCTTTTCCAGTCACGTCGTTTTTGCAGTGACTTCTGTAAAAGAGAAGCCAAGAAAACAAAGGTTCTTTAAATACATTCATCAAAATGCCGACATTATTTATGACTGGGTTGGAGATTTGTTTTTGCCTCTGAATGACAGGCAGCAAACAAATAACAAAAGCTTCGAGGGTGGTTTATTCAGAATGAATGGCTTGATTGACAGCACCATAAATCTCATGGAAACATCACATTGTTAAAGTGAAGGCTGTTAACATCAGTTTGGAAGCTTTATAGATGTCATATCAAAATCAACAAGATCTAACTCCAAGATAATAGGACTTTCAAAAGTGTATGCAAAGGGAATTTATTACAGTCTAATGCTGAAACACAGTTTGACAAGATATTATTATATTTTTGTAATTACACTGCACACATCCTGTTCACTGGAGGGGGACAGTCTTCACACTTAATTAGGATGTTATCAGATGGAGCGCTGGTGAGAAACAACACATTTTGGATTTGTATTTTTATGTATAAATATGTTCAATATGTTTTTCAGAATTTCTTTAAATTTTCCTCAGATTTTCATACTTACTCACCCAGACACTGCAGAGACTTTCATCTTTTTCATTTTGTTGGACTACTATTAATCAGCTATTGACTCTGTTAATTACATTTTTTTTGTTTATTATTTATGGAACCACAGATGTTTTTCTGTCTTTTCAGGCTGTGACTTGGTGTTGTCAAGGGAAGGCGTCTTTTCATGGCCTTTGGGTCTTCTTAACCTCTTCTGCACATGATTTTAATTCATGTTTTGTTAACTGTTTTTCATAATATCGTATGTGTCATCTGCAAATTTACAGAGGTAGTATTATAATCCACAGTCCTCACATGGTTTCCACAGTCTGGGCTCCAACAAATGCTGAAACGTATGTAAAGAATTTATCAGTAGTACAAAAATGAAGGTGTCCAGTAAAACTTTGGCATCTGTGGTTAGCGACTTTTGCCGCTGTTAACTCTACAAACCTCTCCATCTGTTCAAAAAGAGTTCTTCCTGTTATGGCGGTGTACAGGCACATCCCTGCCTCGACCTTTTCGGATTCACCAGACGAAGACGGGTCTCATGTTACAAAGGACTGGCTTTAAAAGTTTCTTAACAGATTTTTATATTCTTTATCTTCACTTTTAACAAGGCTTTAAACCATATTATTTACAATTGAAGGTAAAGAGCTGTTTTACAGTCCGTCTCCATGAGGTGGTTTAATTATTGCATTAGCTGTTTTATCTCATCTTTGAGCAAATACAAGGCATCATCCCCCGCACTGGTCAGATCACACTGATACTTCTACCGCAGTACGTGTGAAAGTGTGTCTGTGAAACACCACTGTTGATGGAAGATAGATTTAATTTACCCGTCTGGTTCACATTGTCTCCACTGAGCGGCTGTGTGGGCTGAGGATGTGGACTCATCGTTCACATGTTACATCGAGGACCAACTATAATAGAATGAGACACACACAAACACACACATCAGACTCAATATCCAAAGGAAATTAAAGATCTATCCATAAGAAACATTATTAAAAACGACACACGCCACCTGTGTCAACAAAAGCGGTCATATTCCTCATTCATTTCTAAGAGAGCGCAGGGTAAAGATGCTGAATTGGTCATTAAATAAGAGGCTTTGAAACAAACTTGCCACATGTGTTTAGTCAGTATTCACTGTTCTACTCAAGATTAAGTTCTTGGGTGCTACTTTACTAAATACTGTACGCATTTGTAGAAAGTCCTCAAATCTGCGAATAACTTCACGTGGTGTTATTTTGCGACCTGTACAGAACAAACTATGCATCCAGTAATGTACTGGTCTTTGCCACTGATCTTTATGACAGCACAAACTAAAAATGGGCAATAAGACATTTTTAGACAAGGCTTGTTGTTTTTCAGATAGTTGGTGACAAAGGAGCAGAATGCAACAGTATTATTTAGACTGATACCTTTTGTTATAGCTCACTGATTTCTTAGTTACTATGGTTACGTCACCAAGCCCCCAAAAAAACAGCTTAATTATAAACTGTTCCGAGGCTCTAAAATTAAACACATCGTCTGTTGGGGACATTTGCCAAAGCCATCTTGCTTTTGTACCATTTGTGATTTTTTTTGTGGCTAATGCTAATTCTGCCATTGAAAATGTATTGGGGTTGTAACTGAACTATGTTTATACAAACATAAAAAGGGTCTGTTGCTCGTAGACTCATAACTTGTCTAAATGCTTGAATATAAAGCACTACTGAATATTGAGGCACTCTCTAATGTTCTCTTCCCACTCACTGACAGCACACACATGCCGTCAGTTTTCCATTTGTTTTGTTGGTGGCTAACATCTTATCAGCTTTTGAAAATGTATAGTCTACTTTACATTGTCTAACTCTGGATGTTGCTACAGTTGCTCACAAACAGAAGCAGGGTCTGTTTTAAAGCCTGAAGTATCATAACCCTTTACTTTAATGTTTCTATTTGACTGCCACATTACCACATCTCTCGTGGCTCAATGAACTGCATTATCCAAATACCACTTAACACTCTGTATCTCATCTTGCTTTACTCTCTGACATTTTAAAATGATATTCATTTCATGCATATCTTTGTAATTAAATTGCCCTTTAGGCAATCATGTGCAGTGGAGGATGACAGCTTTTTCAAACTTTATGAGGGATGTTATCAGATGAAGAGCTGGTGAGAAAGAAATGTGCCCAAAATGAAAAAAAGGAACATTTTTTTTATTTTTGAGTCAGCTGCTAATGAGCCATCGGCCCCAGGCAAATCTGAATAATAAAACAGATTGTCTATTAGGGTAATTGACTCATCTCTACTAGCTTCAGTGTAAATAAATATCTATATAATATATATATTCAATTATGTTACAGCCCTATATCTACTCTTGAGTCAAACACACACATGATTGGTCAAAGTCTGGAGATAGCCAAAGCTAAAATCCCCTACATTTCACTGTGCCATGTTCCCACTGTGATGTCTGCTCAGTAAAACACATCACATAATGCCCACAGGCCTTCTGACTGACTCCCGTAAATGCAGAAGCCAAATCCTGGACTGCCTTGGGCCAAAAGAGCCATCAATAAGGACGCACATAAGGACGGACCTAAAAACATAGTAAAGGTTTAGTTAAAGCTGATCCAAAGAAGTCCAAAAGGTGGACCAAAAGAATGTCCGAGGCGTAATGCTTTGAAAATGTCTATTTTCAAAATTAGTCTATGTGGTCGACTACATAAACTCACAGAGGATGTTGAAGCTTAAAAAAAAAATGATGAAAGTGTAATGCAATGTGATTAAACCTTCAGAAACCATGCTCCATTTGCTAAATCTATAATGTTGTGTTTAAGAATGAAGACATTTTTTGTAGCTCCAACTGCTTTATCTTATTGACACAAGCCTGTCATTTGCCCTGTAAAATTTCAAACTTAGCCATACAATTTGAATGACCGTGCCCTAAACAAACGCAAACATAACACTCCATAAATATTAAATGTTATTTTCACCCATTACAAACCCAATGCGTTTGGGCAAGCTTTCATTCCACACTGGTTTGTTTTTGTTATTTAAACATTATTATTACACCATCATCCGAGCCATAGGAGCACCCACACAGCCTCATTGTACTAAAATAATCTGTGACATGCCCTTTCCCGCCCAATTTCCTCGTCTTGGCCTTGTCCTTCTGTGTATGTCACTTGTTACGTGGTCCCTGATCCCGGCAGAGCGTTTGGGGAGTGGTGCTCGGAGCTTCCCTCGCTCCCAGAGAATCCCCCATGCTTTTGCTAATGGCACATCAGCAGCTGTCAGTGGGCCTGCACTGCGTCAGCCACTTTAATTGGCTCGCATGGATGTGGTCTGCAAAGCGCTCAGCAGAATTGAGCCTACACCACCCTCGCGTTACATCCCCCCTGCAGCTTTTTTTTTTTTCCTCTTTGCATCTGTATCATTAGTGTAATGCTCCCGTTTCCTCTGAGCCTTTGAAGGATGGGGAGATTCCAACGAGCGGCGGCAAAGGAGGAGGAGGGGTTTGGGCACAGGCATGAGTCACACCACAGCTACTCTTTTTATTATTATTCGTTGCAGTTTTTTGCGAAGAATAGGAACTCATCAAAAATATGGTTTGTCTACAATTCTTACTGAAAGAATGTGAACATGTGACTTTATACGTAACAGAAACTCTTGCTATTAACAAATGCCCTGCTATACATAACTATAACTAATATTGAGAAAGTCATGGATTTTAAATAGTTTGGTCAAGATTTTGGAAAAGGAAATATGAATGGCTTTGTGTCCGACATGACCATACCACCATAGTGAACGTTACAAACCTGCTCCACTTTATATAACATGCAGCTAATATATGGTATTATTGCTTGACTGCACTATCATTTCCTTATGCTAAAAATGTTAAAAATAGCTGAATAATAACTTCATTTTGGTTATCAATTACGTGATTTTTGCTCATGGAGATTTGATAAAAACTTAGAGTTAAAGTTAAAAAGTAGTTGGAAGATATATTGTGGAAAATATGTATGAACGCTGTGAGCCTGTCATTGTGTTTAAGACATAGGTTAAATGATATATATACTGTTATATTTTTTACTGTTTTTTTAAAGAGTGTCATCACTACTAAGCTAAAACCAAGACTTGATAACGATAAAAAAAATTTTCTTAGTGTGAAAACTATACCAGGTCAAAAACAAAAACAGAAAACAATGTCTTGCAGAACAATAGCGTTGGCAAAACCAAGTAAAGATGCGTATACAAGTCAGTCTAGGTGGAAAAACAACCTTACTTGATTTTTAACTCATCTATTGTTTTACTGTATGTGGCCACATCCTTGAGCAGCACCTGTTTCTTTGACATTTTCTTGACTTTCCGACCCATTGAAGCACTCAGTTTATCAGGTTCTGTTTTTTTTTCTTTTGTGTGAAATGAACTTTGGTCTTATTCATATTTTCATTCATCTAATTTCATTATGACTTATTAGAGATTATTGGCATAATACATTTGGAGAATGTAGATTTTAGTGTGGACATAGCCACAATTTAAAGAGTAAGTTAAACCACTAACTGGACAAAATGTGGCTATTAACCATTGACTTCCATGTGTGTTTTTTCCAGGCTGGCTGCACCATGTCCTCGCCCCAAAGTGAGGACATATCAGGCTACCATCTGAGCGGTGAGACACTTTCCACTATTTCTACTTCACTGAGCTTTTTCTCTTGAGGCTTTGATGATTGGCAGCTATGCTTTTTAATCCCCATCGGTGTAAACATGTGCTTCAGACCATGACAGATGATTTTTATTCTTTTGTCTCTGTGTATTTGATCCAAGATGATCTGTTGTGCTCATACGTTTACATACCTTGGCAGAATTTGTGATTTTTATGAGCTATATTTCAGAGAATATAAATGATAACACAAAAACTTTTCTTTCAATTACAGTTAGTGGTTGGGTGAAGCCATTTATTGTCAAACAATTGTTTACTATTTTTAAATCATAATGACAACAGATACTATCCAATGACCCTGATCTAAAGTTTACATACCTCAGTTCTTAATACTGTGTATTGCCATCTTTAACATCAATGAAAGTTTAAAGTATTTTGTGGAAGTTGTGGATGAGGCTCTTTATTTTCTCAGATGGTAAAGCTGCCTATTGTTCTTGGCAAAAAAACTCCAGTTTCTGTAAATTCTTGGGCTGTCTTGCTTGAACTGCACATTTGAGATCTCCCCAAATGTGCATCAGTAGACTTAATATCAGTCTCCTGATACTGAGGTCAGGAGACTGAGGCCAGTCCAGAACCTTTATGCTGCTGTAGCCAATGACAGGTCGACTTGGCCTTGTGTTTTGGATCGTTGTCATGTTGGAATGTCTAAATACGTCCAATGCGCAGCTTCCGGAGTAATAAGTGCAAATTTTCCTCGAGTATTTTCTGATAACATGCTCCATTCATCTTCCTGTGCCTTTGTAGCTCACACATCCCCAAAACATCAGCGATCCACCTCCATGTTTCACAGCAGGAATGGGCTACCTATCATCATAGGCCTTGTTGACTCCTCTCCAAATTTATGGTTGTGGTCAAACAGTTCAGTCTTGGTTTCATCTCTCCAAATTACTTTGGTCCAGAAGTTTTGAGGCTTGTCTCCGCGCTGTTTGACGTAATGTAAGCAGGATGCTTTATGGCATTTGCATAGAAAAGGCTTTTCCGACCATGAAGCCCATTTTTCTTAAAGTGCCTCCTTATTGTGCATCAATGCTCTCTTCCTGTAATTCAGCAAAAGTTATTTGTGGGTTTTTCTTTGCATCCTAAACAATTTTCCTGGCAATTGTTGCTGAAATTTTTGTTGGTCTACCTGACCTTTTCCACTTAATTAGAGTTTGAAAACTGTTGATTGGCATTTTCAATTCCTTGGATATCTTTATATAGCCTTTTTCTGTTTTATACAGTTCAATTACCTTTTCCTGCAGATCCTTTGACAATTCTTTTGCTTTTCCCATGACTCAGACAGAAACGTCAGAGCAGCACTGGATGAAAGATACAAGGGTCTGTCAAGAGCCCAGAAACTTACTGACCTTTTATACACACACACACACACACACACACACACACACACACACACACACACACACACACACACACACACACACACACACACACACACACACACACACACACACACACACACACACACACACACAGATTACAAACAAACAGAACCCAGATGAGGATAGTTACCTTTAGTAGCCACTCAAACCTGTTTGTGTCAAACTCACCAGGGTATGTAAACTTTACATCAGGGTCATTTGGGTAGTTTCCGTTGTCAATGTGATTTGAAAATAGGAGACACAATTGTTTAACAATAAATGGCTTCACCCAACCACTAACTATGAGTGAAAGAAAGTTTTTTTTGTTATCATTCATATTTAGATTTTGTCAGGGTATGTAAACTTATGAAAAAGATATGTTTTACCGTTGGCCTTGTCAGCTGGCCACCAACGAAAACCACAAAACCATTGAGTCTGCTCTGTAATTGCCATATCGTTTGCATTATAAAGCAGGGATAAAGCTGTCAAAGTCTCGCCACAGAAGCAATTTATCTTTGGAAAGTCACTTTAGCGCACCCTCATTATGTCTCTAAAATACAACATGGCGTGCACTGACATTAAATTAGGAGAAGTTTTTTTACTCTGCCACTTCATTTAAGATTTTGCCCCAAACTATTATCTGATTATTGTGAAACTTTATGTGCCTTGACTGTTTCTCAATGTCATCCCACTGCTCTGTGATAAACGATGAGCCCTGGAACCACAGCAGAATGTACTCAGTGAGTGTGAGCTTAATCAAACTCCTGTTTAAATGAAAATACGCTCGAACCTCTTGCACTCAGCCTTAGTTATCCATGCATAACACTATAGTATTATGTCTACCGTTTTACTTATTTTGTCTGCTGCTCACATGTGGTATGACAGTTGTGGTATGTTGTTGTGTTTGTCAGTGGTGCGTAACCCGCCGGGCTGGGAGGCAGGCATTTACCTGGTGGGGTTCCTGGTGCTGCTAGGATTTGCTGGACTCAACATCTGGAAACTGTGGAAATCTGGGACCTTCCCTGCGCCGTCTCCTTTCCCAAACTTTGATTACCGATACCTGCAAGAAAAATATGGGACCTCCGTTTCAGAAGTCAGACAAAAGGTACATTCACGTCCATGCTGTTCAAACTGCCTATACACAACACAACTCTCAGAATATTTCCTCAAGGCAGGGATACAAAGGTTTTGTTGGTTCAAGTTACAAAATCTTTTACAATAAGCACTGAAGAGCCACTGGAGAGTTTAAAAGGATTTCTCCAGTAGGTTGAAGCTGCTGATTTCAAGGGCTGTCATCTTTCTCCAAGATGGTGCCATAAACTTTTAAAATTGAAATCGTGAATACAAAGTTTTTTTTTTTTCAGGAATTAATTCCTCAATTTATGCAGTACGGCCACTCTCAAAATACTAATACCATATTACCAGTACCATTATTATTGGTTCTGTCCATATCCTTAATAACGATAATTATTATGTGTGGGGTAGTTTTTAATCTACCCTGATGGAGAGTCTAAGGACAGGGGATGTTGTTGCAGTCTGTTAAGCCCCTTAAGACAACTGTTTTTGTGATATTGTGCTATAAAAATAAATGTCTTGTCTTGGCTACTCTATTGCTACAAGGTCTTAAAAAAAGATGTATAAATTCATAGAATCAGTAAAGATCAAATACTCCAATATACACCAATGGCAACAAAGCTGATGTATATGCTTACATTGTTATTTTTTTTCTCCACAAGGTTATAATTTATTTTTATTATCCTATATTATCCAAGTGGGAAAATTAATTGTACAGCCGCCACAAGGGGGCACCCAGGTACACCCATCATTTCACTAATCAGAGACTATAGCATGTTTTGATGTTGGTTGGAAAAACTAGAGTACCTGGAGAAAACCCACCCAAGCGCTGGGAGAACATGGAAACTCCACACAGAAAAGCCCCCTCTAGATAATACATTAAATATTTCAAAATTATGTTTATTGATCAAACTAGTCTTTTTATCTAATTGTTTTTGTTCTAACTCATTCCCACAGAGAGTTGCAGCTAACAACCACCGGAGGGCCTCCACTGCCTCGAGCCGAAAGCCCAGTCTGGCTCTGGGCGATACCTCTGACGTCTTCAGGGACCTGGGCCACCTGGAGCTGATGAGCCGCGAGCTGGACCCCATCGGGTTGGCCCAGCTCAACCGCTCCATCTCCACCGACTCGCTCAGCTCCATCTCGTCCATCGCCAACAACTTTGGCCACGACTTCACTGTGGGTCAGCTTGAGGTGACGCTGGAGGTGGAGCCGTCCAGGCAGCCGGCACAGGGAGTGGGCTACCTCCACATCACCCTTCACCAGGGCAAAGACCTGCTGGAGCGGGAGGAGGGTGACTTCCCAGGCTGCTTCATTCGAGTGTCGCTGGGGCCGGATGAACTCAACGTGGGAGTCACCAGAGTAAGAAGCTGTGTATATGAAAGTCTGGGCACAGGATATAATAAAACTGATATTTAGAGCCGTACTATCTTAGATGTTTCTCCTGCGCCCATAGATGCTGGTAGACCTGTGCCTAAGGTGGCTAAAAAAGGACCTGACTGAGTACCTTGAATTGTAAATGACCATAAAAAGTAGTCCATTAACAGCTGACTATCTAATAAATGCACACTTGACTACCAATGATTCAGACCTGGTATAAAAACCCTCTTGGGATACGGTTAATTAGCAGTTAAATCATGGTGACTGAAGGCGGCTGTAGGCCTGATGATAAAAGCTGCTTTGTGCTGGAGCTCACACTGTGTTGTCTGAAGACTTGTCGCTCAAGGGCCAGCTTTGATTCACTTCAGCTGTGTTTAAGATTGTGGCTGCGGCTGAAGTTTAGCCTGAGACAGCAATCCTTGCAGCGGGTCAAGAGTTGACAAGCCAATCCATTCCTGTTTGACAGAAACACTTCTTTCATTTCCTTGAGTGAGTCTCTCGGGAGTTAAACACATTGACGAGAAGAGCCTTTACCTTCATCAGGAGAAGACGTGCTTAGTTCACTCAATGAAGACTGGATAAGAGCAGGATAGTAAGTCTCATCATCTATAAGGAAGAATGATCATGTTATTTGGCTTTTAGCATTTTCCCCATTCTTTACACCCCTCAAAAGGGGAAAATTAGCACTTAAACAGGTTAGATATAATAATATAGCTGCTTTATTTGAGACACGGATATTAATAGTCAAATATAGCTTTAGTCGGTGGCCATGTTTCCATGTTTCCAAACCTTCTAAGGACTCAAATCTGATAAATTATGTCCCAAAATGAATGTTGACAACTCACTAAGAAATGCAGCTGCAGGGATATGAGTTGAGTTCTGTAAGTTTTATAAAAATGTTGCTTAATCAGAAACAGTCTTGCACTCAATGTAATTGCCTTCTTTTGGTTGAAATAGTGACATTGCTTGCATTGTCTCTGTCAACTCTACTTTTCTGCAGCCTTTTGGACTTGGACTGTACAGTAATTGCCAATATATAAAACAAGTTTGAGTCAAAGTCAAGGTCTATAACATTTTTTCTACTTTTCTAGTGCCACTCAGAATCAGTTTTTTTTTCAATTTACCAATATATTTCTTGTCAAAATCAAATACTGTATATGTATTCTTAATGAAAATGTTTTTTTAAACTTATGTGCCATATATTTCTAACCTCTGGAAGAAGCATATCTGTTTCTTAGGACAGTTGCGTCAGAGAGAGAGAGTAGTACAGTAATACATTACCAGGTTTGCAATTTTGAGATTTACTTAAGCATTACACCTTCATCAAAATCAGGAAAATGAAAGGAAAAGATTTGCCTTCTGAAGTTTTTTTTAGATAAATATTAAATAAATCTCAGTTTGCCAAACCGTAGGAGACAAAGCGATTCTAATATAGATCTTAAAGTGAGTTGTTTCTTGATAAATCTCTAACCAGCTTTAAAGAGTTTTTCATTATACAGTTTAAATCTAGATCTCGACTCATTTGGTGTTGAGTGTGTTTAGACAGTGACAGAACTGGCCTGTGCCGCTCCATCTGCTGCACCTGCCACCAACCTTCTGCTCTTATTTAAACATTGCCAGTAATTTCATTAAAGCTCGACTGTGAGTCATCAGTGGCTAGGCCTTGTGTGTGACTGTGCTTTTGTGTTGGTTTGTGGAGGCCTGTCAGAAATGCTGCAGCAGCTCATCGTCAGGCTCCTTTCTCAGGCGGAGCGTGTTTTCATGTATTAATGTGTTCAGTCTGGTGTTGTAATAATGGAGGCAGTCATTGGCTCTCTCTTTAATGTTGAGGAGCGCTGCCGACTAAAGGAAACCGCTGACATCAGCTCGGCTTCATGGTCAAGCCAGCATCTCCCTTACCCTCGCTGTGTGGGGTCTTTTCGCTCTCTTTTTATTGCTTTCTATGTTTTACCCATCATGCATTTGTCACAATTTCTTGTGCCACATTTTATTTGCTTCTTAGGATTTTCATTTTAATAGTCTGCTTTTGTTGTGTCTATTTCAGCTTCTCAGCTTTGATTGGCTCATTTTCACATACACACACACAAGCTATTCTTATTCCCCAAGTGATACTTCAAAAACTGTTGTTGTTGCACAGAAAGCAGGTCTCGTTGCTCAGCTCGAGGGAGGGATGCAGGATATATAATATATAACAACCAGAACAACACAAACACATAAACTGAATGCTCTTCTTTCCTTTCACCAGAATACAGGAGCATCTACAAGCATATTTACGTCCAACAAGGCATCTGTATAACATTTTAACACAATCAGATCTGTCTCAGCACTGTCACAGGTTGCATTTACATAAAACATGCAATGGTTGTCACATGAAGACTGTAATGTATTAGAATTGTTTATGGCCACACAACAAAGTCAGTGGGGTTTTGTCTTTGGTCTGAAGGGACCACAGCGGAGTTACAGCAGGATCCCATCACTTCCTGGTTTGTCTCTGTTCTTTAGTGGTCACGCTCCTCTTTACATTAGCGCTCTACTGACTCCATATGAACCATCAAGAGCGCTCGGTTCCTCAGTTGCCAGTTACTTGTCTACGTACGTCGTGTTTACTCTAAAGCTTGTGAAGCTGCATTCACTCAAAAAGTGAGTGCACTACAGTTGCCTCTCCTGCTACATAATAGCTCAAACGGATCATCTTTTTGATTCTCTTTGCTTAAATGGGCAATGGGTGGTTATCACAAATCTGCTGTTATTTGTGTGGAAAATATTTCAGAGTTTATACAGGTCATTTTTAATATTACAGATTCAAACACGTTGTTCTTTCCTCCCAAAATGTTGGAAACAGTTGAAATTTGGGGTTGTTTTACATATTTTCATTTACTACTCTATGAATAGAAAGTAAGTATGGTCGTTGAACAGTAATTTTATTGAGATGTTTTATATGGGCTTTTTTGTAATAAACTATAACAAACAGATCCTCTAATGCTGTATCCATATTTCTGTGAAGGGAATAGGACACAAAACCTCTCTAACCCCTTGCTTCTATGTTGATGGGGCGCAGTGGCTCAATGGTAGAGCGGTCGTCCACCAGAAGTTTGAAGGAGTGAATGAATAATGTGAGCGCTTTGAGTCTCTTGGGAAAGGAAAAAACAAATGCATTATGGACGAGACCCCTTCTATTTAGACACAAATTCTACAAGCCAGAAGGGGTCTGGCTTGTAGAGAACAGAAGGAAATCATGTCTGACACTGTCTTCTTTTGTGTTTTTTAAATCTTTGTGAACAGATATGGTACAATACGTTATGAATTATTGATCAGGAAACACTGGTTTTGGGCCACAGTGCAGGATTTGTACCTTTGACCAGTTTTGAAAAATCTTAATTTCACCTTGAAAGCAACCTCCTTTACTTGCTATTGTCTCAGCCTGAAAAATTGTATTGTATATTAGAACCAGTCAAAGTCAGAACTGATTTATTTATAATTAAAATAGTTCTCTGACTAGACATCAATTTTAATCTATTTATTTCAGTGTTTGCAAACCAGCCATTTGTTTGTCATTGGTGGGAAATTTTACATATGTTTTGTATCTTTTCCTGTTGTACGTATCATTCACAGGACTTGACTTGGGTCTTGTCCTGTCTTTGTCTTGGTTAAGTCTTTGATTAGCTATAGCTTGCTCTCAGTTTATGTGGGAATAACTACACCACTATGTTACAGTGAAAAATGTATTTCATTCAGGCACATTTAACAGTATTCTTTAAATGTTTGTGTTTACAGGTAGTTGACTACAGGCTCTGTATATAAAGTCCTCTACAGTATATGTTACAGAAGACTGGATGCTATTATAAGCACTCATGTACCCTGCTCATGAGTAGTTGCCTGGAAACCCCACGGTAAAGGCAGTTTTACTACATGCTCAGTGTCACAGGAACAAAGCACAGACTGGTCACTCTCTCAGGCTGAGTGTGCACCGCTGGCAAGGCCAAACCTCCTACAGGCATTTTTTTATTCATCATGAGCACTGCCTCAGCTGCCAAAAAAGAGTCTGATTAGTGACTGAGTGTCTGAAACCGTTTGGCTCTTAATCATCCTCAAACTGCACGCGGTAGGGATATTATGCATTTGTCATTACTGTAGACACCTGTCCCTTAAGCTTTCCACGGTATTGGTGGAAATTTCTTTCACCAAAAGACCATCTCAGTCAAATCTGTGTGACATTTATGCTCAACAGGCAACACCCAAGCTATTTACAGAACATTTTAACCATTTG
This sequence comes from Neodontobutis hainanensis, assembly GCA_024349245.1. Classification (NCBI taxonomy): domain Eukaryota; kingdom Metazoa; phylum Chordata; class Actinopteri; order Gobiiformes; family Odontobutidae; genus Neodontobutis; species Neodontobutis hainanensis. The sequence goes on along the minus strand of JALDNG010000015.1, from coordinate 16,279,394 downwards.
CATAAATACACACAAATAAGGGTCACTCCTAATACATCATCTGAGCTGTCCCATTTATACTTTATACTCATTTCTGTGTAGGGCTTAAGGCTGGACCACTTTATACACCCTCATGCCAGGACCGCAGCTTTTAGGACGAGACGATCACAAGTCAGGAACAAAAAATGAGAATAAACAGGGCTTATACTTTGCCAGGTTCTTATTGAACAGCAACTGATTAAGCCAGCCACTTACACAATAATCAAAAGATTAGTTATGTTGTTTACTGGCAGTATACAGTATATACATACATAATAGGGCTGAGCAATGTTGACAAAAATAATAACTCTAAATATTTAGCCGAATCATGATTCACAATTGTTTGTTTCTATATCGGAGTGTATCTACAGACATATTCTGTATATTGTTGTTATAGTTGTAATTGTTATTATACTTATGCTCCTGTACAACACTGTCTAAAACTATGAGCTTATCATTAATAATATCTCATATTTGTTAACTCCGTATCTACGTCATGATGGTGTTATTTTTATGTTCTGCGTAAGTCTTTTATAAAGTCACTACCACACAGTTTGACTTTGGGCCAGTCCCGCTTTAACATCTCCAGGCTTCCCTCCCACTCGCTCTTTCGCTTCATATTTTTATTCATAGACTGAGTCATAGTGGTGAAAGTTAAAGTTGTGTGGTTTGAAAGTCTGTTTCGAGGCATAACATCGACAGAGGTTTATTTGAAAATAAAAAATAAAACCTTGAAGCTAAGTTAGAAAGAGACAAAGCAAGTCTTTAAGATTCAGTTCAAAGGAGAGATTTCAGTAAGAGCTAAGAGTTATAGGCTTTTGTGCTGCACTGTGTGACTTAAATGTGGAGTGAACTAGAGCAAGATTAACAGAGCAGCAGATGTTACAACCTTACAACACATCCTTCTTTTAAAGTTAGACACTTGTCTGGGTGTAGTTTCTCTTTGGGAGGCCTTGTCTGCTGATGTTTTATTCACCTGTCTGCTTTGTTGCAATAAATCCTTGTGTAGAAACTAAGATTGTCTAGATACTAATACCAGTTTTCACCCTTTTAGTACTCATTTAACCTCTAATGCGGCAGTGTGGGCTTCCTTTTCTCTTTACAGCACTTTTAAGGAAGTATTTGGAAATATAAAAATAAAGCAAACTGAGCAGTAAAGCATCTGAAAAATCCACATCACAAAAACTTGTTTATAGATCATAACTATTAAGGACTAGTCTGTGTGCTTGGTCTTAGAGAGGATTTGTAAAAACTTTAAAACCACTGTCCTGTCCATCAGAGCCATTATATCTCATGTCTTTCAATGTCTGACACTCTTGTTTCTCTGTCCCAGGTCCAGACAAATGCGTTTACAGTAATCTTTGACGAGCGCTTCTCCATCCCTCTGGATCTGTCGACGCTGGACGAGTACAGCCTGCGCTTCGCCGCATTTGGCATCGACACTGACGAGAGAAACATCAGTGCGGGCATCGCAGAGCTCAAGCTGTCAGACCTGGACCTCACTGTTAGACCGTTCAACGCCTGGCTCTACCTTCAAGATGTCAACAAGGTGCAGCAGTGCTACAGGCCTGTGTGCAAAGGGCAACTGGTGTATTAGTCCAATCAAATGGAGCTAAGATCAGATTACATTTATGATAACTGTGCATTATAGTGTGTAGAAATGTTTGTGGTTTCTGAGGCCCTCTGGGGGTAGAGCTGGGTAAGATCTCTTTGTGGCAGTGAGTTATTACTTCAGCATTTCAAAAAACCTTTTGGATTAACATTTTTTTATTTTATGTTTATGTTCAAATCAGTGAGCGACAACATTAAGACAATTATAAAAGTACTACAAGATAATAGGAGCCAAAAAGACATTTAGCATTGAGCGTGCAAAATCTATATAAAACACAAGTGTACTTAAACTTGTACTAGTTCTTCGCCGGGGTCTCCTCCCGGTGGGACATACTCGGAACACCTCCCTACGGAGGCGTCCAGGAGGCATCCGAAACAGATGCACAAGCCACCTCAGCTGGCTCCTCTCGATGTGGACCGAGTTGACCGAGTTGAGTACTTTGACCAAGCTCCTCATCCTATTTCTAAGGGTGAGAAAGCTCATTTTGGCCGCTTGTATCCGGGATCTTGTTCTTTTGGTCATGACCCAAAGCTCATGACCATAGGTGAGAGTAGGAATGTAGATTGACCGGTAAATCGAGAGCTTTGCCTTACAGCTCAGCTCCTTCTTCACCACAACAGACCGGTACATCGACCGCATCACTGCAGAAGCTGCACCGATCCGTCTGTCAATCTCACGCTCCTTCCTTCCCTCACTCGTGAACAAGACCCCAAGATACTTGAACTCCTCCACTTGAGGCAGGATCTCTCCACCAACCTGTAGAGGACAAGCCACCCTTTTCCGACTGAGAACCATGGTCTCAGACTTGGAGATGCTGATCCTCATCCCAGCCGCTTCACACTCGGCTGCAAACCGTCCCAGTGAACATTGAAGGTCCTTGCTTGATGGAGCCAACAGGACAACATCATCTGCAAAAAGCAGAGACGGGATCCTGTGGTCCCCAAACCAGACTCCCTCCAGGCCCTGGCTGCGCCTAGAAATCCTTACCATAAAGATAATGAACAGGACCGGTGACAAAGGGCAGCCCTGCCGGAGTCCAACATGCACCGGGAACAGGTCTGACTTACTACCGGCAATACAAACCAAGCTCCTGCTCCGGTCGTACAAGGACCGGATAGCCATTAGCAAAGGGCCCCGGACCCCATACTCCCAGAGCACCCCCCACAGGGCACCACAAGGGACACAGTCGAATGCTTCTCCAGATCCACAAAACACATGTGGACTGGTTGGCCAAACTTCCATAAACCCTCCAGCACCCTGGAGAGGGTATAGGGCTGATCCAGGGTTCCACGCCTGGGACGAAAACAGCATTGTTCCTCCTGAATCCGAGATTCAACTATCGCCCGCATTCTCCTCTCCAGTACCCTGGCATAGACTTTCCCAGGGGGCTCAGCCAAACGTTCCCAACTGACCCCCACAGTACGTTTGGGCCTGCTAAGTCTGTCCATCTTTCTCCCCCGCCATCGGATCCAGGGTGTCCTGGTGCCACGTGCACTGGTGTACACCCTTATGCTTGAACATGGTGTTTGTTATGGACAAACTGTGACTAGCACAGAAGTCCAATAACAGAACACTGCTCAGGTTCAGATTCGGGGGGGGCCGTTCCTCCCAATCACTCCCCTCCAGGTGTCACTGTCGCTACCCACGTGAGCATTGAAGTCCTCCAGTAGAACGATGGAGTTGGAGAACTTTCCAGCACCCCTCCCAGAGACTCCAAGAAGACGGGTACTCTGCACTGCCTTTTGGCCCGTAAACACAAACAGTGAGAGACCTATCCCTGACCCGAAGGCGCAGGGAAGTCACCCTCTCGTTCACTGGGGTGAACTCCAACACATGGCGGCTGAGCTGAGGGCTATGAGCAAGCCCACACCGGCCTGCCGCCTCTCACCGCAGGCAACTCCAGAGTAGTGGAGAGTCCAGCCTCTCTCAAGGAGTTGGGTTCCAGAGCCCAAACTGTGTGTGGAGGTGAGCCCGACTATCTCTAGTCGGTATCTCTCAATCTCCCACACAAGTTCAGGCTCCTTCCCCGCCAGCGTGGTGACAATCCATGTCCCTAGTGCCAGATTCCGTGTCCAGGGGTTTGGGTCGTCGAGGCCTCCGCCTTCGACTGCCACCCAATCCACCAGCCCCTTATGGCTCCTCCCGCAGGTGGTGGGCCCACGGGAGGTTGGCCCCACGTTGCTCCTTCGGGCTGAGACCGGCCCCAACCCCGGGCCTGGCTCCAGGGTGGGGCCCCGATTGCACCATACCAGGCAACGTCAAAGGTTTTTGAACCGCTTTTAGTCTGGCCCATCACCTAGGACTTGTTTACCTTGGGAGACCCTACCAGGGGTATATAGCCCCCGACAACATAGCTTCTAGGATCATTCGGGCACTCAAACCCCTCCGCCACGATAAGGTTGTGGTTTAATTTAAATGTTCGGCTGATTTTCTCCTGCCCTTGACTTCTCAGGCTGTAGATGCTGTCGGGGAGATCCTGTTGTCGCTCAGCTACCTGCCCACAGCAGAGCGCCTCACAGTGGTCGTGGCCAAGTGCAAGAATCTCATCTGGACCAACGGCAAAAGCACTGCAGGTCAGGGATTTATTTATTTTCCGATAAATGTTAAAAAAAAGTGCATTGTGTATAATGTTGTAGCATGTATTGAGCAAAACATTTATTCCCAGCTTAGTTTGTGACTCACTTTAGACAAACAACACATTTAATGACTTCCACAAACATTAATCTTCATCTGAAACGCAGAGGTGACTTCAATGACTGGTTGGTGGAGTCTAATTTCCTCATAAGTGCCACAATATCATTACATGCACAAAGGTCAAACAGTGAAAAAAGCAGCCATTATCATTGAGTTAATTGTGTGTACATAATTGTTCCTCTAATTGACGCCTGTGTAATGTATTTTGCTCCACAAACAGAGTGAGTGGGTGGAGGTTTATGTTAGTGTAGACTCTGTAATCTGTTCAAATCCGATTTCACCCTCACACTTTAATTATCCTCATCAGATCCATTTGTCAAAGTGTATCTGCTGCAAGACGGCAGGAAAATCAGCAAGAAGAAGACATCCACGAAGAGGGACGACACAAACCCCATCTTCAACGAAGCCATGATCTTCTCTGTGCCGTCCATCGTCCTGCAGGTAATGCACAACTACCGTGGAAAATAAGGCTTAGAAATAGGCTTGACAAATAAAAGACTCTAAAATTATATATGTTAAAATCTACCAAAAATTAAGTAAAAAATTATTTGTTTTTTTAAGTTAGCACTTTGGCCTTCAGCGCCTGTCACACCAAAGATATTTAACAGTTAGTTGTGTCAGAAATGACACAATGATCATATAAAAGATTGCAAAAAATTTCATATATGTCAAAATTTACCTGGAGTGTAATTTTAAATTCAATAGCTTTCATGGTTGTAGCTTAAATTATTCAAAAGTTACCAAAAATTACCTGTGATAACAGTGATAGTGCCAGAAATTTACAATCACTCAGAATCCTGCTCTTACCTAGATTATAATTTTTATTGTAATATATTTTTGAAAGCATTGTTTACTAAAATCCAGTTGTCCAAACCTTAAACCTGTCCAGAAACTCTATTCTTCTTTTGTTTCCTCTTTTTTTAAGGCTATGATCTCCACTCTCACTCAGTATGACTCTTGTTGACCATGGTTACATTATAGCCTCAGACACAGTCAGTATTTGTAATTGCACAGTGCGACAGGAGTCTTACACATATGTTTATTTAAAACCCCGAATCCAACATGAGTACAAAGATAAGTAAGGCACATGGAGAGACACATTAGACACATTTTAAGTTAGAGTATGCTATTAAAATCACAAGCACAGATTTACAACTCAGAGCATTAAAACACAGCAATATACAGTAAAAAAAATTAAAATAAAATAGTCTCTTTTAATAGGTATCCTTGAGTGCTTGGTTTACGCTTATTGATATAATTCAGATTAAATAAAATGCTTGTAAAATACTGTGTTTAACTTACCAAAAAATACAAACTGATAGCGTTTTTATCTGCTGCCCTATAAACATAACAGGCTCCATAAACTTTCAGATGTTAAGGGGAAATGCTGACTCATGCCGACACAGCAGGTTGTGTAACCGGGCCTGCACTGTTTGCAGGAGCTGTCCCTGAGGGTCACCGTTGCCGAGGCGACAGACGACAGCCGTGGCGAAAACCTAGGTCATGTGATTATTGGCCCCGAGGCAAGCGGCATTGGCATCACCCACTGGAACCAGATGTTAGCCACGTTGAGAAAACCAGTGTCAATGTGGCACCCGCTGCGCAGGATCTAGACCTGTCTCTGTCCTGGCTTAAAATCTCCCTTTCTTTCACCTTCTTTCTCCAACTTTTGGTGATACATCTGAATTAATTGTTAGAGCTGGTAGTCCAATGTGTTTTATAGGTAATATTGTTCTATAAAAAATTATTGATCTTAAACGACAGAGGTTGGTCTGAAATGGTATCGTTTTATCATTGATCTGGTAAATCAATAAGAACAACCAGACCAAAGGCATCAACACGTTAGGGCAAAGATGGCCAAATTATGTAGGTTGTCTAAATAAAATAAATCCTTGCTTATTTTATTCTACCACTGTGGTCCTTGAGAACAACATGTATGTATCATATTGTATTGTATCATAACTTTACTTCTTTATACTTGTTTTTATGTGTAGCTGTCCTCCAATCACAGCTCACAGAAGTAAACGCACCCAAATGACAGGTGGCTGAAATTAAATCCTGAATTTGTCAATGATCCCATAATGAGCACTAAAAGAGAAGGAAATGATCCCTTTAAGTTCTGGTCAGTGAGGGGAAGTCACGCAGGGGTTTACTCTGGTTTTTGACCCGACATTATCCACTGGTCGTTTAGAGGTGACACAAGCTGTGAACATCCCTATTATTATAAGAAAAATGTAAAAAAACAGGCAGAAGGCATACTCTGTAGAATTTTGGTTCACATTTCTTCATATGGGAACCAAATATTTACCCCCACATTGATATCGAGGGCCATGTGTTAAGATGAAATCTTATATTTAATTTAAATATTACATAGTATGCCTTTATTTAGTTAAGTTAAATAATTTATAAAGGAAATTACCAAGAAACAATGGCTATTTTTCTTTCTTTGTTCAAACAAAGAGTTGTCAAAAATGCCAGTACAGGACTTACAGCAAAAAGGTGCCCATTGTTTGGTGGTCTCAAGCCCTCAGGCTCCTCCTCGGCTTGTCGCCTGCTTGTTGTACTCGACTGACTGGAGAATGAAAGTGCTTTCAGGAAACAAACTCATTAGTCTTTTTGATTAGGCCATTGATTGCACCTCCTTGATTGATTTTTGTAGCCATTATCAAGCTGAGTTGAGTTAGCTCTTTAGGATTTGCTTGTGTAATGTGTTCACATTGAGACTGGCAAAAACAAATATAGAGGTTTTGGTATGTTGTGTATGTATTGTGCTTTTGAAAAACACATCCAGGTACTCTTTATCAGGTGAATAATTGTAATTTGTAGCAGTTGTTACAGGGTTGGCTAAATCAGCATTGAGAAATCTGTTTATTGTTTCATTTTGACCACAAATAAATGCAATACAAGTTGCATAAGCTTAAGTACATTTGTAAATAGTGGGCATTGTTTCTTCTAATTCTTGCTCCATTTTAACGTCCATCAATCTCAAAGGTATTTTTACTCACACACTTTTCAACTGAATTTGTTGCTGATGTATAAAGTAATAGCAAAACACCTCTGGGAAATGAACTTGATGTGAAATATACTAACTTCTTTTTTGAGTTGTTCTATACAGAAAACACCTTGACATTTTGAATCAGTACTTTTTCAGAGGACAGTTGTCATATTATCATTTAGTGTATCTACAAAAAACCTTTATGGCATATTTAACTGGTGTAGGAGTAGCCTATACTTATAACTAAATGATATTGTGACATGCTCATATTTCATGTCAAGGTGAGTTTTTATCAGTCTGAGATATCCTCCTCGACGTTGTGCAGTAGTGCCGTTTTATTGTTGATTTTGAATGTGACTTATGTTATGTACAGTATATACTAACAGCATCAGCCTTCTGTAAATGTTATGTGAGTTTCTTTTCCTAGCAGTACCACTTCCTCAACCTCAGAGTGAGGTTTGATTGCATTCATCACTTTCTGAAATCCATCTGAAAATACAACACATATAATAGTAATAATAAAAGACCATGTTTCCTACCGTGCCAAATAATGAAGCAATATTTTCATTTACAATCAGCATTTTAGCATTTGGTTCAACAAAGCTGTAGCCTACATTTGATCATGCATGAAGCTATTTAGCACTTGATGTGAATGTGCCTCCAGAAAAAGAAAAAAAACAGTGTATTGTGTGAATGCAGTTTGAAATAAAAGCAATTCAACACAACTTTGAGTCATGTGGAGTTACTACACAAAGTTTGAGAGATGTGTGCACACTATAAGTTTGTAAAAACACACATACAATACATAGTTCAATAGTTTTAACTTTATAATGGGTTTTCACAGATGTTTGAATTTGAATTAAGTCTGCACTAGATCTGGGCTACTTTGGTGTTTTTATAAAAAAAAGAACAGAAAGATGTCTAAATGAAAAGGGACATGGAGAGTGCTTAAAAAGTGATTGAACCCTCTTTTATATATATTTTTTTATTATTCAAAGATCTTATAATAATAATTTGTTTGCTGTGAAAAAAATGTTTCATAGTGAGCTTTAAAAGTGATCAGACCTATTGACCCATTTGGAAATAGTCTGAACTACATTTGCAATAAAAAAAAAAAAATACATTTATAATAACGACAAAAAATACCTCAAAAACCTTGTCTAATCCCAAGCTTTTTCTATGGGACCCTATGCAACAACTACACTGGCTGCACTCTTGCACACTGTCAGTTTTGTCGGTAACATAGTAAGAAATTGTATATTTGTTATATAACATTATTAGAAAAGGTAGCTTTCTTCAGAGAACGTAAGTTCATTTTCTTCTTTCAGCCAATCAGATTAAAGGGGCGTTCAAAAGGGGCGGGGCTTAGACAGGCAAAGTCCAGGAAGTCTTTTTCAGCTACAGAAAGATCAACAACAATACACTTTTCTCCACGCCGTCCTGTTTTGTGTTGGTTCTATCACATTGACGACATTATGGCTGACAGCAGAGAAAAGTCCATTGACCAAATGAAGCTGTGGAAAGAGGGTCGAGCCACTCAGGTTTGTGATGTTGTTCTACTGCGGGGTTGAACGGGAGAGAAATGGGTAAGAGGTCGTTAGGGACGTGAGCTGCAAACGTCTGCAAATAAATCTGCAGCGTTAAAGCACTGGCTTGTTTGTTACGTCGTCAAAAACGTAACAGTTAATATGACATAACTGTTTTAATATTATTCGAGTAGAGTTCGTATGCAGTTTTGCACATATTGCCTTTATGGTAAAAAAAAATCTTAATAACAAGAAGGAGCTATGCTAGTCAAAGTAGCATTGTTCGAAGTGTCGCTAACGTTAACGTATAGCTTGCATGTTGTTAGGCTAGCTACTGTTTCTGTGCTAATGCTAAGCTTAATAAATATTTTTATTTAACGCCTAAGGGTGAGTTTAGTTCAGTTAAACGTAGGTCATTGTCCAGAGGCAGTAGTCCGGACTTGGACTTCAACCCTGAGTGTTATACAAGATAAAAGAAGCTAAATATGGCTTCATTCAACCCTTGTCATAACAATTACCCTCCATCAGATCAATTACTGTAAAATTAGCATTTGCTTATTTATATTTATTGGCTAAAACTGGCTTATATTTACTGGCTGAAACTTCAACCTTGATAAAAGTATCAGGGTATACAACTTTGCGTTTAGGACTGATTCAGATGGTTGATAATCTCTCCTGTTTTGGGTCTAAAAAGATAAACATTATAATTAAGTGTTTTCTCAGCGCTGCTGGTCCTCATTTAACCCATAAATTACCTGTTGGAATAAAGCAAATTCATTAGGACACATTTTAAAAGAAAGAACAAAAGCTGGGCAAGACATTTTAGCAGAGTATTGTAGGCAACAACATATTTTAAAGGAAGATATTTAGGATTTTGCAAACAAACTGTGTGTCACCCTCCATTTATATTACATACAAATGTCATACATTATATTATTGTTATATTATGATGATATTTTCTCTGGTTGTGTGATGCAGAGGCCGGACACTCTCACCACAGGAGCAGGACATCCCATAGGAGACAAGCTCAACCTGCAGACGGCTGGACACCGGGGACCGCTGCTGGTTCAGGATGTGGTTTTCACTGATGAAATGGCCCACTTTGACCGAGAGCGGATCCCAGAGAGAGTGGTGCATGCCAAAGGAGCAGGTGAGCGTTGACAGTTACAGATCCTTCTTTTGTAGCAGCTTTGTTTGTTTCTCCAGGATGTAGTAAACTGCTTCATACTGTGCATGTGTACATTTGTTAAACTAGTGCTGCATGCAGCTTTTTTTTTTATCTTTTCCACAGTTCATGCCTAACAATTTAGGTTCAAACTCTATTTAGTATGTATGTGGTAATATAAAATAACTTGCTTGAACAGCACAAAGATTGAACAAGCTGACTGTGTCCATTTTCCTCCATTATTCAGGGGCATTTGGTTACTTTGAAGTAACTCATGACATCACTCGCTACTGTAAGGCCAAGGTCTTTGAGCACGTTGGCAAGACTACACCTATTGCTATCCGCTTCTCCACCGTGGGTAAGATCAGTTATGGATTAGTCTCTTTTCTTAAACTTGCATTATCTTTGAGTGGTTTTAAAATTCTGCTTCACACTCGGCACCTTTTCAATATGTGGGATTGTGTGATAATGTTAATAAGATTACAATGAGCAAAAGGGCCTAGTTAAATTCACAGTACCCCAGTATTTAATCATGAAAGCATGTTTTAAATTGTTTTTGTTTTTGTCCCAGCTGGAGAATCGGGATCAGCCGACACTGTGAGAGACCCGCGAGGCTTCGCAGTAAAGTTTTACACTGACGAGGGCAACTGGGACCTGACAGGCAACAACACCCCCATCTTCTTCATCAGGGATGCCATATTGGTGAGTGTGTAGGAAACATTAGGGTCAGTATTAGCCTTGTGTGTTTTCTAGGAAGAATCTAATTTCACAGACAATTTGTATGTTCTGTTGAATTAATTAAAAGGTCACCTATTATTACTTTTGTTTATTTGACTATGTAACACATAAACTAATAATTGTATGTGTTTTATGTAGTTCAACAAATACATTGGTTTTCATATTAGCCTTTTTAATCCTTTTCATTAAATCTCTGAATGAAAGCACTTGATTTGTTTTTATTATTTATCTTTGCGGGTGTGTGCTGGAATAATTTGTGACCTTTCAAAAACTTAAAAATCTCTCTGCAGCTCCGCAAAGACTACAGCCAACGATGGGAGTAATTTTAAGGGAAAAATGCATCTTCAGTCTGCAGATATACCATTTAAAGCTGGTTGTGCAAAAAGTGTGTGACCTACAAATATTAACAAACTATAAATTTGAACAAAAGAAAATATTAGTTGCAGTAGAACAATTAAACCTTTTTTTCCCTAAAGGGACACAAAACTAAAATATTTCTCCTGATGATTACTAATGATGGCAGGGTCTAATTTTAGCTAAAAACCTTCAGATTTAGTATAGGTAAAGTTGCACTATGACTGTAAAAAATAAAAAAAAAATAAATAAAATTGCTCTCCTGCAACTGAGTAATGTCTATTTCACATCCTGTTTGTTATTCAAGTCAAATGGATCTATTTTTAATGTAATCCAGTAATCCTTTTTTTTTTGTTTGTTTGTTTTTTTTTTTTGTTTTTTTGTTTCTTCCGGCCTTTATTTCCTGTTTCTCTCTGTAGTTTCCATCCTTCATCCATACTCAGAAGCGCAATCCCCAAACCCACATGAAGGACCCAGACATGGTTTGGGACTTCTGGAGCCTGAGACCTGAGAGTCTGCACCAGGTAAATCAGCTACAACACAACTGAGAACGGTCTCAGTGTGGTGGTAGTGATAGATACTGAAATCTGTAGCCCAAAACTTTAATGTGTTGTTTATATGTGTTACTCTCAGTCTGGTGTCTTCTGCGCAGGTATCTTTTCTGTTCAGCGATCGAGGTTTGCCTGATGGATATCGACACATGAACGGCTACGGCTCCCACACTTTCAAACTGGTTAATGCTGACGGAAAGCCCGTCTATTGCAAATTCCACTACAAGGTAAGTTTAATCCCAGATTAGCCCTCATTTTACATTTCTCTGACTGGGTTTCTCTTTTATATTTAATTAGTTCCTCATTAGTTCCATTAAATGTGAACCACAACCATATGAAGTCTTTGTTGCCCTTCTAAGCTCAAACCATTCTGTGTTTTAAGTTTTTAGACAGTTTTTAGATATTGTGTTCATGTTTTTAGACTGATCAAGGAATAAAGAATCTGTCGGTGGAGGAAGCTGACCGCCTGGCTGTTTCTAACCCAGACTACGCCATTGGAGATCTGTACAATGCCATTGCCAACGGAAATTTCCCATCCTGGACATTCTACATTCAGGTCATGACTTTTGAACAGGCTGAGACATTCCAGTTCAACCCCTTTGATGTGACAAAGGTAAGTTTTTGCTCAAACACGGAGTAAACTAGTAGTACTTTAACTAGAACCTAAACTAGAGTGGGCTTGTGCCAACCTTAAAGAAACTCTGTAGTATTGTGTCTTTTAATTCATTTATGGATAATAATTGCTAAATATTTAAAACTGAATTAAATTAGAAACAGAATTGCAGAGCTCCAGAATAACTTAAACTTACATTGGTGACAAGGGTGCATGTCCATATAAGTTTAACAACATATTTTTATGTCTTAGGTTTGGTCACATAAAGAGTATCCTTTGATCCCTGTGGGTAAACTGGTGCTGAACAGGAACCCAGTCAACTACTTTGCCGAAGTGGAGCAGATTGCCTTTGACCCCAGTAACATGCCACCAGGCATTGAGCCCAGCCCCGACAAGATGCTGCAGGTGAAGAGAAGCGAAACCCCCCAAAATCTGCTAAATATCAGTAGTTGTACTGATACAGTACTAATCCTACAAATACTGAATATCTACATTAAAATGACCATATGTCCCCATTTATCTGGAGCTGTCCTGAGTTTTTCTCCATGCACCAACAAATATCTGCATCTGTCCTGATTTTCTACAGTTTAGCAATAATATAAACCAGATTAATAAAGGAAACTTTACATTTAAAAAAAAATAAATAATACACATTTAATTCAATACATAGCTTACATACATTTTATGTTTTTTATGTGTTAAATACATTTAATTTATAGATGTTTTTTTTTATTTTTTTATACATTTTTATGGTCAATTTACACCTTAAAATACACTGTTTTTGCTGACAGGGGCGTCTATTCTCCTATCCTGACACACATCGACACAGACTTGGAGCTAACTACCTTCAGCTCCCCGTGAACTGTCCCTTCAGGACCCGAGTGGCCAACTACCAGCGGGATGGGCCCATGTGCATGTTTGACAACCAAGGTACGTTCGCCCTCAGCTCCAATCACAGCTAACATATACTCATCACCTGTCCTACCTGTGCTTCACCATTCTGTCCTCCAGGTGGAGCCCCAAACTACTATCCCAACAGCTTCAGCGCCCCAGAGACCCAGCCTCAGTTTGTTGAATCCAAGTTCAAGGTGTCTGCAGATGTGGCCCGTTACAACAGCGCCGATGATGATAATGTAACACAGGTAAAGTCACATTTATGCACATTTTAGTTTTATCAGATGCTCGGACAAATCTAATGTTATCAAAAAAATCTTTAAAAAAATGTCTTCATCTTTTGAAGACACTAGCAGTTGCAAAGCATCTAAACTGACCTTTTTAAAATGAATTGTTTACAATAAATTAGGTGGTTATTTGTGAGGACAGGACTCTCCAAGTAGAAGTTTATAGGAAGCCAACACACAGACAAATATTTGCTGTTTGATTCCTACCACCCTCTGCAGCACAAGCTGGGAGTCATCAGGACTCTTCAGCACAGAGCACAAGAGGTGCCCACAACCTCAGAAGGTAAACGGAAAGAAGAACAACACATCCATAAAGCCCTGAGAGACTGTGGAAACCCCAAATGGACTTTCAACAAAACCAGTATACAGGACACACACACACACCAAACAGACAGGAACCAGGGACAAAAGGGAAGGGTGTAGTTATCTCTTATGTGTCTGCTTTATCTGAAAAACTTCTATCTACAAACACAACATTCCAGTCCACTTTAAACCAGGAACATGCTGCTTCAAAAACTGGTCCATCCTAAAGACAAGATCCCCACAAACTGAGTAATGTAGTTTATGCAGTTCAGTGAAGTGACTTCTTCACCTTGAAAACTGAGTCCAGATGTTTTTGCTTTAACCTTTTCTTCAAGATGACCTGGATGACTGAGAACCTTCACAAACATAGCTTTAATTAACTCGATCTATTCCGGTAAAGCTGCTAGTTCTGTGGTAAATGGAGGACCTGAATAATCGTCAATCTGATAATGAATGGTGAATTGTACCGGTCTGAAGGGCGAGAGATGATGACTCTGCAACATAACAATAAGACTCTAATTTAAGGTTTCTTTGGTTAAACTGCTCAAATAAAATTGCTAAATGTCATCAAAACGTGTTTTTGTGTTGCAGGTCCGCACTTTCTACACTCAGGTGCTCAATGAAGATGAGCGCCAGAGACTTTGCCAGAACATGGCTTCAGCACTGAAGGGAGCTCAACTTTTCATCCAGAAACGCATGGTACCCCTTCACTTCACCTGAGCATCAATCTAAGTTAATGTTTGTAGCATATTTCATCATCAGACACTACAGAGACAGAAATGATGAGCTGCAGTGGGTAAATGTAGTTTGTGTGCATCAGTTCAAACTTTAGGATGTGGCTTTTGCTGGGAACTTGCTTGAGCAGGAAGCTGGGGTTTTTTGTACACTCACACACAAGAACGTTCTGTATTTTTATTTAGCAGTAATAACATAACCATATAGAAAAAATACATTACTATGATTTTGTCTTTATTTGTAATATACATTTTATGACCTTTTGGAATTGATAAGCTCCCTTTTTATGTATTTGCATTGTGCATTTGCTAATGTAGTAACATTTTAATGATGAAAATATGTCATTTAAAAGTATATTTTAGGTCAAACATAAAATGAAATGTGAAAAAAGTCACAGTCAAGGAACCTGAACGTCTTAAAGTCAAAGGAGTTTTATATTGATCCTGTTTAAAATTTTCCTTTTGACACATTCTTTCACACGGTAACTTCAGAATGTCACAGGTTTGCAGCAGATCATAAAAAGAACACGTTTCCTGTGCCGCTCAGTTTAACAATAATAGTAACATTACCCCATCAGATTTCTTTAATATGTTGGCGTGAATGTGTGATTGGTTTTCAGGTGGAAACCCTCAGGGCTGTTCATCCCGACTACGCCAACCGAGTTCAGTCTTTCCTCAACAAATTCAACAGCGAGCCCAAAAGGTAAAATGTAATCAGGTACAATGTCATCAGACTTGCATTACAACATAAAAATCATTCAATTATAATTATAGTCTAGATCATTTTATATATAGGCAGAAATGAACCCCAGTTTTTTTGTAAAAAAAATAGTTTTTGGAGCGGCAGGTTTTTGTTCCTGTGGTCGGGCCTTAACCGCCTGTGTTAGTGCAGCACTGGATGAAAGATACAAGGGTCTGTCAGGAGCCCAGAAACTCACTGACCTTTTATTCACACACACTGATTACACACAAACAGATCAAAGGTGAGGATGGTTACTTTTAGTAGACATTCAAACCTGTTTGTGTCAACTCGTGCATGTTATCAGGTCAAAATCACCAGGAATATGTAAACTTTTAAACAGGGTAGTTTCATTTGTCATGATTTTAAAAAGAGTGAACAGTTGTTTGACAATAAATGGCTTCACCCAACCACTAACTATGAGTGAAAGGAAAGTTTTGTGTTATTGTTCATATTCTCTGAAAAATGAACTTTTTTTTTTAACAAATTCAGCCTGTAACCACTGTATGTATATATCTCTGTCTCTATAGAGTATATTTCTCACACAGACTTAAAGCTTTTTTCTCTCTTCTTCAGACCAACACGGTGCATGTGTACAGCCGTCCTGGAGCCGTGGCTGCCTCTTCAAAGATGTGAAGCCTCAGCAGAAACAACACTTGCAAGATTTTAACACTTAGATTTAATTACTCTTGATAACCACTGCTAACATGAACATGGAACAAAAAAAGATTAGGGCAAGTTCTTTATAAAAATAAAAAAATACTCTTTAGTGCCACTGAACAACAATAGAAAGGAAAAAATCAAAATGACAAATTATTGACACAAATTATTAAATAAAATAATTCAATTTTTGGGCTTTGGTTCTTGAACTCCTCATATTGTTCCCGTCCTGTTTGATGGCATCTCAGACTGTTATTGAAACATAAACATTGAAACAGAGACAGAGAGGGTTTTGTGGATTTGAAGACAGACTTTCACACTGGAGATTGTGCTTCCTAAACATGTCTAGAAGAGGTGCTTGGTGTTGCACCTCCAGCTGTTCATCATGTATCCCAACTGTCAAAGTGATATTAATCCTACAGTAACTTGTGCTTTATTTTAATATCAGATGTGTGATTAGTGCCTAAAATCAAATCCTTTCTAATTAAAGCATCTTTTTTCTCTAAATGTCTTTCCTGTCTGACTGTAACGGTTTAGGCCTGAAACTGATTTATGGCAGCGTTGTAACTGTCACAGACGAGCCAAGTTTCCTTTGTTTAAAAGAAAAGTTAGGATTCTGTTTCTCAAATGTTTGTCATTACAACATTATACACAGTTTCTTTTTATTTTATTATTTTTTTACATTGAGCTGAATGTACTCACCTGAACAAGTATTTTATATTGGTTTGGTAAGACTTATACACACATAACATATTTCCTAAATGCACTGTGTCCACAATTATTAGGCAAGTTGTATTTTTGAGGATTCATTTTGTTATTGTAAAACTACAGTGCTCTTGGCCAATCCAAAATGTTAAACCCTCAAATCTGAACTACATTAAAGTGTAGGGAAAAAAGATTTGGCTTTCTTAAGAGAATATCTTCATGTACACCATTATTAGGCAAGTGTGATGTTAAAGTGTGAATAATAAACAAACTCAAAATTCACAAATACGCTTTAATGAAATTTCAAAAAAATTACCTGTGACCAATATAGCCACCCACAATCACAAACCTTCCATTTACAGAGTCAGTCAGTTTCTTGATCTTATCAGAATCAATTTTTTGTGCAGCCGCAACCACAGCCTCCCCTTCAGAGGGGTGTACGGTTTACCTTCACTGTATATGTCCTGCTTAAGAAGGGCCCAGAAGCTCTCAATATGGTTTAAGTCTGGTGTCATTAGTTTTTCATCTTTAAGGCCTTTACTGACCAGCCACACAGTGGAGAACTTTGACAGAGCATGTGATGAAGTCTTCTTGAAAGATGCAGACATTTTCCTTTTTTTTTTTTTTTTCAACCCGAAAAAAAAAAAAAGCTGAATTGGAGTTAGGTTTTAGCCCACCTGTATTTGGAGGTGTGCTACTTTGACAAATTAAAACCCCTCAAACTTTTAGAGTTTGCCTTGTACAAGAAGAACACACTTATGTGAGCCATGCCTCACCAAAAGAGATTTTAGAGGAGCTACAATCAAGAATTGTTGCTCTACATAAAGCTGGATTTCAAAGACTTTATAAATTCACCAGTCTACAGTTAGGCAAACAATCTACAAATGAAGAAGCTTTGGGACTATTGCTACTCTACCAAGAAGTGGGCGCCCAGACAAAAAAACACCAAGAGCACAACAAAGACTCATCAGTGAGGTAAAGAAACAGCCCGAATGACAGCCAAAGATTTGGACATCATTGGAACTTGCCAACATCTTTGTTTGTGAGTCTACAATACGTAAAACACTGAACAAGCAGGGTATCCATCGCAGGAGACCACGAAGGCAACCACTGCTTACTATAAAGAACATTGCTGCACGTCTGAAGTTTGTAAAAGAGCAAAGTGACACTCCACAGTGGTACTGGAAAAATGTTTTGTGGACTGATGAAACTTAGATTGAACTATTTGGAAAAAACACAGCGCAGCGCTCTGGCGTAGAGAGGGCATGGCATATCATCATGAAAACATCATCCCAGCTGTAAAGTTTGGTGGAGAAAACATTGTGATTTAGGCCTATTTTGCTGCATCAGGGCCTGGCCGGCTTCAATCACACATTCCAAGTATATCAGACAATTCTTCAGGATAATGTTAGGATGTTTGTTTGTCAGCTGAAACTGTGTAGAAGTTGGGTGATGCAACAGGACAACAACCCAAAACACCGACTCAAGTCCACAACAGAAAGGCTTCAGAAAACCAAAATCTGCCTTTTGGAGTGGCCAAGTCAGAGCCCAGACCTCAACGCATTAGAGATGCTATGGATTGACTTGAAGAGGGCCACACACATGAGACGTGCAAAGAATATGACAGAGCTAAAGCAGTTCTGCAGGAAAAATGGACTAAAATTTCTCCTCAATTTTTGTGTATTTATTTTTAGACACTTTATATTTGTCAATACCCCAGACAAATTTATTCAGAAAACCATAAAATTCCAAACGGTTCAAGTACTTTTTCTTGCCACTGTGTGTGCACATCTGAAACTGTTATTGAAGCTTAAACATTCAACAAAGAGAGAGAGTTGTGTGGGTTTTTATGAAGACAGACTTTCACTCTGGTGATTGTATTTCCTGTTTACACCAGTGTTCATTTTGACAAGGAATTTTAATTTAGTTTTAGACTTAGTTTTTTGCCTGAAATTATTTTTAGTTTCAGTCTTTTTATTTGTTTACGTTTTAGTCTAGGTTTAGTCGACTAAAATGTAATGCACTTTTAGTCGACTAAAATTTAAAATAGATTTAGTCGACTGAAATCAAAAGATTTTTCATGAGGTAATAATTTTGACCTTCTGTATCAGACATAAAACTATACTTTCTTAGAATTGAGATTTAAATGTGCAAACATTTCACACTGTTTATTTCAACACAACTGCCTTTATTGAAAATAGTTTCAAACAATGAAAAACAATACCAGTAGTAAAAAACATCTTTCTGTCTATTTTAATATAAAACAAGAATACATTAGTGTGTGTCAAAGAGATGCAAAATACGCATTCACTGCTTATTTTAAAGTAAATTAAATAAATGTGCATATTATCAAATGCCCTTACTGCCCAAGAAAGCTAAATAATAATAATAAACGTACCATTTAAACCATATTTGAACTTAAAGTGCATTGAACAGGAGGATATTTCTTATGCTACATAAACACTGGAATCATAAACATCTAATGCAAATATTGATGTACTTCGATTCGCTTTCTTTGTTCTCAAACTTGAAATGAGACCACAGGTCAGACCGCTTTTTCCAACATTTTTGTTCAACAAGGCGCGCTCTGATTGGCTTACTTGACTCATCCCGCCTGTGCCACTTAATCTTTTTCTTCTCCTGACTGTTTTTTGTCACAAGTTGTTTTCGTCTCGTTTTTTATTCGTTGACAAAGATGTCTGTATATTTAGCAATCGTTTTAGCCCTCATAAATTATTTTTTATTTAGTTTTCGTTTCGTTTTCGGTCGCAGAAAACCCTTGTTGACAACATTTTCCTCATAGTTTTCGTCAACAATATTAACACTTGTTTTACACAAGGTGCAGGGTGTGCAATATATAAATATATATGAGATTATAAGAGTGTCCTGGCTATGAAGTCGGCATTACACACGGTTTCAGACAAATACAAGACATTATCAAACACATAAAAGAGTCAGATTGTGCAAGTTTAAACA
This sequence comes from Neodontobutis hainanensis, assembly GCA_024349245.1. NCBI lineage: Eukaryota > Metazoa > Chordata > Actinopteri > Gobiiformes > Odontobutidae > Neodontobutis > Neodontobutis hainanensis. Next base: position 16,259,830 of record JALDNG010000015.1, on the reverse strand, counting down.
TTTACATTTACCAAGCTCATTCCTTTCATGCTTCTTTAGTTTGGTTTTAAATTCTTCTCTGCAACATACAATGTACAATGCTGAACACAATTTCTACTGCCAGTCATAAAACGTAAAGCACAGTGACAAACAGTGTCCAGTTTTTTAAAAAGATGAGCAGATGAATTCATCAAAAGGAGATCGCCCGTAATCCAATAAAGGTATGTTTCCTGGGATAAACAGAGACACAGGATTTGTTTCTAAAAAGAAAACTAAGCTTTAGCTTCAGTTTTTGTACAAGATGAGAAGACCATAACTTTAGATTTGTCTGCATTTAACACTAGCCTCAGCATCAAACGCAGACTGCAAGAAATCAAAAGCTTGCTCAATAGAAGGTGAGGAACAAAAGATAACTGTGTCATCAGCATAAAAGTGAAAAAAGGCATTTGACACATTTTGAACAGAACAGTACTCCTTTAGTTACTGAAAGAAAGTAGTACATGCCAACTAGGTGTACACACTGAGCTCTACCTGACAGCAGTGTCAGACAGACCAGCTTTATGAAGCCAACAAGGTGGCATGATCGACAGTGTCAAAGGCCTTTGACAAGTCATCAAACAACACTGTACAGAACTTTTTACAATCAAAAGCCACAATGATATCATTAACTACTTTAACTGCAGCAGTTATTGTGCTGTGTAGTTTTCAGAAACCAGATTGGTTGTTTGATATAATTTCATGAACCTCAATACATTTTTTAAGCTGTTTTTAAGCAAACTTTTTCTCAAAGACCTTTGCCAGGATACATAACTTTGATATCGGCCTGTAGTTATTGAGATCTTGCCATTCAGCAAGAGAAGAACAAATGCAGACTTTTAGACAACAGGGATGACATTGATTGAAAGGCAAAGGTTAAAAAGATATGTCAGAGGTTCAGTTATAAAATCTTTTGACGTTTTGTGAAAAAAAGGATCAAGATTGTTTCCACCTGCTTGAGGGCTTTGTAGACCCCAGCCTCAGTCACTGGTCTGAAAACAAACGAGCCAATTGAGGAAGGTAATGGAGGGGGCGATGAATGACCTTTTTGAATGCATCTCTTTGAGATGGGATGCAGTGTCTATGCCAGAGCTGAAAGACCAAAGAGAGTAAAGACCATCAACTCTTCCTGCACGCGACTCCACCGAGCAGGGACACACCCACAGGGCACCTGAGTATTGCACTTTTTTGTACTAATTGTTTGCACTTTATTTATTATTTCGGCTTTTCATTTCTTCTTGCATATTTCATTTTCTGCTCTACTTCAATGTGTTTTAAAATCCCTACTGTCATTTCAACAGGGACATTATCATCTGTTTTACACAGAAGGCGATGCAACCATAATAATCTGCATGTTATATGACTGTCCATAACTGTCCCTTCTACTTTCCCAACAGGCTTGTGGAACTGTCAGTCTGCTGTGAACAAAGCCGATTTTATTACTTTTATTTCATTCAACATTCTGGTCTTTCAGTTGTAGCACTTACAGAAACATGGATCAAACCAGAGGACTCTGCCACTTCCGCTGCCCTCTCCCATAATCACACTTTCTCCCACAGTCCTCGCGTCACAGGAAGGGGTGGAGGGACCGGACTACTTATCCCTACCGACTGGAAGTTCAAACACCTATCACCGTTGTGTGACAACAGCTCCTTCGAGTTCCATGCTGTTACCATCACCCACCTTCTTAAAAGTCAATTTGTAGTTCTCTATCTATCGACCCCCAGGTCAGCTCAGACATTTCTTGGAGGAGGTGAATGTGCTTCTTTCATCCTTCCCTAAGGATGGTACTCCTCTGGTGGTATTAGGAGACTTCAACATCCACCTTGAAAAGCCACAGGCTGCTAACTTCAGTAACCTGACTGCATCATTTGACCTCAAGCAGTTCTCCACATCAGCAACTCACAAGTCTGGTAACCTAGATCTTATCTACACAAGGTACTGTTCCACTTGGCACACTCAGGTCACGTCACTGCACACGCCTGATCATTTCTTCATAACTCTCGACCTCGACCTAACTTCTTCAGACACTGCAATTGTTTTACCGCTGGTCACTTTCCGATGCAACCTGCGTTCACTCAGTCCCTCCCGCTTTTTTCGTCTCCTCCCCTCTGAGGAACTCTCTTTTTTAAACACCAACACCGCCACTGAAACTCACGTTTTCATCCTGCTTGGACAACGTATATCCTCTTACATCTAGACCAGCCCATACAACCTCGTCTGCCCCCTGGTTATCAAATGTTCTACGCAAGCATTGCGCCAGCCTCCGGTCAGCTAAGAGAAAATGGCGCAAGTCAAAAGATCTTACTAACCTCTGTCTCTACCAGGCTCTCCTCTCTATTTTCTCTGCTGGTGTCACTTCTGCAAAAACCGCCTACTACCATTCTTAGTTAATCAACTCACCTGACTCAAGCACTCTCTTTAAAACCTTTTTTTCCCTCTTTTGTCCGCCTGCTCCCCCGTTTTCATCGGATTTAACAGAAGATTTTGCGTCTTTCTTTGTAAAGAAAATGACCGCCATCAGCAGCAGCCAGTTCTCTGTGCCACCACCTGTTGAAGAGAGAACATTACACCAAAACTGCACTGCTCTCAGTCACCGAAACCTTGAGACTGGCAAAGGCAACATCCAAGACATCTGTACTCATCTTACTGGATCTGTCTGCTGCCTTTGACACTGTTAATCATCCTCCTGTCTTCTCTCAGTGCGATGGGTGTCTCTGGAATGGCGTTCCAATGGTTCAAGTCTTACCTCTCGGGTAGGTCATTCAGAGTATCCTGGAGAAACGAGGTTTCTGAGTCCCAACATCTCAATACAGGGGTGCCACAGGGCTCAGTGCTTGGACCGCTACTCTTTTCCATATACATGACATCCCTTGTCTCTGTCATTCAGAAACATGGCTTTTCCTATCACTGCTGCAGATGACACTCAACTCCACTTGTCATTTCAACCTGATGATCCGACGGTCTCTGCTCGTGTCTCGGCGTGCCTGAGTGACATCTCACTTTGGATGAAGAACCATCACCTGCAGCTGAACCTTGCAAAAACAGAACTGCTAGTGATTCTGGCCAAACCAAAGACCCGCCACAACCTCTCCATTCAACTAGGCTCATCAACCATTACACCGTCCAGCACTGCCAGAAATCTGGGAGTGGTAATTGATGATCAACTAAACTTCACAAGTCATGTTGCCAGCACCACCAGGTCCTGTAGATTCATCCTCTACAACATTAGGAAAATTAGACCTTTCCTATCAGAGCACTCTACGCAAATCCTAGTCCAGGCTCTTGTCTTGTCCAAACTGGATTATTGCAATGCTCTACTGGCTGGACTCCCTGCTTGCACAACCAAACCTCTGCAGCTCATCCAGAATGCAGCAGCAAGAGTGGTCTTTAATGAACCAAAGAGAGCGCACATCACTCCTCTTTATTAGGTTACATTGTTGACGCCCGACCTATGTTCCTACCAGATCCTTGCGCTCTGCAAATGAACAACATCTGGTGGTACTATCCCAAAAAGTAAAAAAATCACTCTCACATACTTTTTCTGGATCTGTTCCACATTGGTGGAATGATCTACCAGCTGCTACAAGATCAGCAGATTCTTTAAAAAACGCCTCAAAACACATCTTTTCCATCAACACCTGACTGACAAACCTGAATTCTGCTTCCTTTCTATTTATTCCTTCTCTATTTAAGAAAAAAAATTAAATAAAAATTCTCTCCTATCCATAGTTTTGTATACTGTGCTGGGTTCTAACTGACTAGTTTTTTGTGCACTTTTTTTTGTTACCTTGTGTTGTAAAATTGCTTCCATTGTTTTCCTCACTTGTAAGTCGCTTTGGATAAAAGCGTCTGCCAAATGACTAAATGTAAATGAAATTGTCCATCCATCCATCCATCTTCTACCGCTTATCCGGGGCCGGGTCGCGGGGGCAGCAGTCTAAGCAGAGAAGCCCAGACTTCCCTCTCCCCAGACACTTCCTCCAGCTCTTCCGGGGGGATACCGAGGCGTTCCCAGGTCAGCCGAGAGACATAGTCCCTCCAGCGTGTCCTAGGTCTTCCCCGAGGTCTCCTCCCGGTGGGACATGCCCGGAACACCTCCCTAGGGAGGCGTCCGGGAGGCATCCGAAACAGATGCCCGAGCCACCTCAGCTGGCTCCTCTCGATGTGAAGGAGCAGCGGCTCTACTTTGAGCTCCTCCCGAGTGACGGAGCTCCTCACCTCGCCACTCTGCGGAGAAAGCTCATTTCGGCCGCCTGTATCCGGGATCTTGTTCTTTCGGTCATGACCCAAAGCTCATGACCATAGGTGAGAGTAGGAACGTAGATCGACTGGTAAATCGAGAGCTTTGCCTTACAGCTCAGCTCCTTCTTCACCACGACAGACCGGTACATCGACCGCATTACTGCAGAAGCTGCACCGATCCGTCTGTCGATCTCACGCTCCTTCCTTCCCTCACTCGTGAACAAGACCCCGAGATACTTAAACTCCTCCACTTGAGGCAGGAGCTCTCCACCAACCTGGATGGGGCAAGCCACCCTTTTCCGACTGAAAACCATGGTCTCAGACTTGGAGGTGCTGATCCTCATCCCAGCCGCTTCACACTCGGCTGCAAACCGCCCCAGTGAACATTGAAGGTCCTGGCTTGATGGAGCCAACAGGACAACATCATCTGCAAAAAGCAGAGATGGAATCCTGTGGTCCCCAAACCAGACTCCCTCCGGCCCCTGGCTGCGCCTAGAAATCCTGTCCATAAAGATAATGAACAGGACCGGTGACAAAGGGCAGCCCTGCCGGAGTCCAACATTCACCGGGAACAGGTCTGACTTACTGCCGGCAATGCGAACCAAGCTCCTGCTCCGATCGTACAGGGACCGGATAGCCCTTAGCAAAGGGCCCCGGACCCCATACTCCCAGAGCACCCCACAGGGCACCACGAGGACACAGTCGAATGCCTTCTCCAGATCCACAAAGCACATGTGGACTGGTTGGGCAAACTCCCATAAACCCTCCAGCACCCTGGAGAGGGTATAGAGCTGGTCCAGTGTTCCACGACCGGGACGAAAACCGCATTGTTCCTCCTGGATCTGAGGTTCGACTATCGGCGCATTCTCCTCTCCAGTACCCTGGCATAGACTTTCCCGGGAGGCTGAGGAGTGTGATCCTCTGTAGTTGGAACACACCCTCCGGTCCCCTTCTTAAAAAGAGGGACCACCACCCCGGTCTGCCAGTCCAGAGGTACTGTCCCCAAACGCCACGCGATGTTGCAGAGGCGTGTCAACCAAGACAGCCCCACAACATCCAGAGACTTGAGGTACTCAGGGCGTATCTCATCCACCCCCGGTGCCTTGCCACCGAGGAGCTTCCCAACTACCTCAGTGACTTCAGCCTGAGTGATGGACGAGTCCACCTCTGAGCCCTCGGCCTCTGCTTCCTCATTGGAAGACGTGTCGGTGGGGTTGAGGAGATCCTCGAAGTATTCCTTCCACCGTCCAACAATATCCCCAGTTGAGTTCAGCAGATTTCCACCTCCACTGTAAACAGTGTTGGCAGGGCACTGCTTCCCCCTCCTGAGGCGTCGGACGGTTTGCCAGAATTTCTTCGAGGCCGACCGATAGTCTTTTTCCATGGCCTCACCGAACTCCTCCCAGACCCGAGTTTTTGCCTCCACAACCACCCGTGCTGCAGCCCGCTTGGCCTGCCGGTACCTATCAGCTGCCTCAGGAGTCCCACAAGCCAACCAGGCTCGATAGGTCTCCTTCTTCAGCTTGACGGCATCCCTTACTTCCGGTGTCCACCACCGGGTTCGGGGATTGCCGCCACGACAGGCACCGGAGACTTTGCGGCCACAGCTTCGAGCGGCTGCGTCGACAATGGAGGTGGAGAACATGGTCCACTCGGACTCAATGTCTCCAGTCTCCCTCGGAATCTGGTCGAAGCTCTGTCGGAGGTGGGAGTTGAAGATCTCTCTGACAGGGGACTCGGCCAAACGTTCCCAACAGACCCTCACAGTACGTTTGGGTCTGCCAAGTCTGTCCCGCCTTCTCCCCCGCCATCGGATCCAACTCACCACCAGGTGGTGATCAGTTGACAGCTCCGCCCCTCTCTTCACCCGAGTGTCCAAGACATACGGTCGGAGGTCAGATGAAACAACTACAAAGTCGATCATCGACCTCCGGCCTAGGTGTCCTGGTGCCACGTGCACTGATGGACACCCTTATGCTTGAACATGGTGTTCGTTATGGACAAACTGTTGCTAGCACAGAAGTCCAATAACAGAACACCACTCGGGTTCAGATCAGGGGCCGTTCCTCCCAATCACGCCCCTCCAGGTGTCACTGTCGCTACCCACGTGAGCATTGAAGTCCCCAGTAGAACGATGGAGTCCCGGTAGGAGCACTTTCCAGCACCCCTCCCAGAGACTCCAAGAAGGCCGGGTACTCTACACTACCATTTGGCCCGTAAGCACAAACAACAGTGAGAGACCTATCCCCGACCCGAAGGCGCAGGGAAGCGACCCTCTCGTTCACCGGGGTGAACTCCAACACATGGCGGCTGAGCCGGGGGGCAATGAGCAAACCCACACCGGCCCGCCGCCTCTCACCGCAGGCAACTCCAGAGTAGTGGAGAGCCTCCCGTGGGCCCACCACCTGCAGGAGGAACCGTAAGGGGCGGTGCAATGTGGATTGGGTGGCAGTCGAAGGCGGGAGCCTTGGCGACCCAATCCCCGGACACAGAATAAATGAAATTGTGAATAAGTAATATTTATTCAACATATCAACACTAACACTGACAAATATGTGTGTGTATATAAATATAAATAACCATTAACTTTTCTTTTTTTTTCTTTTCACAACATCTATGAAATGGTTGTGAACAAAATGTATGTAGACCAACCCTTTAGGCGTAAAAGGAAACCAAAGCAGGGCCCTTAAATACCTAGAGACTTCCTGGGAACTCACTTTGCTCAACAGCAGCAGCAGCAGCAGCAACAGCAGCAGCAGCAGCAGCAGAGATGAACGTCCCACATGAAGATGCTGTCCAACTTCAGGGAGGCTACTATCCCCCGGGACAACCTATGGGACAGTCTGTGGTCCAATACACCACTGTGAACGTCAACACATCAGGAGAAATGCCCAAGGACTACTTCGTCTGGTCCCTCTTGTGTTTTCTTTATTCAAACCCGTGCTGTCTGGGACTGGCAGCCCTCATTCACTCGGTCAAGGTCAGTGCTTCAGATCTGAACTGATCAGTGGGGCTTTTAACCAGCCTTTTTATATATATGTATATATAAATATATTTAAATAAATATATAAATATAGATTGATAGATTGATTGATTTAGATATATATAGATATTTTTTTTATTCAGTCTGATCATTTGTGTCCAGGCCAGAGACCGGAAGGTGGTTGGGGACGTGGAGGGCGCCCGCAGTTACGGCGGCACTGCTCGCACACTGAACATAATCTCCACTGTTTTGGGTTGTCTTTTATTTATTGTCATCATTGTTGTGTTGACGCAGACCTCACGTGCTGTACACTCATACTCTGGGAGAGATTATTATGGATAATACTGAATGTGGAAGCTCAGATGAATCTGTCCAGTTTCATCCTTAAACTGCCTTGACATTGAATTCTCAAGTGAAAATGAATTTATTTGTGTTTAGGCATTTGTATTGCATTTTCTCTATGCTAATAAAATACTGTATGTATCTGTAAAATGCATTTTCATTTTATCACGTTTGTTAGAGTTAAAGAGTAAGAAAAGATAATATATAAGTCCTATTTATATTTATATTTATATTTATCAGTTTTTGACCAAAAGAAGTAGAAAAGTAAAAAAAACACTAAGTGGTGAAACAAAAGTAACCTCTGCAAATGAAAAGCCTACACCACTTCACATCTGCTTTTAAAAAGCAACTCAAGATATTATTTTTAAAACAAGCCTTATATCAAAAATAGCCCCGGGGTTGTTATAATTTTATAATGTATTTGTACTTTATGTTGTATTTCATTATGTTTGTGAAACACCTTCTGAACATTGCGTGTGAAAGGTGCTATATACATACATTTTACTTCACCTACTAGATATTCACTGTTTTACACTTTCACTCTGCAAACACCTACACACTGTCTGCCATCCTCTCATAAAACACTCTTTGACATTTATTGGCAGCTACAACAAAAAACAAGCCTTACCCTGCTGGACAAACAATATATTTGAGTCAAGTTCAGCTAAGGTTAAATATGCCTCATTAGCTAAATGCTAAAATAGAAGCAATGCAAAGATGCTAGTGTTCCACGTCCTAAAAGGAAAAATCTCTAAACTTACTTTACTTAACCTACTTGCTTGATGGTTACTAAGTGAAATATAAAGGACTGAGTTGAAATAGATTTAAGGTTGTTGAAAACTTGTTGAACAGTAGCTACAGTAACAACAGTGCCCTCTACTGGCCCTGATTCTAAATATATTTGAAAAATTGTTTGATGACTGATCAAATTAGGTCTGGGCCAGTGTGATTTTTTTTTCAGTTGATACAGATATCCAATATTTGTTTTGCTGTTGTGGCTGATGAACAATATTGGCTGATGTTGATATTTCAATAATTGATAGCCATTGCTTTACTGAACAAAAATAATTACTTTTTTTTGTTGAAAATGCACATTTAGTCTTTTGGCAGATGCTTTTTAAGTGACTTACATTAAGCTTTCATTCACCAGTGTTAAAGCTGAAACACAACTGGAGGCGAGGCGGTTTAAGTGTCTTGCCCAAGGACTCAACAACAGTATAAACTGTGGGGAGAGCAAGAATTGAACCACCAACCTTTCAGTTATAGGACAACAGCTCTACCACTGAGCCACTTCTTCCACTTCTCCGGCTAAATTCACTGGGCCATGCACAGCGTTAAGATGAACGTCTGAGCAGAACTATCTCAGTTTGACGCCTGAAAAGAGAACGAAGACACAACTGTGTCATGGTAGTTTGCAGAATCGAAGATTGTGTTAATGAGGTTGGTTCATTCAAATTTGTAAGTAAGTTTAACCTTCTGAATAGTTACTGGCAAGTACCACTATCAAAAAGCGTGTGAAATAACAGGCTTTGTAACACCTTCAGGGTTGTACTCTTACACAGCTGGGCTTCAAAATGCACACATTTCAGTGACTAATGAACCAGGTTATTGACGACATGCATGGTTGCAGTGTATTTAGATGATCTTGTAGTTTATTCTGATACATGTGAAAAAAATTTGGAGTACATTTTAGAGCTTTTTACTCTTACCTCTCTATCCTCTGCTGAGTTTCTTTGTTTTTCTCAGGTGCTTATTGTGAGGGTCCCTTTAGCAGTGCTTGCTATGTTGGGGATCAGCATGCTAACTCTAGCCCGTTATTGTCAACCAAATTATTAAATCGGTTTTATTAAGTGACTTGACACGGGATCCTTCTGTATAACATATTTCAATTCAAGTAGTAACATGACTCTGTCGGATAGGACTGCTCACAGAACACAGTCTGTTTCACAGAACCATCTGTAAAAGGCGTATACTTAAGGGAGCCATCCTCTGTCGACAAAAAATGGTATGTGATTGGATGAAACACCGACTAGTATCTGCCTTCCACAAAATTTATTTTAGCCAATCATAGCAAAGATTCATATGACATAAACAGAGTGCAGCTGATTAGAAGAAACAAACCGCTGCAACAATAACAGTTTTTGCAAAGTGTATCTGCGAATAAAAAGACCGTTGATTGTGAAATGAAACAAAGACGTCAGCCGCTGAAAAGAGATTTAGGATGTGCCAAAGCCAGTAGGATGAAGAACACAAACATCTTTTTCTTCCAGAAAATCCATTAGGGATGCATTTTTTAGTATTAATTAGCTAAAAAACAATGCTAACGTCTTTCAGCGTAGCCATGTTGATAACAAAGAAGACAAGAGGACACTTGTTGCATTTGTCAAATTAAAAAACCTTTGTGATCACGTGGTTTGACTCAAGCGGTTGGCTCGTCGCGATACAAGATGGATTTCCCGAGTTTGGAAACTCCAAATCTTACGAGAATCCTGCTGCTGCACAAGGTTACTCCGTTGGTGTGCATGTCTGAAATGGAGTGCCTCTGTTTTCAGGTGTTTACGGTACTGCAGGCGCAAACACACTAGTTAACTGTAATATAATATCAGCTTTACATATTGGCAAATTTTCCTTATCGGGTCGATTAATTAAAAAAAAAAAAAACACACACATATTGGCCAATAATATTATTAGTGTCATTATATTGTCCATCCCTCGTTAAAGCCATCTTATTATTAATCTACATCCTACTACTGAATCTTGTTTTAGGCACCTGTCTGTATTTCTTTTCTGAGCTGTGATTGGCTGAGATTTGTCATAAGCCTTTAAAAATGCTTGCTTCATATTATAAAAAAATGCTTGTTTAGATTTACAAATTATCAAATTGATTTACTCTTACTAAACTTACAATGTATATACATTATATCATTGTTATATTATGATGACATTTTCTCTGGTTTACATTGGTGACAAGGGTGCATGTCCATATAAGTTTAACAACATATTTTTATGTCTTAGGTTTGGTCACATAAAAAGTATCCTTTGATCCCTGTGGGTAAACTGGTGCTGAACAGGAACCCAGTCAACTTTGCTGAAATGGAGCAGATCGCCTTTGACCCCAGTAACATGCCATTTTAGGGCATTGAGCCCAGCCCCGGCAAGATGCTGCAGGTAAAGAGAAAAGAAACCCCCCAAAATCTGCAAAATATCAGTAGTTGTCCTGAAAAATAATCCTACAAATACTGAATATCTACATTAAAATGAACATATGTCACCATTTATCTGAGACTGTAGGAGTTTTTCACCATGCACCAACAAATATCTGCATCTTTCTAAATTTTCTACAGTTTGGCCATAATATAAACCAGATTAATAGAGAGAACTTTACATTTTTTAAAGCTAATACACATTTATTTCAATACATAGCTTACATACCCACTTTTTTATTCATGTCTAAGCTCATCTCATATTTGTCTTTTTATGTGTTAAATACATTTAATTTAATTTATAGAATATGCTTATTTTCATTTTTATATCAGGTTTTGTGGTAAATTTAGGTCTTCTAGTTTAGAGGCTTGAGGTCATCCTAAAGGTAGCCTTAATTTAAACCCCATTTGGCTGCTATATTCCCAATGTTAGCAAACCCTAACGCCTATTTGCCACATATGCTGCATACCCCCTTTTTGCGCCACTGCCCAGAGACCCAGCCTCAGTTTGTTGAATCCAAGTTCAAGGTGTCTGCAGATGTGGCCCGTTACAACAGCGCCGATGATGATAATGTAACACAGGTAAAGTCACATTTATGCACATTTTAGTTTTATCAGATGCTCGGACAAATCTAATGTTATCAAAAAAATCTTTAAAAAAATGTCTTCATCTTTTGAAGACACTAGCAGTTGCAAAGCATCTAAACTGACCTTTTTAAAATGAATTGTTTACAATAAATTAGGTGGTTATTTGTGAGGACAGGACTCTCCAAGTAGAAGTTTATAGGAAGCCAACACACAGACAAATATTTGCTGTTTGATTCCTACCACCCTCTGCAGCACAAGCTGGGAGTCATCAGGACTCTTCAGCACAGAGCACGAGAGGTGCCCACAACCTCAGAAGGTAAACGGAAAGAAGAACAACACATCCATAAAGCCCTGAGAGACTGTGGAAACCCCAAATGGACTTTCAACAAAACCAGTATACAGGACACACACACACACCAAACAGACAGGAACCAGGGACAAAAGGGAAGGGTGTAGTTATCTCTTATGTGTCTGCTTTATCTGAAAAACTTCTATCTACAAACACAACATTCCAGTCCACTTTAAACCAGGGAACATGCTGCTTCAAAAACTGGTCCATCCTAAAGACAAGATCCCCACAAACAGAGTAATGTAGTTTATGCAGTTCAGTGAAGTGACTTCTTCACCTTGAAAACTGAGTCCAGATGTTTTTGCTTTAACCTTTTCTTCAAGATGACCTGGATGACTGAGAACCTTCACAAACATAGCTTTAATTAACTCGATCTATTCCGGTAAAGCTGCTAGTTCTGTGGTAAATGGAGGACCTGAATAATCGTCAATCTGATAATAAATGGTGAATTGTACCGGTCTGAAGGGCGAGAGATGATGACTCTGCAACATAACAATAAGACTCTAATTTAAGGTTTCTTTGGTTAAACTGCTCAAATAAAATTGCTAAATGTCATCAAAACGTGTTTTTGTGTTGCAGGTCCGCACTTTCTACACTCAGGTGCTCAATGAAGATGAGCGCCAGAGACTTTGCCAGAACATGGCTTCAGCACTGAAGGGAGCTCAACTTTTCATCCAGAAACGCATGGTACCCCTTCACTTCACCTGAGCATCAATCTAAGTTAATGTTTGTAGCATATTTCATCATCAGACACTACAGAGACAGAAATGATGAGCTGCAGTGGGTAAATGTAGTTTGTGTGCATCAGTTCAAACTTTAGGATGTGGCTTTTGCTGGGAACTTGCTTGAGCAGGAAGCTGGGGTTTTTTTGTACACTCACACACAAGAACGTTCTGTATTTTTATTTAGCAGTAATAACATAACCATATAGAAAAAATACATTACTATGATTTTGTCTTTATTTGTAATATACATTTTATGACTTTTGGGAATTGATAGGCTCCATTTTTTATGTATTTGCATTGTGCATTTGCTAATGTAGTAACATTTTAATGATGAAAATATGTCATTTAAAAGTATATTTTAGGTCAAACATAAAATGAAATGTGAAAAAAGTCACAGTCAAGGAACCTGAACGTCTTAAAGTCAAAGGAGTTTTATATTGATCCTGTTTAAAATTTTCCTTTTGACACATTCTTTCACACGGTAACTTCAGAATGTCACAGGTTTGCAGCAGATCATAAAAAGAACACGTTTCCTGTGCCGCTCAGTTTAACAATAATAGTAACATTACCCCATCAGATTTCTTTCTCTCACACTCACACTCATTCACACATCCTGCAGAAAGGGTCATAAAATCCTCCCCAAAAAAATGATGGAGTTTATTGAATAACTCAAAAATGTTTACAGAAAATAAAATTCCAAAAACAATGTTATCAGACTTGCATTACAACATAAAAATCATTCAGTTATAATTTTATTTATAGGCAGAAATGGACCCCAGTTTTTTTGTAAAAAAATAGTTTTTGGAGCGGCAGGTTTTTGTTCCTGTGGTCGGGCCTTAACCGCCTGTGTTAGTGCAGCACTGGATGAAAGATACAAGGGTCTGTCAGGAGCCCAGAAACTCACTGACCTTTTATTCACACACACTGATTACACACAAACAGATCAAAGGTGAGGATGGTTACTTTTAGTAGACATTCAAACCTGTTTGTGTCAACTCGTGCATGTTATCAGGTCAAAATCTCCAGGAATATGTAAACTTTTAAACAGGGTAGTTTCATTTGTCATGATTTTAAAAAGAGTGAACAGTTGTTTGACAATAAATGGCTTCACCCAACCACTAACTATGAGTGAAAGGAAAGTTTTGTGTTATTGTTCATATTCTCTGAAAAATGAACTTTTTTTTTTTAACAAATTCAGCCTGTAACCACTGTATGTATATATCTCTGTCTCTATAGAGTATATTTCTCACACAGACTTAAAGCTTTTCTCTCTCTTCTTCAGACCAACACGGTGCATGTGTACAGCCGTCCTGGAGCCGTGGCTGCCTCTTCAAAGATGTGAAGCCTCAGCAGAAACAACACTTGCAAGATTTTAACACTTAGATTTAATTAACTCTTGATAACCACTGCTAACATGAACATGGAACAAAAAAAGATTAGGGTGAGTTCTTTATAAAAAAATAAATAAATAAACTTATCTACTCCTTTAGTGCCACGGAACAACAATAGAATGGAAAAAATTAAAATGACAAATTATTGACACAAATTATTAAATAAAATAATTCAATCTTTTGGGCTTTGGTTCTTATGAACTCCTCATATTGTTCCCGTCCTGTTTGATGGCATCTCAGACTGTTATTGAAACATAAACATTGAAACAGAGACAGAGAGGGTTTTGTGGATTTGAAGACAGACTTTCACACTGGAGATTGTGCTTCCTAAACATGTCTAGAAGAGGTGCTTGGTGTTGCACCTCCAGCTGTTCATCATGTATCCCAACTGTCAAAGTGATATTAATCCTACAGTAACTTGTGCTTTATTTTAATATCAGATGTGTGATTAGTGCCTAAAATCAAATCCTTTCTAATTAAAGCATCTTTTTTCTCTAAATGTCTTTCCTGTCTGACTGTAACGGTTTAGGCCTGAAACTGATTTATGGCAGCGTTGTAACTGTCACAGACGAGCCAAGTTTCCTTTGTTTAAAAGAAAAGTTAGGATTCTGTTTCTCAAATGTTTGTCATTACAACATTATACACAGTTTCTTTTTATTTTATTTTTTTACATTGAGTTGAATGTACTCACCTGAACAAGTATTTTATATTGGTTTGGTAAGACTTATACACACATAACATATTTCCTAAATGCACTGTGTCCACAATTATTAGGCAAGTTGTATTTTTGAGGATTCATTTTGTTATTGTAAAACTACAGTGCTCTTGGCCAATCCAAAATTTTAAACCCTCAAATCTGAACTACATTAAAGTGTAGGGAAAAAAGATTTGGCTTTCTTAAGAGAATATCTTCATGTACACCATTATTAGGCAAGTGTGATGTTAAAGTGTGAATAATAAACAAACTCAAAATTCACAAATACGCTTTAATGAAATTTCAAAAAAATTACCTGTGACCAATATAGCCACCCACAATCACAAACCTTCCATTTACAGAGTCAGTCAGTTTCTTGATCTTATCAGAATCAATTTTTTGTGCAGCCGCAACCACAGCCTCCCCTTCAGAGGGGTGTACGGTTTACCTTCACTGTATATGTCCTGCTTAAGAAGGGCCCAGAAGCTCTCAATATGGTTTAAGTCTGGTGTCATTAGTTTTTCATCTTTAAGGCCTTTACTGGCCAGCAACGCAGTATTCTAAAAGTTGGCAATAGGTCTGAGAGTTGATTTTGAGTCCATTTTAAACTCTGTAAAAAAAGCTTATTGGAGTCAGGTTTTAGCACACCTGTAGTCTTGTTAAGATAATACATTTGGAGGTGTGCTACTTTGACAAATTAAAACCCCTCAAACTTTTAGAGTTTGCTCTGCACAAGAAGAACACACTTATGTGATCCATGCCTCACCAAAATAGCTTTTAGAGGAGCTACAATCAAGAATTGTCGCTCTACATAAAGCTGGATTTCAAAGACTTTATAAATTCACCAGTCTACAGTTAGGCAAACAATCTACAAATGGAGATGCTTTGGGATTGTTGTTACTCTACCAAGAAGTGGGCGCCCAGACAAAATGACACCAAGAGCACAACAAAGACTGAAGACTGAAAGACTGAAAAGAAGAAAGAGGTAAAGAAACAACCCTGAATAACAGCCAAAGATTTGGACGTCATTGGAACTTGCCAACATCTTTGTTTGTGTGTCTACAATACGTCAAGCGCTGAACAAGCAGGACCACAAAGGAAACCACTGCTTACTAAAAAGAACATTGTTGCATGCCTGAAGTTTGTAAAAGAGCAAAGTGACACTCCACAGAGATACTGGCAAAATGTTTTGTGGACTGATGAAACTAAGATTGACAAAGACTAAGATGAGACTTTATCTTTATAAACTTTAAAAAGAACATTTAGATTTTGGTTAAACCTTATGGTACCAATCCTATGCATGACATATCTCAATTTTATTAAGGTAATATACTGATAAGGTAGCAACAGGTTTTTGTTTGTCCATTTTACTGAAAATACCGTTTTTTTATGTTTTACTTATGCCTTTTTTGAGCACTTGAGTTTGACTTGGACAGACTTGTTTAATCTGTGTTTTTGTTCTGCCGTGTCGAAATATTGAGGTGTTCAATTTCTTTTCTATATTAGGAAGTAAAACATCATAAATAAACTTTCTTCTTTTTAACTAACCTACAATATCTCTTTGTGTTGAGGTCTAGTGCATCTTTGAGCCAACATTCAGTACAAGTAAAATACTTAAGTACTTTTAAAATGGGATACTTTAAGACTTTTATTCAAGTCGTATTTAAATTGGTGACTTGTAACTTGTAGTGGAGTAATTTTACAGTAAGGTATCTGTACTTTTACTCAAGTATGGCTTTCAGGTACTCTTTACACCTCTGGATCCACAGCTACAAGAAGCGCCTGGTTGAGGTTACTGCTGCCAAGCGAAGGTCAACCAGTTATTAATTCTAAGGGTTTGCTTAATTTTTACACTGCCATTTTGATCGTTGAATGAATGTTTCAATAAAGAATCTGTCGTCTCCGGATAGCTTCTTGGAACCGCCGCATAACAACAAGGCACACGCCGATTGGCTTACTTGACTCATCCCGCCCGTTCCACTTAATCTTTTTCTTCTCCTGATTGTTTTATGTCACAAGTTGTTTTTGTCTCATCTTTTATTTGTTGACGAAAATGTCAGTCTATTTAGCAATCGTTTTAGTCCTCATAAATAATTTTTTGTTTAGTTTTCGTTTCGTTTTCGGCCGCAGAAAACCCTTGTTGACAACATTTTCCTCATAGTTTTCGAAAACGAAATGAACACTTGTTTTACACAAGGTGCAGGGTGTAGCAGGTGAACAAGCAATGACTGATGTAAAAAGACACTCAGTTGTTCTTCTGCCAATAAACCTTAACAGGCCCGATCATTACATTTTATCTGACGAGCACCCCCTGACAAGTCCGTTACTCGTGTTAGCTTCCCACCTCAGCAACGTAAACTTCTGTTCCCACTGAACACACTACTCCCTCTTCTTGACCTCCTTTTTGCCGCTTGAGTGTGAGAGAAGCCGAGATCCCAAACTACCGATTGGCATGCCAGTGCACAGGCCACAACCACTAGAGGGCGCTTTTTGGCCGTCCAGTATTAAAAGTGGGCGACCACAGCCAAAGTCATAGGCTTATGAGTATGATACATTTGCTGTCTTGGCTTTTCAAATATTTTTTTCAAATGTCTTTACAAAGCAGCTAATGCTAACTCTGTGGCATTTTGGCGCTTCGCCAGGGACTCTTTTCTTTTAGACTTACATTGGCCCGTTTGTTCAATAACCTTCACCAGAGATAATGCGAGCCATGACAACTTTACAAATGTAGCCAGAATGTAATTGTTATCACTGCTTATCTAATGCTAACTCTGTCACATGTCTGTCATTGGTTGTCTTGTTATAGTCATTTTATGCTAATTCACTGGTTTGTTTATTGTAACAAAAATCACATCCGTTTGTCTCTCAGTTATGACCCAAAGTACAACATACAATAACACTTAGACTAAATCCGATATATTTCAGGGTATGGTACTGAGGTGTACTGCACCATGTCAGCAGCGAGAACGAGTGGGCCCTCTGCAGATGCCAGCATGCTCCTCTGGATGCTCCATCAGGTTCTGCAGCACGAGGCAGCACAAGAGACCCTGACACAGACTGTACTCAACATACGTGCCTGAAGAATGTGAACAAGTGTCTTCTCTTTTAGTAAGAGTATAAAACATTATTTTACTCACTAAAAAGGAAAAGTATGTTTATATATATATATATATATATATATATATATATATATATATATATATATATATATATATACACACACACACATACTTCCTGACTTAGTAGTGTGGAATTAATAAAATGAGTATGAAAATAATACAACTAAAGCCCCTTATATGCAGACCTCCCCAATGACATAATAATAAATGAGGAAAGAAAGGATGTCTAAATGGAGGGAGGATCAAAGGAAGTAATAAGGATGAATGGAAAGAAAAAAGGAAGGCAGTTAAGAAAGATGAAAGGAAGAAATATAGAAAGTAGAGGAAAAAAGTTGCTAGGATGTAGGAAAGAGGAAAGGATGATTCTATGAGGAAGGATGGACAAAGGAGAGAAGTTGAAGAAAATAAGGGATTAATAGTCTTTATTTTTTATTTAAATAATATCAGGTTTTGTTTGAATCTTTAAATAAAGTAGTTTTATTTATTTTTGTCAGATTCTCCTTCTCCAGAGAAACATCATCACAAATAAAAGAAGAAGAAGAAGAAGAAGAAGAAGAAGAAGAAGAAGAAGAAGAAGAAGAAGAAGAAGAAGAAGAAGAAGAGAATAGAGGAAAGAGAAAAGGAGAAATGAGATGTCTGAGGTGTCTGCGGCTCCAAACGTTTGGCCAGAGTTTGTTTATCAAGAAAGAGAAACATATTTTGTAAAAGAAAGAAATAAAGTCTAAGGTGGGAGCTGTGCATAAAATAAAGAACATGTTAATATTTCAGACACAGCTCAGTGGAAACACAAGCCTCTTCAGAACATCAACCAAACTGAGCTGTACCTCTCAGGGAACTCAGGCTTTACTCACCATTTACTTCAGCTTAAGTTTTACATCTACAGACTTAAATGAGAGGGGATCATCCGGGATTTGAACCCAGAACCTCTTGCATCTGAAGCGAAAATCATACCCCCAGGATCTGCGCCATCTAGTGGCTCAAAGTAATGCAGTGACAAGACAAGACATGCATTTTTGTATAGCCCAATATCACAACAGACGCCTCAAAGGGCTTAACAGAATGCACTAGACAGGACAGTTGGACATACATAGAAATACCCAAACAAACATACACAAAAAACATTTATATTGGCAGTGTCCCCTCTGTGTGTGTGTAAGGGTGGATGCCAACATCAGCCAACATTAAGGTAGATGACAGATGGGCTGGGGTTCCTTATACTGGAGTTCAGGGGGAGGGGGGAGGACCATCACCCAGCAGGTCAGAGGTGTTGGTCTACTATAGGAGAAGGTAGAAAAGAAAAAAATGCTAAATACTACTGAAAAATAGGCAGATGTAATAATAATATGAGCAGTTGAGTGTGTACCTACAACTACAACCAGTGTAAACCTAACCCTATGATCAATCAGTCTCATACGTTTGTTGAAAGTATGTTTTGAGTTTGCTTTTGAAAGCCTCAACAGAGTCAGCTCGCCGCACTTCCACCGGGAGCCCATTCCACAAAAATTGGGCTCTATTCTTTATTTGAGGAAGGGTACGAGCTGGAGTATACCAGGTGATGAGGTCAGATAGTAAGAGGTAAGAGGGCGCGCGTCCACAAAGGATTTTATATGTTAACAAGAGAACTTTGAAATCAGCTCTAACATGAGGAAGCCAGTGTAATGAAGCCAGGATCAAATTTCCTGGTCTTTGTTAAAAGTCTGGCGGCTGTATTTTGGACCATTTGTAGTCTGTGAGTACTTTTCTTCGGCAGTCCAGAGAATAATGCATTGCCGTAGTCCAGCCTGGATGTGACAAATGCATGAATGAGAATTTCAGCATCAGCTAAAGAGCAGGAGCAAATTTTTGAGATATTCTTCAAGTGAAAATGCCCAGTTTAGTGACCTCACTAATGTGCTGCTGCAGAGATAGTGTCAAAAATTACACTTCTTCGCAGTGTTGCCGTGCTCCAACACACAGTTGTTGATTGAGACAGTAAGATTGTTGAACTTGTGCCGATGACGGACAGGACCAATTAACAAGAGCTCTGTTTTATCCGCGTTCAAATGGAGGAAGTTTTGAGACATTCATGTTTTAGTTGAAACGAGGCAGGCCTCTAGACGCATGATGTCAGTAGTATTATTTGCTTTTATTGGTAGATACAGCTGTGTATCATCGGCATAACAGTGGAAGTTTACGCCATAACTTCTGATGATTTGTCCCAATGGTGTAACATATAGTGAAAAAAGTATGGGACCAAGCACAGACCCTTGTGGCACACCGAACTTCACTGGTGCCGTGAAGGAGAAGGATTTATTAATCATACAGATAGGATTCTAACCAAGCAAGAGTGGAGCCAGAGATGCCAAAAACATATTTTAGTCTGTTGATTAGCACTGCATAATCAATCTTAAAATTGATGCAAATTAAATCAAATGCAGCGCTGAGATCCAGCAATAACAGTAGAGCTTGTTACTCCGAAAACAGTTTCTCCTGGCTCTTTTGATACGAGTGTTGGAGCAAAGATTAAGGGAATAAAAACTATAAAACCAATGTAAAGTTTGTCTGTTTAATTCCACTCAGAAAAAGGTATAACAGCGCTGTTACACAACCCGCCATAAACATGAGGTCAGCCCACGTGTTGTGCTGCTGGTCAACCCACACGATACCCTAAAAGTCCTAACCTTTGGCCACACCTCACGCAGGAGGGGGCACTTCCTGCCCAAGTATCACCCACTATGTGTCCAGCCAGGGGTGACCAACTGGTTTCAACAAATGAGGTATTTAGTGTACTAATCTAGGGTAGCATACAAAGTGTGCAAATAACATACAGAAAAGTTATAAAATTGTTTCTTATTATAAAACACTAACACCTGTAAAGCAAAATGCAGCTTTATGAATGGCTGCAACACCACCCCCCTGTTTCGACGGGGCCTGACCAGTTTTAGCTTGAATGTGGTAGGCCAACCTTCCATGGGCCTACCACCTGGGGGGACATAAACCCCAGACATGGATCTGTCCTTAGAGACATGCAATCTTGCACTAGGGACGTGGAATGTCACCTTGCTGGGGGTTAGGAGGCTGAGCTTGTGCGGAAGGGTGAAAGATACCGACTAGAGATAGTCGGGTTCACCTCCACGCTCCGTTTGGGCTCTGGAACCCAACTCCTTTAGAGAGGCTGGACTCTCTGCTATTTGAAAAATGTTATTTTAATCATATTTTGGAATGATAATCTCCAAAGGGACTATGTCTCTCGGCTGGCCTGGGACCGCATCGGTCTTCCTCGGAAGAGCTGAGGAGAGGGAAATCTGGGCGTACTTGCTTAGAGTGCTGCCCCAGCAACCTGGCCCCAGATATGCGGAAGAAGATGGATGGATGGTGCTGATGCGTTCTGCTGTTGTTCTGACAGGTTATAAAATAGTCCAGTTTTTTCAGACTTTCTCTGTTCCCTGTTTCCTGTCTAGGGTTCTGTCCAATAAAGGCAAAACAGATAATAAACTGTAGAGATAGATAATCCTTTTCAAGCACAAATATAAATGGAATAGAATATATATTTTTCTTACCAGTTTTTCTTTCTTTTCTAATTTTAAATGGTTTAGCTATTTGGTTTTAGTATATATTTTGTATATTTTCTATTTTTGTTTATTTTAGCATCGTTTTTAATTGAGTTTTTGTTCTGGTCGGCTCTTTGTGTGATACTTTAAAGCTCTTACTGCTGCTGTTGCAACATGCTATTTCCCAACTGTAGGACAAATAAGGGTTTTCTTATCTTATCAAAACAGACTTTTGATTCTCTTGTGACATCTCTGTTTTTGCAGCAGACGGTCTCTGGACACAGCTCAGAGAAAACCTCTTCAGGAGAAACTAAACCAAACTGAACCTTTCCAGTGAAGTCTTTCAAAATCACCATTTCGTTTTTAGCTTCAGTGTTACTTTTACAGACAAAAACAAGAGGTGCTCATCAACCCGGGACCTTTTTCACCCAAAGCAAGAAACAATTTCCTCACCAACAAACCACACATACACAGTAAATATGTACAGTATAAGTCTGACAAGACTAGTCTGACCTGTTCACTTTGGCCAGTGGCGCAAAAAGGGGGTATGCGGCTTATGCGGCGCATAGGGGCGCAGCACCTTGGGGGGTGCCAAAGTGATGGAATAATAAAAAAAAGCTTAGCTGCTGTTGTGCGTTTATAAATCATTTTAGTATTTCCTCATTACTATATAACATTTTAGAGGACTACAGAAGGCCCCCTTATTAGATTCCATAAATAGAATAAATTGGGGCCACCGTGAGCGCGCTGAGCGAGTAGGTACGTACAGTTGTCATGAGAAGATGGATAAACCAAAAAAGCTATCGGGGCTAAAAATAGAAAAAGAAAGATGAAAAAGGAGATGGCGTTTCAAGGTATGGGACAGCAGCTAAACAAGTGGATTCAATTTAACAGGTAAGATTTAAAGTGTGACGTCTGTGTTTGGAGGCTTGCAATATTCATGTTAACAGACTAGCTATCGCGTTTGCTAACACTGGGAATGTAGCTGCCAAATGGGGTTTAAATTAAGGCTAACTTAATCTGCAAAACCGAGGTTATTGAGCTGAAAACTGGAAAATATAAGGCAGCATGCCATGTACAATAAATGACAATAATTTGAAAAACAACTAATGCACAGCAGTAATTTCAATTGAAAACAGTCTGGCACAAACTATTTCATTTGATGCAATATTAGATAAATGGGAAATGGCACGACATGTTGCAATTTAGTAGAAACTAAAGAATGCTCTAGAATGCTTGATAGCAACATTGTTACCTGTATTTGGAATTGAGAACTGGTTCCTACTTCAAATCATTATAAAAAATCTAGAAACTTGCCTTCTTTTTGTTAATTTGTTACTGTTTTTCAGTTTTGTTTTTTTTATTTGTTAACATTGTTAATAATGGTAGGCCTACAGTGGCTGATATACTTTAAAATAAACCTTTATTATTTACAGCCCATTCTAATTGTTTTCCGGGTAACTTGTTTATGTTTATTTTTTTATTTTTTTATTTTTTTGGTGGTGATGGGCAGGGGGTGGGGGTGCGAAAATTGTTTCTGCATACCTCTCTGGCACTGGGTAGTTGTGCCCATGGCCCTTAAATACCTAGAGACTTCCTGGGAACTCACTTTGCTCAACAGCAGCAGCAGCAACAGCAGCAGCAGCAGCAGCAGAGATGAACGTTACACATGAAGATGCTGTCCCACTGCAGGGAGGCTACTATCCCCCGGGACAGCCTATGGGACAGTCTGTGGTCCAATACACCACTGTGAACGTCAACACATCAAGAGAAATGCCCAAGGACTACTTCGTCTGGTCCCTCTTGTGTTTTCTTTATTCAAACCCGTGCTGTCTGGGACTGGCAGCCCTCATTCACTCGGTCAAGGTCAGTGCTTCAGATTTGAACTGATCAATGATGGGGCTATATATATATATATATATATATATATATATAGAGAGAGAGAGAGAGATATCTATATAGATAGACAGACAGATAGACGGATAGATAGATAAATAGTTATGTATAATATTATAGTGTATGGTCATTGTTTGTATAATATAAGTGTAAAGTAGAATGGCCCAACCAGGGACAATTGTTGAGAATTAGCATTTTCTATAAACTATATGCATCACATCAGCTGCAATATTTATTTTGTAACTATGCTTGATTGCATGGTCCCTGTTATAAATAAATAAATAAATAAAAAATAAGTCTGATCATTTGTGTCCAGGCCAGAGACCGAAAGGTGGTTGGGGACGTGGAGGGCGCCCGCAGTTACGGCGGCACTGCTCGCACACTGAACATAATCTCCACTGTTTTGGGTTGTCTCACAGGATTGATTTTATTTATTGTCATCATTGTTGTGTTGACGCAGGCCTCACGTGCAGTAAACTCATACTCTGGGAGAAATAATTATTATGGATAATACTGAATGTGGAAGCTTAGATGAATCTGTCCAGTTTCATCCTTAAACTGCCTTGACATTGAATTCTCAAGTGAAAATGAATTTATTTGTGTTTAGGCATTTGTATTGCATTTTCTCTATGCTAATAAAATACTGTATGTATCTGTAAAATGCATTTTTTTATTTTTTAAACAAGCCTTAAAGCAAAATAGCCCCAGGGCTGTTATGATTTTATAATGTATTTGTACTTTATGTTGTATTTCATTATGTTTGTGAAACACCTTCTGAACATTGCGTGTGAAAGGTGCTATATACGTACATTTTACTTCGCCTACTTACTTCCTTACTTCAAAGATTTGTCAAAGATATTCACTGTTTTAGACTTTCACTCTGCAAACACTGTCTGCCATCCTCTCATAAAACACTCTTTGACATTTATTGGCAGCTACAACAAAAAACAAGCCTTACCCTGCTGGACAAACAATATATTTGAGTCAAGTTCAGCTGAGGTTAAATATGCCTCATTAGCTAAATGTCAAAATAGAAGCAATGCAAAGAAAGAGTATGCTAGTGTTCCACATCCTAAAAGGAAAAATCTCTAAACTTACTTTACTTAACCTACTTGCTTGATGGTTACTAAGTGAAATATAAAGGACTGAGTTGAAATAGATTTAAGGTTGTTGAAAACTTGTTGAACAGTAGCTACAGTAACAACAGTGCCCTCTACTGGCCCTGATTCTAAATATATTTGAAAAATTGTTTGATGACTGATCAAATTAGGTCTGGGCCAGTGTGATTTTTTTTTCAGTTGATACAGATATCCAATATTTGTTTTGCTGTTGTGGCTGATGAACAATATTGGCTGATGTTGATATTTCAATAATTGATAGCCATTGCTTTACTGAACAAAAATAATTACATTTATTTGTTGAAAATGCACATTTAGTCTTTTGGCAGCCGCTTTTTTAAGTGACTTACATTGAACTTTCATTCACCAGTGTTAAAGCTGAAACACAACTGGAGGTAAGGTGGATTAAGTGTCTTGCCCAAGGACTCAACAACAGTATAAACTGTGGAGAGAGCAAGAATTGAACCACCAACCTTTCAGTTATAGGACAACAACTCTACCACTGAGCCACTTCTTCCACTTCTCCGGCTAAATTCACTGGGCCATGCACAGCGTTAAGATGAACGTCTGAGCAGAACTATCTCAGTTTGACGCCTGAAAAGAGAACGAAGACACAACTGTGTCATTGTAGTTTGCAGAATCGAAGATTGTGTTAATGAGGTTGGTTCATTCAAATTTGTAAGTTTAACCTTCTGAATAGTTACTGGCAAGTACCACTATCAAAAAGCGTGTGAAATAACAGGCTTTGTAACACCTTCAGGGTTGTACTCTTACACAGCTGGACTTCGAAATGCACACATTTCAGTGACTAATGAACCAGGTTATTGACGACATGCATGGTTGCAGTGTATTTAGATGATCTTGTAGTTTATTCTGATACATGTGAAAAAAATGTGGAGTTTATCTCAGATTTTTTTACTCTTATCTCTCTATACTCTGCTGAATTTCTTTGTTTTTCTCAGGCGCTTATTGTGGGGGTCCCTTTAGCAGTGTTGGGGATCGCCGCATGCTAATACTAGCGCGTAGTTGTCAACCAAATTATTAAATTGGTGGTAATAAATGACTTGACGCGGATCCTTCTGCATAACATATTTCAACTCAAGTAGCAACTTCAGCGTACTCAAATAAAACATATATTGGAAACCCAATTAGCCAATTAGGCTACCATTTAGCAGGCTCTTTAATTGAAAAAAATTGTTATAATTTGGTAGTTAAGAATATATAATTTTTTTAGCTTAAGAAGGGGCCGTTAATATAAGGAGTCACTTTGACCTTCAAGAAATGAGCCTTTAAGTCTGAGCTCAGTTTTTAACAAGTAACAGGTCATTATTGATTAAAAAGTCTATTTTACAGTGGGATTGTCTTTTAACCAGTTTAACCAGTTATTCTCCACTGGATTGCTGCCATGAAAATATTTTCTATCTTTGGATAAGATTGAAGAATATAAAACAAAAAGAAACTAGCTCGACCTGTTTGACGTGTGTTTTGATCCAATTCAATTGTAGGACTATAAACAAAAGCAAGAGAATCAGATTTACTATCTCATTAAGATCATTTCACAATTGGGAGGTTTAATTGCAACTATGAAAAGGTGTAAAAAAATCACCTTGACCAACCCTTTTAAAAGGAAACCAAAGCAAGGCCCTTAAATACTTGTAGACTTCCTAGGCACTCACTTTCTGGTCCCTCTTGTTTTCTCTACTTCAACCCGTGTTGTCTGGGACTGGAGGCCCTCATTCAGTTGGTCTAGGTTAGTGCTTCAGATCTGAACTGATCAATGGGGCTTTCAACCAACCTTTTTGTTATTTTATATATTTATATATGCAACGAACAGACAGTCCGTTACAGAACTGTAATGAAGCACGCAGCACTTTAAACAAACGTGAATTTGCACATAAAGGACATTGCACACAGTTGGTTTTAAGAAATTATTTATTGATTGTTTTGTGGTTCCACCTGCGGATCTGCACTTGGGAGGATGGCTGCCGGTCTGGAATAAGAACAAACAATTAGAACTAATTGAGAAATGTGCAATAGGTGTGCTTGGTGTAAAGGTTGTGTTGCTGTGTGTTGGTTTTACTCACCTCTTTTGTTCCATGTCTCCAGGTGTCTGGCCAAAAGAGTCCTTGGGGGAACAACCAACATTAAAAAGGTTCCGGGCCAGACCAAGGCAGGAGAATGGAGAGGGGAGAAGTGAAACAGTGTTTTATGGTTTATGGGTTTTAAATAATTATAGGTGTTTGGTTTTAGAGTTTGTAAATTGTTTATTGTTTGGTCTATTTGTTTGGGAGTTGATTAACATTGTTTTAGAAAAGCTAATGTTAAGGAACTTACCTGGGGGGGGGAGGATTTGGTTTTACCCAATTAGTGGGAAAGTATTTAAGCTGCTTGAAATCATTCCACAAAGTGGGTTTTTGTTGTAGATGTTGTTGAGGAGTTGCTGTGTTACTTCCACTTAGAGTGGTGACTGCTGGAGAGAACTGAGCTCATCCTTCCTCCATTGCACTTTGCACCTTTGCACATAGCACTTTTGGAATTTATTTATTGAAAAAGAAAGAGAAATAAAAAGAAAAACAGAGGTCTATGCCAACTCTTGAGTCCAGATCATCATTGCTTGTCGTACCTCACTGACATCTAGCCGCTAACCAGGTCTCACCCTAACAATATATATATAAAAAAAACTTTTTCCTTTACCCTCCGCGGGTGGTCTCATCCTTCAAGCTTGGATCCTCCACCAGAGGCCTGGGAGCTTGAGAGTTCTGCGCAGTAGGCTATCTTATATATATAATTTCCACATACAAATGGACTCTGGTTGGTTTTGTTGTCCCTGTTAGAGGCAGATCTCATTCTTTGGTGTAACCAGTAAAAGCATGTGCTATCAAAAATTCTCCAGTTTTTAATTCTGAACTATAATTTTCTTTATACATGCTGTAAGTCTGATCAGACTGTTTGTCTCCAGGCCAGACCCCGGAAGGTGGTTGGGGATGTGCAGGACGCCCACTGCTCACACACTGAACATAATCTAACATGTCCTAACTTTTTTTTGCCATTTTATTTTTTTTGCCGGTTCATTGCCATAAGATGCAGAGCTGTATATAACATACGATCTCAGAGTCCGTCCTGGGGAAACCTCCCAGTGGGACATTCGCAAAATCCTTCATGTCCAAACAGGAATGTGTTCAAACTGGTGAGTGTACTTCATAAACATGTTTACACAAGGTGCTGGGTGTGGCATCTCCTGGTGTAAATGTTCATCATGATGCCCAACTGTCAAAGGGATTTTAATCCTACTGTAACCTGTGTTTTATATTAATACCAGATCTGTATTTAGTGCCTAAAATCAAATATTTCCTAATTATGTTCTGTTTTTCTCTAAATGTCTTTTCTCTCTGACTGTCATGGTTTTGTCCTGAAACTGATTTATGGCAGCGTTGTAACTGTCACAGATGTGCCACGTTTCGTTTGTTCAAAAGAAAAGTTAGGATTCGGTTTCTCAAATATTTGTCATTACAACATTATACGCTGTTTTTCTTTTTACTTTGAGCTTTGTGTACTCACCTGAACAATTATATTATATACTACATATATTTGTATTCATATATATATACTATCATTATAACCATTAAGTAAAAAGATTAGAAAACCAAACCCTACCAATTTAAAATTAGGCTACTATTTAAAAGGCTCTTTAATTGATAAAATTCAGACGTACACAATTTAAGATTCATTTTGCTTAAGAAGGGACAGATTGGTGTTGTCTGCAGGAAAGTTACAAAGTCTCTTGGTATATTAAGAAAAAAATGTAATTATGTACCCACGCCAGTAATCTGAACATTATATTGCAGACTAATTTATCCATATCTAACATTGTATGGACAAGTACTTTACTGTTACAATTTTTTGTTAGATTAGCAACATTTTTTAATAATGATGCACCAAGTGCACTTTTCAAAATCACAAAATTAATCAAAATAATCATAATATTTATCAAACATGTACATTTGTTTATAAGAGCAGAAAAAATCTCCTCCTAACTTTAGAAACTATGTTCTCAGGTTCAACACTAGACAAACATTGAAGTTTCATTTAGATGTTGTGGAGCTAAATAATGAAATGAATATGGAGACCACATGAAATCATCAATAAACTGTAAAAACAATCTTAGAATACTATTGCTCTCCAAGTATATGTTGAATACAATTTTAGTCATAATAGTTCATGAATGTATATTTTACCAATTTTTTAATTAGACAATAAATTACCAAATACTTCACTGGAAATCTGAGCTCACTATTTGTCAAGGTCACCATTATTTGAAAGGTTAAACCCGAGACAGTGCGATTGTCTTTTAGTGATGTTTTAACCAGTAATTCTCCACTGGATTGCTGCCATGAACCTAAAAAAAACACTTCTTGTTGAAAATGCCAAAGGTGTCTCATTTAAATTCTACCAGGATCTCTCATTGCCTAATTTACAGAAAGAGATACAAAGTGTTTCATCAAGAATAAAGTCACCACCCACTGGTTCAGTAAAAGAAAGACAGGTTTATTACAAATCTAAAAGTTCCTCTCCAATACTTATTTTCAATAATAACTTGAATTCCTTTTACTGTAGAATTTAAATGATCATTTTAAACACTTTTGCCTTTATTGATAGTTGAAAGGAAACAGGTCAAAAGAGAGGGGTCAACATTGGGCAAATGACCTCTGAGTTCTGACCAGGTCTCTGTGTTTTCATGTATTTGCAAGTGCTCTACCAACTGAGCTTTTTAATAATCTTTTCCAGCTTTGGATAAGAATAAAAAGAATGTGTCCTTTCTTGGCCTGTATGAAGACAAACTAAATAAAAAACTGTGAGTGTTTTGATCTGAATCTAAAGTGGAAAAAAGAAAAAAATTACATAATAGAATCTGATTTACAACTCATTATCCCATTAAGATCATTTCACAACTGGAAAGTTTTATTGCATCTTTGAAATTTCATAAAAAAACATTTCCTCTAGACCAACCCTTTTATCGTAAAAGGAAACCTAAGCAGGGCCCTTAAATACTCGGAGACTTGCTGGGCACTCACTTGGTTCAACAGCAGCAGCAGCAGCAGCAGAGATGAACGTCCCACATGAAAATACTGTCCCACTGCAGGGAGGCTACTATATAGTAGCCCTCCACGTCCCCAACCACCTTCCGGTCTCTGGCCTGGACACAAATGATCAGACTTACAGCATGTATAAAGTTATTTTGGTATTAAGTATTGGAATTAAATAATTTCTTTGATAGCACAAGAATGAGATCTGCCTTTGACAGGGGCAACAAAACCAATCAAAGTCCATTTTTTGTGTGTAAAATAAGAAAAGGTTGGTTAAAAGCCCCATTGATCAGTTCAGATCTGATTTTTTCAACAACCTTAAATCTAGTTCAATTAATTAACTCAGTATTATTTGTACCTAGCAGAGAATGGTTTAGATCCATCGACCCCTGGGTTATGGGCCCAGGAAGCTTCCGCTGCGCCAGTATGCAAATAATCTCAGTTGAAGAGCGTTTTATGAAAACCATCGCCCAATGCGGAGCCCTAAGCAGCTCAACAGAGCACAGTGCCGGTTCAAACACATGTGTATTCAGAAGAAGAAGGACCAGAAAACATGTTTAGTTAGAAATCACTTTATTATTCAAATAAACATCACGGGACCTCATTGCACTGGGCACAAAAAAACTTTAAATTTGAAGCTATTTTTGCAGCTCTATTGTTTATAAAAATATAAACATTCGAATAAGGAAAATGTGTCTTCTATTTTTGTATCACTTTGGAAATCTGGATGCTGTGCACGTCTACTTCCGCTCTGGTGCGATCTGATCTGTGCAGATTGATGCGGTTTGGCTCCGCCGTCCTCCGCGCTACGGGATCAGAGCTGCCGGCGCTGTGCATGTCTCAATGAAAACAACGTGATGGACTTGCTGCGCAGTGCGTGGCGGAGTGGAGCAGCATGCATTGTAGTCTACTTCAAATTTGATTAAAAGCGTAAGCAGTGTTCTTTTTACATTTCTAATTCTCCTTTTAGTCAGAAACTGATTAATACGAATATAAATAGAGCTAATATAAAATCTTTTCTTACTCTTTAACTCTGACAAACGTGATGAAACAAAAATGCATATCACAAATAAGTACATATAGTATTTTATTAGGAAGGAACACAAATAAATTAATTTTACTCGCTTAAGTCAATGTATGTGACAAAAGCCGAGACAATAACAGTATTTGTCAATGATATCTGTGCTCTTTCAGACAATACTGTTATAATCAAATTGTTCAAGGACACGTGAAACCTGTTTAACAACTTGCACAATCATTTTTTACTGAAATTTATATGAGTTTTAGAGTAAAACACATTTGAAACCACACGACAAAACAGACTTTAATTATCAAATGCAACTTTTTTTCATAAAAATCAAGGCAGTTTAAGGATAAAACTGGACAGATTAATTTGAGCTTCCACATTCAGTATTACCCATAATAATTATTTCTCCCAGAGGTCAATGTGTTGAGGGTATGTGAGGCCTGCTGCATCACAACAATGACAACAATAAGTAAAATCAATCCTGTGAAACAGCCCAAAACAGTGGACATGATGTTCAGCTTGCGAGCAGTGGTGCCATAACTGAGGGCGCCCTCCACGTCCCCAACCACCTTCCGGTCTCTGGCCTGGACACAAATGATCAGACTTACAGCATGTATAAAGAAAGTTATTTTGGTATTAAGTATTGGAATTAAATAATTTCTTTGATAGCACAAGAATGAGATCTGCCTTTGACAGGGGCAACAAAACCAATCAAAGTCCATTTTTTGTGTGTAAAATAAGAAAAGGTTGGTTAAAAACCCCATTGATCAGTTCAAATCTGAAGCACTGACCTTGACCGAGTGATGGAGGGCTGCCAGTCCCAGACAGCACGGGTTAAGGTAGAGAAAACTAAAGAGAGACCAGACGAAGTAGTCCTTGACCAACTTTCTTGATGGGTCGACGTCCAAAGTGGTGTATTGGACCATAGGCTGTCCCATAGGCTGTCCCATAGGCTGTCCCATAGGCTGTCCCATAGGCTGTCCCATAGGCTGTCCCGGGGAATAGTAGCCTCCCTGCAGTGGGACAGTATTTTCATGTGGGACGTTCATCTCTGCTGCTGCTGCTGCTGCTGTTGAACCAAGTGAGTGCCCAGCAAGTCTCCGAGTATTTAAGGGCCCTGCTTAGGTTTCCTTTTACGATAAAAGGGTTGGTCTAGAGGAAATGTTTTTTTATGAAATTTCAAAGATGCAATAAAACTTTCCAGTTGTGAAATGATCTTAATGGGATAATGAGTTGTAAATCAGATTCTATTATGTAATTTTTTTCTTTTTTCCACTTTAGATTCAGATCAAAACACTCACAGTTTTTTATTTAGTTTGTCTTCATACAGGCCAAGAAAGGACACATTCTTTTTATTCTTATCCAAAGCTTGAAAAGATTATTAAAAAGCTCAGTTGGTAGAGCACTTGCAAATACATGAAAACACAGAGACCTGGTCAGAACTCAGAGGTCATTTGCCCAATGTTGACCCCTCTCTTTTGACCTGTTTCCTTTCAACTATCAATAAAGGCAAAAGTGTTTAAAATGATCATTTAAATTCTACAGTAAAAGGAATTCAAGTTATTATTGAAAATAAGTATTGGAGAGGAACTTTTAGATTTGTAATAAACCTGTCTTTCTTTTACTGAACCAGTGGGTGGTGACTTTATTCTTGTTGAAACACTATCTCTTTCTGTAAATTAGGCAATGAGAGATCCTGGTAGAATTTAAATGAGACACCTTTGGCATTTTCAACAAGAAGTGTTTTTTTTAGGTTCATGGCAGCAATCCAGTGGAGAATTACTGGTTAAAACATCACTAAAAGACAATCGCACTGTCTCGGGTTTAACCTTTCAAATAATGGTGACCTTGACAAATAGTGAGCTCAGATTTCCAGTGAAGTATTTGGTAATTTATTGTCTAATTAAAAAATTGGTAAAATATACATTCATGAACTATTATGACTAAAATTGTATTCAACATATACTTGGAGAGCAATAGTATTCTAAGATTGTTTTTACAGTTTATTGATGATTTCATGTGGTCTCCATATTCATTTCATTATTTAGCTCCACAACATCTAAATGAAACTTCAATGTTTGTCTAGTGTTGAACCTGAGAACATAGTTTCTAAAGTTAGGAGATTTTTTTCTGCTCTTATAAACAAATGTACATGTTTGATAAATATTATGATTATTTTGATTAATTTTGTGATTTTGAAAAGTGCACTTGGTGCATCATTATTAAAAAATGTTGCTAATCTAACAAAAAAAATTGTAACAGTAAAGTACTTGTCCATACAATGTTACAATAAGTTAGATATGGATAAATTAGTCTGCAATATAATGTTCAGATTACTGGCGTGGGTACATAATTACATTTTTTTCTTAATATACCAAGAGACTTTGTAACTTTCCTGCAGACAACACCAATCTGTCCCTTCTTAAGCAAAATGAATCTTAAATTGTGTACGTCTGAATTTTATCAATTAAAGAGCCTTTTAAATAGTAGCCTAATTTTAAATTGGTAGGGTTTGGTTTTCTAATCTTTTTACTTAATGGTTATAATGATAGTATATATATATGAATACAAATATATGTAGTATATAATATAATTGTTCAGGTGAGTACACAAAGCTCAATGTAAAAAGAAAAACAGCGTATAATGTTGTAATGACAAATATTTGAGAAACCGAATCCTAACTTTTCTTATGAACAAACGAAACGTGGCACATCTGTGACAGTTACAACGCTGCCATAAATCAGTTTCAGGACAAAACCATGACAGTCAGAGAGAAAAGACATTTAGAGAAAAACAGAACATAATTAGGAAATATTTGATTTTAGGCACTAAATACAGATCTGGTATTAATATAAAACACAGGTTACAGTAGGATTAAAATCCCTTTGACAGTTGGCCAACATGATGAACATTTACACCAGGAGATGCCACACCCAGCACCTTGTGTAAACATGTTTATGAAGTACACTCACCAGTTTGAACACATTCCTGTTTGGACATGAAGGATTTTGCGAATGTCCCACTGGGAGGTTTCCCCAGGACGGACTCTGAGATAGTATGTTATATACAGCTCTGCATCTTATGGCAATGAACCGGCAAAACCGGCAAAAAAAAAAAGTTTACAAATGTACACGCAGAGAAGTATTGTAACCTGTTTAACATCTTGCACAATAATTTCTTTTACTGTAATTTGAGTTTTGTAGGAAAAACACATTTGCAACTACATTATAAAACAGACTTTGAAGTCTAAGGATGAAACTGTACAGTTAAATTTGAGCATACACATTATGTATTCACTATCCATAATAATTATTTCTCCCAGAGCTCAATGTGTTGACTGCATGTGCTGCTGCAGAACAACAATGACGACAATAAGTACAATCAGTCGTGTGAAACAGCCCAAAACACTGGAAATTATGTTCAGTGTGTGAGCAGTGGGCGCCCTGCACATCCCCAACCACCTTCCGGGGTCTGGCCTGGAGACAAATGACAGCATGTATAAAGAAAATAATAGTTCAGTGGAGTCAAAGATTTTTTTGATAGCACATGCTTTTACTGGTTACACCAAAGAATGAGATCTGCCTCTAACAGGGACAACAAAACCAACCAGAGTCCATTTGTATGTGGAAATTGTATTTATTTCTTTGGTTTCCTTTTAAAAGGGTTGGTCAAGATGATTTCTTTTTTACATCATTTCATAGTTGAACCTCCCAATTGTGAAATGATCTTACTGGGATAGTAAATCTGAATCTATTAAGTGCTTTTATTTATATCCCACTGTAAAATAGACTATAAATAATAATGACCTGTTACTTGTTAAAAACTGAGCTCAGAATTAAAGGCTTATTTCTTGAAGGTCAGTGTGACTCCTTATATTAACGGCCCCTTCTTAAGCTAAAAAAAATATTCTTAACTACCAAATTATAACAATTGAAGAGCCTGCTAATTGGTAGCCTAATTGGCTAATTGTGTTTCTGATATATATTTTATTTGAGTACGCTGAAGTTGCTACTTGAATTGAAATATGTTATAGAGAAGAATCCCGCGTCAAGTCTTTAATACCACCGATTTAATAATTTGGTTAACAAAACAACGCACTAGAGTTTGCATGCGGTGATCCCCAACACTGCTAAAGGGACCCCCACAATAAGCCCCTGAGAAAAAAAAGAAATTCAGCAGAGTATAGAGAGGTAAGAGTAAAAAAATCTGAGATAAACTCCACATTTTTTTCACATGTATCAGAATAAACTACAAGATCATCTAAATACACTGCAACCATGCATGTCGTCAATAACCTGGTTCATTAGTCAATGAAATGTGTGCATTTCGAAGCCCAGCTGTGTAAGAGTACAACCCTGAAGGTGTTACAAAGCCTGTTATTTCACACGCTTTTTGATAGTGGTACTTGCCAGTAACTATTCAGAACGTTAAACTTACTTACAAATTTTGCTATGTCTCTGAGTATTTTTATGGCACCTTTTTGTACCTGCCAATCATTGACACATACAGTAGAAATAAACATACATTAACTGCTTTATCATTATCACACTCGGCACACCACTTGGCACACTTCACAGCGTTTAGCACAGTTTAAAACACTGGAGGGTGCTGTCAGTGATGGACAGATTTATAAACGTCTTGATTGTGAGTTTGGTTGGGGTGCTAAATTGTCCTTTAAGGATATAATTTTCAGTTAATGCGTAAAATATTGCAAAACCAGCCCTTTGTGTCAGAAATTATCCTTGAGCCATAAATTTAAATATATAAAAGCCCAACTTCTGCCCAACATTAAACTGAAAGTGGAAAGTCAATGAACAGCACTTGCAACTGTCAGTTCCTCTAAGCAGCCAGCAGAGGGTGTTGTCTTAAAACTTGTAGTGCCGGCTATAGTGCATGACTCTTGCATTGACCATAGTGAATAATGTGAGTCTGAATGTGTCAATGTCTATAATATGAGCCTTGCCATTAACTAGTACAAGCTCCAGACATCGCAACTTGTAAAGGAAATACTTTTAAAATACCAATAACACATGTGCATTTCAACTACATCTGTGTGTGTGGTTCTGGTCTGAACCACCTGCTGCTTTTACACTTTATGGTGCTCCCATTTGAATGATTTTCAGCTCTTGTATTCCCAGTTGGAGCCCATCCTAATCCACAGCATATAGGACCTTCAAAAGCAGATATTTTCATTCCACCCCCCTGCACTGACCTTCTCGTACATGTCCTTCTCGTACATGTCTCTCTGCTTGTCTGACTCTATTCTGGGCAAACCACATAATAACAGATCTGCTGTATATTAAAGGACCCTGCCTTTGCGTCCACTCCCAGTCACCTCCTTCTTTATAGACCCATATAACCCTCTCACATCAGGGGCACCATTTTCCAAAGAAAGACACATATCTTGGCACTTGTTTGTGAATCTACCTGAACCTGAGAAAAAGACCCAGCCATGGACAACCACTCGTACAACTTCCCATCCGACTGCACCCCTCTGACCAACTGTAAATCTGCTCGAAAACCGGCTGGATCCACGGTGATAAACATGGGCCACTCTGGGAAAAATCCCCCGCGGGACTATTTAATCTGGTCGCTCTGTAACACCTTGTATGTGAACTTCTGCTGCCTGGGATTTATGGCTCTTGTCTACTCCATCAAGGTACAGTACAACTACGCCTTCTAGGAAATATCTGTCACTGCTGGAGCATCAATATTTACTAGTGTCCACACAAGACAGAAGCATGCCAGGTCATTTTTTCATGTCAGTAAATTGAATGTAAGGTACATATTTCAATATTAATATATTGAATATATGGCATATGTATTTTATTGTAAAGACGTCTAGTGCAGCTTTAACAAAATAATTACATGGGAGCCTTTTGGCGAGGGAATATGCCAAAATGAATCCAAACTATAATTATCTTTAATGTTTCCAAATGTGCCAGGTTAAGGACATTCTTATTGGTAAAGCTTTTCTGCATAAACTTGAGAGCAGAAAGTGAATATTAACGTAAAACAGAACAATAAATAAATAAAATAAAAAAAATAAAATAAAATAAATAAAACAGGTTTTATACATAAATTTGGCTTTGAGACAGATTAAAGGTGCATTGTAAAATCTGGTAGTGTACGACAAAAGACAAGTATGTTTTCAGAAAAGCATCAAAACAACAGTCTATGCCTTTTTCTATCATAACAAATTGACATTTAAATCTCCATATAAATATAAAGAATCAAGAGCAAAGCCTATCCTGAAGAAGGCCAGTAAAGATTGAAATGTGCTATGTTCCTTTTACAAAACAGTTTTCTCATTTACTTTGGCTCACACTTGCTTGAACTACATATATTTATTTACCTAATTTTTGAAGTGAGCGCAGACTTATTTACTCTGGTCTTGTTCTTAGACAAGTGGCTCAGTGGTAAAGTGGTTGTGTGGTTCGATTCCCGCTCTCCCCACAGTTCATACTGTCGTTGTGTCCTTGCCTCCAGTGGTGTTCCAGCTGTGACACTGGTCAATAGAAGCTTAATGTAAGTCGCTTTGAATAAAAGCGTCAGCTAAACAAATAAATGTAAATGTAAATGTAAAAGCATGTCCCTACAGGGCTACTGTAGTTGCTTGCAGGCTGTAGAAAGGAGTGTGAGGTGTTAAAAGAAATAAAAAGCTAAAATAATGGCTCCAAAATCTAAACACTGCACCTTTAAATATCTAACCATCACATGTATTTAATTATTTTAGTTAAAAGTAAAAGTTATTAACTTGCAAACCAGTGTGTGCCAAACCATGATGTCCAAGAGCAAGATCTGTTCAAACTAAAACCCGCAGAGCTTAAAATAAACAAACTTTCCGACTGGATACTTTAGTTGGGTGTGTATTTTCCAGTCGCTGCTCTGAATCACAGGCCCCAGTCCTGGCCTTAAATTAGAGACAGTGTGGGGCTGCTCGATGTTAAAAATCGTGTAATTGTTATCTTCCAACAGGCTACTGAGAAATTATAGAGCTCAAACATGAAAACACCCTTTTAAATATACAAAGTCGTTTCAGAGGACTCTCAGAGCTTACAGATTGTTAAGGACATTTAGGTAATATATGTATTTGTTCTCTTTTCTTGTTCTCAGTACGGATTAATGTTGCGTGTTTTTTTCGCATCTTTCCTAAAAATGAGTTTTGTGGGGCCTGAACACTTTGCACAGTGCATCATTTCTGTAGATTTAGAATTTGCAAAAAATAATTAGTGGGGAGCCCAGTGTATAATGTAGCTGTTTTTTTATGTAATCAACAATGGATTTCCTTTTTTGAAGTTTCAGATGTGTTTCACCATTTTATATAAATCACTAATACACATGTAATAAACCCTCAAATAACCCACGAGTCAATGACGGAGGTTAAAGGTCTTACTCCTCTTGTTTTAGTATATTTATATTTTGTTTTTTCTTACAGAAGGTTGAAAAAAAATGGGATTTTGTGAGATCACGATGACTCCAGCTCAGACACATAATTCCATCATCAGTCATCATCATATTTTCTCACAGTCCGCACCAGAAAACAGGGGAAAGGACTAAAGAGACAGGCACAATAAATCAGAGTGTTTTTATTAGTGTCTTTTCTGCTCCTTCCAACGATATCGTCTTGTGATCTATTTATTTTCCACAACTGACAAAAAATGTAGACCAGCATCTAGAGCAAAGGTGGGCAATTATTTTCCTCCAAGGGCCACATTAGAACATGGAACTCTTGTGGAGGGCCAGGCCAACACGGTGAAATCACATACGCTCAATAAAAACACATTTCTTTAAAGTTTAAACAATATGTCTAATAAACACCAGAGTCAGACCTGCACCCTCAGTTTTAGAGCCACTCTTTAGAGCATGTGGCCCCCCCACCACTGTTCTAGAGTAATGCTTTGTGGAGGAAAGGTTAAACCTAAACCAAACTACGCACATAGCACAAATATAGTGTCTTATTTTGACACTATTCTCTGTTTTGTGCTTAATTTGAACCTAACACATCATGAAGGTAAATAGTCAGTCCCTAAAATGGAGGAAATCAGTGCAGTTCAATTAATTGAATGAAAAAAAAAAAGCTAAGAGTAAATCAAAACAGTAATTGTGCACTGACCCGACCTGTTCTGTACTTCTCAGATAATTTTTATTTCTGTTCCTACCTTCTGTTACAGAATAAAGAAAAGACCATTTCCCTCTCCTCAGGCACAGCTCCTTTTAGGACGAGGTGTGACATAAGTAAGACAGGAATATCAAGGAAAATGAGCATAAAAAGCATCACTGAGACCTATTTTAAGATTAAATTATTAAATTAAATTAGGTAAATAATTAGTAATTTTGACAGATACAAGCCCCTTGGCCACTTTTTATGCCTCCATCTAAATTTACATCACCTTACAGCTGCTTATAATAGTTTTCTGTTTCTGTGTTTTGTGTTAAGGCCCGAGACCAGAAGACCCAAGGGAACCTGCAGCTCGCCCAGGAGTGTTCGGACAAGGCCAAATGGTACAACATCCTGGCGGCCGGCTGGAACATGCTGATCCCTCTTCTGGTGGTCGTCTTGCTTGTGCTGCTGCTCGTCCACCTCGGATCATCGCAGGGGTCCTTCGACTTTTTGGGAGAAGACGGCTTCCAAAACTTTATGAAACTGTTCAGCTGGTAGGAAGAGGACAGAGAGGTTTCCATTTGATCAGAATTGATAAAGAAATCAGGCTCTGTGTGTTTTTATATACTGGACTAAAATGACTAAAATTAAAGGCCCAAATTTGAACAAAACCGAAAATGTTTTTTAATAGTGTTTGTTTGGCGTATATTTGTTCTGTGTTTGGAGTAAATCACAACCCATTGCCAATAAATCAATAAGAAAACAATACAAGAAACATGATGCTAAAAAAAAAGTATAAAATTACTCCAAAAAGTTTGTGCCGAGTAATGTTTTGTAGTGTACGTGGCATTTTGAAATAAGGGCCCCCAGAAAATAAAGTTTATGAAATCATAATAGATGCACTGTTCACACGACAATGGTTTTCTGACAGTAACAAACTTCTGTTGTGTTTCAAACAGCAATTACGTGTCCTAAATATAGTGTTTTCCCCTCTAACAGCAGTCATACTAATGCTGGATGAAAATGTTGTTTCATACAGCAGTGGAATGGGTGCTACATGGCTGAGATAGATAATTATGTTTTCAGCCTGAACATTTGCGGTAAAATGGTAAAATACAGTGTTTCGTAAATCTAAAATAAACAACAACTGGTGCTGAAGCAATCTCATCTTCTGCATCTTCTGTGTTTGTGAACATTGTAGTGTTTGGTTTACAGCACCTACTGGATTGGCAAATGCATTAAGAGACCGTTTCAATATCAACACGTTTCACAAAAATAAAGATGAGGACAGCATTAAAACTCCACAAAAACCCAAATGTTTAATTCTACTGCGTGGTCCTGTAAACTGTGAATAAAGTGTCCAGTAAAAACTATCATGTCCCAGTTAGGTCCTCTAACTATTGGGTGTTGGCTACACACAGCGAGCACAGCAACAATGACCTTGCTTTTGTGCTTCCAAAAATTGTGTTTTGATCATATATTGTCAGTATCAAGGCTTTTTCACACATGCACTCTTTTCTGCAACGTTCCTGCATTTTACCAGAACAGGGTCAAGAGTGAAATGGATGGAAGCAGGAACATGACCAGCACATTCTCTGAAAAGATAGACATGCTCATACATAGACATAGACTTTATTTAGGCAGTTAAGGCACTTGTATTTATATTAACTGACCCTCTCTGTGCAGCGTGAACAGTGTAAAAAACTAGTGTGACAGGGAACATGGGGCTAGAGATGCAGATCCAGCAGGTTTATTGTTGTTACTCTGGAAAAAGGCAGGTTTAAATGTTTTCCAGATTGGGGCAGAGCTATTAACTTTTTTTTGTTTGTAATAACTGAAGCAGTGGCAGGCTTCATTCGGTCCCTACAGGTCTGACATATTGGATTAGGTTAGCATTTGTGTTATAGTGTCATTTGAAAATGGCTCTTTAACAAGCATATTTCACACAATTTCTTTCAAAAACACAACAGAATATTTTCAG
This sequence comes from Neodontobutis hainanensis, assembly GCA_024349245.1. Classification (NCBI taxonomy): domain Eukaryota; kingdom Metazoa; phylum Chordata; class Actinopteri; order Gobiiformes; family Odontobutidae; genus Neodontobutis; species Neodontobutis hainanensis. Next base: position 16,219,436 of record JALDNG010000015.1, on the reverse strand, counting down.
ATTCATTTTCAGAAAACTGTTGTCCCCCTTTAGAGCAAAACCTTAATCCAGGCAGTTTTTGTTATTTATTATATTTATGTCCCTTCCATTCACTAGAAACAAGAGAATGAGCAGAAATATAACAGTGAACCGATGAAACGTATCATTTAAAAGCAACTTTTAAAAACTTTTGCTGTTTCCTGTCATTACCTGTGTATTTTCTTCTGCTTTTTATACATTTTTCATTCATTTTCTACCGCTTTGTCCCGTTAGGGGTCACGGGTGACTGGAGCCTATCCCAGCATCTTTGGGCCTGAGGCGGGGTATACCCTGGACAGTGGCCAGTTAGTCGCAGGGCTGACATTTAGAGACAGACATTGACAGACAACCATTCACTCTCACATTCATTCACTAGGGACACTTTAGAGTTGCCGATTAACCTGTACATTCATGTCTTTGGACGGTGGGAGGAAGCCGGAGTACCCGGAGAGAACCCACGGTAACACGTGGAGGACATGCAGACTCCTCACAGAAAGACCGGAGTCGGCCGAGAATGTTTGGGTCGGCCGGGTTTTGAACTCACGACCTTCTTGCTGTAAGGCAGGAGTGCTAACCACTCTGCCACGTGCACCCCATTTACACATTTATATTTTAATTCTACATCATTTTGCTGTCATCCTTTTGTGACCTAGGTAAATAAACTTGATCATTTTAACTTAAATGACCATAATCTATTTTCTTTTATCTTTCATCCTTTACTTTTTGAAACACGACTGAAGAACTGCTCTGCTGTGGTTCGCTGCACCTAAACCTGAGTCGAACATGATCATAGGCTTGACTCTGGGGAGGTTCAAGGAAATGAAGGGAATGTCGAGGGAACAGTTGTTTTCATCGCAGCTGCAGAGACTATATTCAGCTAAATCACATTTTAGGAAACGGTCAGGGCAGGGCCGACCGCTGTACAGCAGTGTGGACGGGTTATTACAGACGCCCTGGGCTTTGCTGCTGTGTGGTGTTGGTACTTTTAGATCTGTGAGCCAATTACTTATCAGTTTAAGTCATTTGCAATTTGTTTGTTTTATGTATTATTTCTTATGTCTTCTTTTTAAAATACTGGCTACAATATTATAGTGCACCAGACTGTGAGCTATATAAAGTCTAGGTGCAGTCAAAATCCATACCCATGTAATTATTGTTTAAGGCAATACTTTTAGAAAAAGGACTCAAGAAGGTGTAAAGATATGAAAATTAGTAGGCCTACTCAAAAGTGCATTGTGTACAAAATAGAACATATCACAAAACCGTATATTTATAATAGTGAATACATCAAACCACTCTACACCAAATAACACTCTTACAATTAAAGATACTTAGAAATGCCCATTTTTCCCGCTAACTCTATTTCTACCTGTTTCTGTTGCTATGGGTCCCCAGAAAGGACAAGCTAAACTCTGCTAGAAGAAAAGCTCAGACCTATCTCAACTTGGTTTGTTCAGTTCCTGCAGGGCTACCATAGCCTGCAAGGCTTTTGTTAAGGCTTTTGTTAATGTTGAACATGAAATAAATAAAAGTATATTACTCAAGGTAGTCATATGTTATGAGGAAAAGCAACAGGAAACTTCCCAGTATGTTTAGTTTTGTTGCACAGTTGTTTTAAGTAGAAATGTAAGTAGTATCTGTCTAAGTTTTATCTTTATTGTGTAGGAAATTATTAGTTTGTAGAACCAAACATGTTCAGGAAAATGTAGTTTTAAAATAGCCAGAGGTCCTGTCCTTTGTCCATGATTGTAACCAAATGTTTTTTAAAAAAAACTACACGTTAAACTGTCCCTAAACCCCATCTGAACAGCCTACATTAAGTGCCACAAAGTCTGTGATCCTCTTTGATCATCTGTGCGTCCCGTTCCTCTCGACCTCCCACTCTGGACTCCTTCACATTAGCAGCCTCTCCGGGACTCAGTTTTATTTAGACACTCCCAAATCACAGCCTCCAGCTTCCAACTTTCTATTTTGCTCCTGTGGTTTGAGAGAAACGCTCACAGATGTCTGTGCCTCGGTGGATTACAGGCTCGGGTTTTACAGAGCAAAGGGAGGGATGGTAACATCTCACTGCTCTTTAGGGAAGCTGTGTATTAGAACAGAAGCCATGCAGGCAAAGACAGACAAAGATCTTGATAGATTTGAGATTAGACGCAGGCTTCATTTATGTTCACAGACTTATATCAGTGACGCCATTTTTGTCAGTTGAGTCTGGCTGACCATAAAGATGAACTAAACTAAAAGCCCTGTACCAATAGCTGCCTATGCCTATTAAAGATGTAAAAAAGGGCAGAAATTGAATAGAAAGTGTGAAGAAAAGGAAACTGCTCCCTCTGTTGGGCTGAAGCAAAAGCCTTTTTGCTTTTTTAACCCAATAAAGGCTAAAGAGGAAAGAAATGCTGCAGTTAACTCACGTGTGACTGATACTTAGAATATAAAATATGTTTATTGAAGTATATGTTGATTCAGTTGTTTAGTGCAGTGACTGTTGAACCAGAGGCACTATGTGAAAAGTTTTGTCCAGGTTTTGTCAAGAAACCAGCTTTTTATCTTAATGATTTTAGACGCCACATTTTGAAGTAAAAAAAAGTAACAAGTAGTTTTATTTTTCTGTGGTTATGGCTTTACTCTGATCAAAAACAAATTCAGGGCAAGAGTAATTTTAAGTTTATATTTTTTATTTAAAAGTTACAAGCCTTTTATATGTCCCACAGTAGTAATATGGCTTTATTGTAAAAACAGCTATAATTGTTAAATAACTCTCTAAACTGTTATAACTTTTTTTAAACCACATATATGATTAGGCTATAAATACTCTGCCTAACATAACAGACAAAACAGTGAAACTCAATATCCCTAAAAACAGTTGTTTTACAAACAGTAACAGTAGTAAGTAAGAAGTAACACAATCAAACAATACAACTTAGTTAAATAAAGTTAAATAAAAGAGTCAGCAAGGTATCCATGGCCTTTTTAATCAAGCAGCTCTCCCTGGTAACAGCAGCTATGGAGCAGGTTAAGATAGAGGGACCAATCAGCAAAAACAAAGACTACACTGTAAATGTTCACACCACGGGGCCCCCCGGACTTGACACAAGGGTCCCTGTAGGATCACATCCGGGTGTGAAAGTTGGGGGGGGGTTTGTTCATACAAACGGCACACACTCCGTATCTTAGTGGCTGTGTGAAAGTGGCTATAATTGAGATTCACAGATGAACAGTAGACTTAACATTTCTCTAGTTGGTGGTCTTTACTGCAATTTTTCATCAGACTTAAAGCGCTTCACAGACTGCTTATGGATGTCTGTGTTACTGTGTTGGATGATTTTGCTTTGGTAAAAAGTCTTGGAGCCTACGACAAAGGCACTGTTGCGGTACGGTTTCCCTGCGTACAGTCGACAAACGTGGCACCACATTACATTGAGCTTCGGTGAGTAACGTAGAAACCAGTGCTTCTTGATCCAACTGAGCTGAAAGGATGTCGTTTTTCTATTTGATAAACTCTGAGAAGAAGAAGATGAAGAAGAAGAGTGATCATCAACTGTGGCTTGCTCCTTGTCCAGTTCAGTTTGAGAGAGAGGCTCCATCCCTGAAAAGAATAGAGTTTTTACTGGCAACTCCCAAAAAAGTTCAATTTTGTAATGTAATATCAGATTAACAACAGATTACAAGTTGTGTAAAACTGGACCATGTTGGTTTTCCTTCTTCATGACTATATCTATCAGCAGCAATTACCCTCTTACACTGCGTGTTTTAAAAGATAAAATCCACAGAGGCAGACCTGTGCCTTGAACCCTTGTGAACCCCATATGTCATGCTGTGCCACCAGTATCCATTTTTCTGCTTCTATTAAAGTTAGCTACAGCCAATCAACATGTTTTAACAGACAAACAGAAATCAGAAAGTGGTATTGTGCTAAAATAAGCAGTGATGGGTGAAAGGTAGTACATAAATTGGTTTAATAAAATAATAGAGAATAGATATTTTAAAAGACGGATTGTAACTAGTGATTCTACATGGTCTGAAGTAGTGTCCCTAAATAGGAACAAATAAGCATCCCATGTAACAGAGGTACCACCAGTTTAACATAACATCTTGATATATTTGTAATAAGTTTCTTTGTAGAGATGATAGACTGATGTTTCTTTTTACACTGAGGTGAATGGATTGCTTCAGATTAACTTTAGGATTTAACTCACATTAGTTTACATGTGAGGGTGCAAGTGCAACTAATTACACTGCAAACCGAGTATGGAGTTTGAATAGTTAGGTTTTAAGTTAGAAAATGGCATGAGAGTAAAATGGTTGTTGTTTGGAAAGTCCAGTGTGCTAACGTAACCCGATCTCCTCCACAACACAGTACAAGACTACAAGTGGGAACTTTGTAAATTCTGGTCAACTCTGTTACAAACATTAACATAACTTACATTCAGAGTAATCAGGATCTGTTTGGTCCTGGTTTTGTTCAATCTGGTCCTCTATGAGCCTCTTCTCCAGCTCCACAATGCACTGCTTCAGTCGCACACAGTTTTCACAATCCACACTCGAGGAAGGAGCAGAAAAATATGTTGGCTTTTTATAAACAAAAGCTTTATCAGGTGAAAACCAGTTCAGATCCACTGTGGGCCTGGTCTCTGTGGTACGCTGTGGTCTGGATCCGATATATGCCTCTAAAGATGCTTGGAGAGTGCTTCTGAAGAAGTCCTACAACAACAAAAAAAAAAAAGGAAATGTTCTTCCTATGTATTTTACTCAATTTGACACAAACGACTACAAAGTTTATGTCTTAAGGTAATAGTGTATAATCATTATAAAGTAAAATAAAGTTGTTGTCTTACTTTAAAGTCCAGTTCTGTCGTCTTCACATCTTCTGTCGGCTGTGCTCTGCTCAATTTGTCCTCCATCAACAACTGAAGACAAGATTTAAGGTCTTTCCACGGCAGGACGTCTGGCCTCTCTGGAGCTGTAACGAACATAAACTTATTACTATGAATTTTAATGACTGACGACAAGGTTTTTTTTTTTCTCCCCTTTTTGGCAAATAACATCAAGGATGTTTAAGTGATGCTCAAGTTCAAGGCAAACTGTTTTTATAAAAACAAAAAAAAGGGCCTCCAAAACATTTTTTCAAATCCACCAAAATGTAAAGCAGTTTTATTATTGTTAGAGATGCAGTCTCCTAAATATACAGCAAGTTATAGTTCTAAGGTTAATTTAATGAATGGTCCTTTCCCTGAACACTCTTATAGTATCTTAAATAGGCACAAAAGGATCACAAATGTGGGTCAAGGTTTTTGCAGTGTGTAGTGAAACAAAGTCTCTTTAATTTTCTGTTTCAATTGTGATTGTCATGAGTTGGGGTAATGGCTCCAAATGAAAAGGTCTCACCTCCTCCGGTATGCGTTTGTGGATCCTCTTTGGGGTGTCTTAGACTCTTTGACCGTTTATGTCTGTGTTTTGTAATTTTCTTGTTATTTAAATTTAATGACGGGGCCCAGTCTGGATCTGTCTCCAACATCTCATAAGCTGGTTTACCTGTGAACAAACACAGCAGGAAAAAAAGAATGACTCGTCTTTATGATTACATTGTAAACCAAGTACTGTTTCCGAATAGAGCCGGAGGAAGCACTTTTATATATTTTTAAAGTGTGATCAATAAAGGATATTCCTAATCTAAACAAGACATGATTTTGATTCAGACAACCACACTGAAGAGCTTTCACAGATGAAAGTAAGATGTGGTGTTGTGTAAATAAAGAACAGAAAGAAAAGTCATATCTCAACATAAAAACATAGCAGACTTTAAACTTACCTGACACAAAGTGCTTGGAGCAGACTCTTGCTGCATTCGGGACATTGTCAGACCTAATGTCTGTTCGTGCAACGGCTGCGACCCAGGCCTCTCTGCGTCTTTTGGTTACCTCTGACACAAAAACTCCCTCGGATCTCCTCCAGGCCGGGAAACAGTAGAAACTCGGCCCCTTATGGAGTCTGTTTCCCTGAGCATCGTGAGACGTGCTGTCACAGTTCACAACACAACACACATTTTGAACAGCACTTGATGTAATAATAGTGTTTGTAGCTTGAGTCTTGGTAGCCTCCTCTTTGTTCTGAAGCTCTTTTATTATTTGAGCGACCTCAGCCATTTGTAGTTTGTTTTTCTTTGGTTGCCTTCGTTTCTCTCTTTTTGCAGCATCAGTGGATTGAAGCTTTGAATGTGCCAGATGCAAAGATGGTGTCCAGTCTGGGTCCCTCTCCAGAGACTCATACACAGGTTGGCCTGTAATTACATAAAGTTCAGATTTTTAGTTAACCAAGGAGTAGTATATACCAATTACAGTCCCTGTAATGACATCGTTGCGTATTTACTGACAAACTCCAGATCTTTCCAATAGTAACAGTTGTTCAATCCAGCTGTAGTTGTTAAAGTACCATCACATCACTTTTTAAAGAGATTTGGCACAAATAGTTCAAATAGTAAAAAACATGGTTATTTTCCAACAGCCCTGATACACCCGCTTTTCTTTGTATATAGTCTAAGAAAGCCCATAAAAAAAAGGGCAAAAAAATTGTTGTGCAATCATATTTTTGGCATTTGGATTTCTGGCAACCACGTTTACAAAGAGCAGAAGAGTATTTCAGACAGGTGTGCCTTTCAGACCATGTAGGTAAATATTACACTTCTACTCCAGCTCTTAGAGAAACATAAATATTTGCTGCCCTACTTTATTTTGTACTATTGTTGAGGCATTGTTGCACTACACTGTTATTTTACTGTTGTTTTAATTCAATCATTGTATTCTTGTTCCTTAAAATGTCTTTTTTTTAAAGAAGGTCCTTCCATTCAAAATGCATTGGCAATCCCACTTGCCGTTTCAATATCTTAAAACATATATTATTTAATTCATTGTTACTTAAAAATATCTAACTTGTGAAAGTTTATTATTGTTACTTGAAACATTGTACTTAATCCATTCCTTCTTAAATCAGCTGTTCAATTTATTGTTTAGGTTCTCATACATTCAGTAAAAAACAACAACAATGTATAAATTGAAACTTTACAAAAACACTTTTTATAATTTTGTCCAAATCATACAATCACATTCATCATTTGAAGCTTGAAAAAGAACCCAGTTACTATTTTGGTCAATGTTCTGACAAGCTTTAACCTTTATTGTCTTTCTGACAGTTTATCCAGATACTGGCTCTTTCATTTGTGGGAGTACCAGGCACACTCAGACACTTCTCACTTCAGAGTTAAGGTGATTAATGAATGAAAAGAATATTTTGTTTGCCAACTCCCACGTTTTTGTTAACATTGCATCTTCTTGTTTGTTTTGAACAACTTCACTAACGCACTTCCAGTGGTGTTCCAGCTGTTACACTGTTAATTAGAAGCTTAATGTTCAACGCTTTGGATAAAAGCGTCTGCTAAATGACAAAATGTAATGTAAAATGTCATCTGCTTTCATTTTGCCAGCATCTGACAAGTCAGTTATTGTAACAGTGCAGAATAGGTAGCCTACCTGTGGGCTGGACTGTAGCTCTGCATGAAGAGGCTGAGCAGCTAGACTGGGTCCGAATAATCCTAGGAGTGTTTCCCAGGTTCAGGAGAAGAGGCTGCCAGGTGACTGCTATCCAATTAAGGAGATGCAACATTTGCCTAATTTTTTTACTCCTTTTTTAGATGTTTAATTTAACTGTTTTTTAAAGGCTGTTAACTCATTTTGATCTGTAATGTTGTATTCTGTTTGTAGAAAAAGCACCAAACAAACAAAATTGCCAATTACTTTTCTTTTAACACATTTAACACATAGGCCTACACCCGTCCCCAAAATATACATAGAGACTCAGTGGCCAATTTATCACACAACGTAATATTTTCTCTCACACTCACACACACATACACAATATATCGATAAAATATTGCCATCGCGATAATAGTATATGCGATATCTGTGTCGCAGAAAGGTGCAATAAATAAAATATTTTTTTTAATTAAAAATGATGCAAGCATTTGTGCTTGACAGTTAAATAAAAAGGAAAATAAAAGCCTTTGTTCACAGTGCATTTAATTAGATCAGAAGATTATCTATTACCTGTTTATTTTAGTATTTACATTAAAATTTTTAAAATAGCTAATAAATCTAGCATTTTTCAAGGGAAATGTGATATCGCAAGAAATATCGTAATCGCAACGCACGCACGCCACTGATTCCTACGCTGCCCAGGCCTCTGTCAGCTAACATTACATTTCCTGTTAGCAATTTGTCAAGAAGGCCACATTTCTCAGTGATGTTTGTGTTGTCTGATGCATAGCAACTCACAATCCATTATCTTTCTGTTTCTGTCTGGTCTTCATCTTTAAAAATCTGTCCAAAAATATGATCTTCTAAAAAGGTCCATCGCATGTTCAACATGGGGCTGATTTTCTGTCATGTTCATCTCCACCTGCACCTGGCCTGCCTCTTTACTGGTCTTCCCTTGTCTGCTTGTGCCTCACCTTCATGCTCTGCATCACTAGTTTGTGGTAATGGCTCAGCTTTGATGTGGTCATCCTTCAGTTCTGCTCTTCTGTAAATTCTTTGTATTCTCCGAGTGTGCTGGTCTGAATTTGTGACTTTAGAGTGGCCCAGGTTCAGGGATGGAGCCCAGTCCGGGTTTGACTCCTCCATTTCATATGCGGGTTTACCTGCGTCAGACAGAACAATAAAACTGTGGTTAGGGCTCAGTTATGCAATGTTATATAAGCCCAAATGAGCATAATAAATTCAGGTTAAAATATTTAACATAACATTTAAAAACATTTTTCAATGCCTCAAAACCACAAACAGATCAGTTGTTGACTAAAGCAGGGCTTTAATCCTTGATTATTTGGCTAGCTGATGCAACGTTGGCCTATAGAACTTTGTCTTGTCTACATTACCAACTAATTGGGACTAAATTCCAACTACAACTACTGAAAATTAAGACTTACCAGAATTAAAATGTCTGGAACACACAACTAAATATGCTGGGATGCTGGAGAAGAAACTTATGTCAGTGTGTCTCACAGCAGCAACCAACGCCAGGCGTCTCCTTTTAGTTACTTCCGATACTTGGGCTCCCTCCCGTAGTTTCCAGGTAGGAAAACTATAAAACGACAGCCCGTTTTTGATCTTCCTACCTTGTTGGTCGTGTGACCTGACATTACACCCAATGACACAACAGGTGCGCACCATCACTAAAATTATTTTTAAATCTTCTCTACTGTATATTACACCAAAGCTCTATGGTGTAGTGTGGCCGAATAAAGAAGCACAACAATTTAGAACATGTCAGTGTACTTTAAACACACAAAACATATGAACACTTTGAAACAGAACAAAGAAACGTGTACTGTGTATTCACCTTATTATCTTATTTCTAAGTATTTCCGGTTAACAGGATTTTGTTTGTTTTAACATAGAGATTGCTGGTAGAATAACTTGGGAGGAAACCAACAATTCACAAAGGAACGCAAACGGAACAAGTCAGGTTCACACGAGACACATGACCAAGTGGGTAGACGATATGAGAAGGTGATTATGTACGGTGATATATATATGGTTTGTATGAGAGAAACTACAAGAGTACCGAAGCCTACCAGGTAAAGCTGTTCATGTATTAGTAAATCAGGAACAAAAATAAATCTTGTTAAAAGCCCATGTTTACCAAGGCCAGTTGCACTCCAAGTCATTTATCGTATGTGTTGGTAAAAATCAATGAAGCTGTGGAAACTACGGGATGCACCTGTATTGCTGGTTTGGGGAGGTCCTGCAGTCACGCCTCAGCAATATTGTGGAAGGTATGTTAATCTAGACCAATTATGTGACGTTTATGTGCACTATTTTGTCAGATAGTCAGCCTTTCCCTTGCTTATAATGGCCTGGTTCTGTTTACTTATGCGTAATATTTTCTAAATTTTTTGGCTCTCTATGCATAATGTAATAAATTTATCACTTGGATGTTAAAAGTCCTTTGATTACCGGTCTGTCTTACAAGCGTTCCATAGCCCAACCATTTCTCTGGGTAGGGATGTAGTGGTGTTGGTTTCCCCTCCACAAAATGGAAAGAGCAAACATACGCACGCTTTGGTGGGTTTTTTAAATTTAGCGCCTTTAGCCAGTTGCGACCGTGGTGGGTACAAGTTAAACAGTGGCCCACAACACTCCGATCTCTTCTTATTATGTTCTTAGCAATGTTGAGAAACAGAGAGGTTTTTACTTTTTCCAGTTGTTGTAGCACCCTCGGACTGAACATACAATGCTACTCATGTTTTACTTACCAAAAAAGTAGTTAAATTGTTGCACTGGGATCAAGACCCTTTTACTGTTTGTACACAATGATGACGAAGCAACATATGCGCGCGCATATTGGCAACGGAAGTATGGCGAGAATCAGCAGCATGTCAAGCTACGCGAGCGGATTAAGAAACTCATACAGAGAAAGTTATTTCAATAAGTTGACTTTATCAAATGGTATCCGGCTACCAGATCCGTGTACTATAGTGGATTGGATAGAAGACGTTAGCAGATGGCCAAATATACAGTGGCCAGATATATATACGTATTTAGTTGAGAAACCAAGCGTGTACACCCGAGAGAAATTACGAGCATATAAATCACTGGATGCTTATAAATACGTTGTCTGTGGTCATGTACAGAACGTCAAATACCATGACATAGACTCAGAGTTTTGTGTGTTAAAATCAGAAATTCTTCCTAGTCAAAGACAAGGACACAAGACAATGATGTATGAGGCTTGGGTTATAATCAACCAACGAAAGAACTACGTCCTCACGGCGAACTGCACCTGTATGGCGGGGTAAGTATGCTATTATTTGGTGTTGTGGGCTTGTAGTTGACATAAAAAGATGAATTATGCTTCAGTGTTGCTGTCCTTTCAGGTTTAACTTAGGCTTAACCTACTCTCCTTTATTCTCATATGTTCTCATAACCAGGGTTTGAAACTACAATTTTCACGAATTACACAGTGCCAACAGTGTTCAAAATGTCAGCAGCCAGCCAATATCATTCAGTTACATTCAAAACCTGTTTATGATTAGGTCGTATACACGCATAGTAAGTCAGATGTTTACTTGCTTAATAGTCCGAGACGAAATTTGCCTGAAAGCAATTGTTACTTTCAAGCCTTGGTCATAACATTATTGATCAGCCAGTAAGTTTATTATGTTTTTGAGATGTTTCAGGCTCGGGTCATGCTGCAGTCATGCAGCTGTAATATTATTCAAAGTTGAGCTCTATGTTAGGATGGGAAGGACTGAGAAAGCAGCAGTTACATCTGGAGTGTGCATGTGGAAAGACATCAGCAGGAAAGAAGTCAGACCAGCTCCATTGAGGGAAATCAGCTTTCACAAACCAAAGAGGCTAGACAGGCAGCTTCAAACAACTTTAACATCTGCTAGGAAAAAAAATAGAATCACACCCAGAGGCATGTAATAGTTGACAGCCTACATAAGCTTCCTATTGCCATAGTTTTGACACCATAATGTAGCATTAGAAAGGTGTAACTTGGTGATGCAGAGATGAAAATGCCTGCAGACACAGTTTAATTTTTAACAGTATAATTTATGTTAGTTTGAATAGGTCTGCATTTGTCTTCAGGTTACTTATTTTTAGAAATGACATTTGTTTGTTGTACATTGTACACCTGTGTGTTTAAAGCTCTGATGTGAACATTATGCAGCACAGTAACTGTGCTTGTAGTGCCTCAAACTTCTGACACAGGTGTACATAGCCCCCCTGAAGCTGACTGTGTCTCCGGTTCAGGTCATCATACTCCCTCTTTGTAACTGGGACGTCGTCTTCAGCTTTATTAAAAAAATAGTGAAAAATTAGTATGTGCTGCAACCAATGCAGACAATTTCACAATTGGGGGTTCTCACACATTTTAGCAATGATTTTCAAACTTTTCAAAAAGAAAAGATGCTTTATTGATCACAGGATGATATTTTTTGTCTGCATTTGACTCATCCAGGGGCCTGTGTACTCATATACAGATATGCAATTAGAGCAGTATGCCTGGCAGGAGCACACGCACACACACACACACACACACACACACACACACACACACACACACACACACACACACACACACACACACACACACACACACACACACACACACACACACACACACACACACACATACACACACAGACAATCAATCAGTTAAGATGAAATATATTCATACCTGGACAATGATCCATGCTGCATTCTTGTTCCGGAGTTTTAGAAGGAACACATATATTTGCTGCCGTTATAGGTCTGTCTTCTCTCCTCCTTTTCCTATGGTACCTACAATAAAAACAGCAGAAATATACAGTTATGCAAGAGAGAAAAACAAACTAAATAGAAAAGGGGGGGAATTAAATATTCTTACCTCTCCAAATTTGCTTTGGGGTTCTGGCTCTGTTTTGTGTACACAAAGACAGAAGGCACAAAATCAGGACTAATAGAGTCCAATGACGCCTCACCTGCAAATAAAACACACACGTTTGTTTACTAGCCAAATCTACCGCCAGTTTATCGAACTTTACCTGCATTTGAATATTATTCTACATCATACATACAATCACTAATGTAAACGAGGATTACTAGAGTCCAATAATGCTTAATTTGCAAATAACACACACACAATTTTTTGCTACTAGCCAAATCCAAAACCAGCTTATGAAACTAGCTGCATGTGGTCATCAAACTTCAGCTGCATTGATAAACTACACCGTAGGCTACAGACAATCAATAATGTAAACCATGCTTTCCATTAAACTCAAGAGTACATAGATAAACTTACCTGATATAAAGTGGGCGCTGCAGACGCGAGCATTTTTTATTATGTCCTCGCTCCAATCAACACGTTTAATCGCCTGCAGCCACAGGCGTCGCCGATTCTTCTGAAACGGTCGTGATCCTGTCGGAATCCTATGAAACTTAAGCCCCTTGGTGGAGTATCGATTGGTGCAACCGTGCGCAACAACCAGACATTTTGATGCTGGGAAACCGTTGTGATAAACTTTAGTGGAGTTGCAAACACGTGGCGTTGTAGCCAGTGGGGAACAACACCACTTCCGTTGCCAACATGCGCGCAACTATTTGATCACGTGGGCTGTAAAAGGGTCTATATCATAGACATACATAAGAAAGGCTAGATGTCTCGTCCGCTTTCGGCCAATGGAGGTCGACGTCCGCAACTGGCGGCCATCTTGTCACAGGCAGCTTGCTCACTCGTAACATTGTGTTATAATGGTGCATGTACTTTTTAAATAACCATAACTTGCTAAATTTTCTACCGATTTTTAAACAGTCTAGTTTGTTATAAACGTCAGAGATATACTTATGACACTGCATACTTATGAATAATTATAACCATGGACTTCCATATGAAATTAACATTGAACAGAACATAGAGATGCAATGAATATACACACGCCCAAGGAATGAATGAAATATATATATATATATATATATATATATATATATATATATATATATATATATATATATATATATATATATATATATACACACACACACTTTTATAATGTTAATATTATAATAAAATAATTTGAATTATTATGTTTATTTTAACTTCTTGAGGATTGGGCCATTTACTAGGCTTTTCCCCTTGACATTGCACTGCGCCTACTTCAGAGATCACTGTTCCCAGCTATTTTTGCCTACCATCAAATGCCTGACCTCTTTAGAAAACTGAGACCCTGTAGTTTCTTAGGAAACAATCAGAATAATTATGTGAAGTACTTGCACAGAGTTATAGAGGCTAGAATATTGTTTTTTCTTTCTGCTGGATAACAAGTATCTCAACTGACCACATTTCAGCTTCTAGGTCTCTTGATATGACTTTAGAAACACAACTGAGCCCAAGCACCAGGTCTTGTAAAGCTGTGTACAAAAGCAGATCAATATAGAATGAAATATGAGTACTTTAGACCATTGATTTGCCAAGGTATGCTCATGCGTTTTGTAAAATGCCCTATCGAAACTCCCCATAGGACTTTTGGTTACCCAAAACATAGACATAGGCTACATAATAAAGGCTTACTGTGTGGTAACCTCTTGGTAACACTCTGAAGTTTCTTGTAGACTATTTGGATTGTATATCAGGGTTCTGATATAGAATTACTACACAAAATATGGAATAATTACACAAAAGTCTATTTATTCATTTGTTGCAGAGGACATATCTACAGCTGACAGGCTTGTAGAGGTGACAATGACAGCTGGTAGGGACTCTGTGTCATCCTGTGCTGTCACATTGCCTCTGCATGGTTTAACAACCCCACACCGGGCCATCAGCTTCCTGAAGATGTACTTGAACTGGCATTAGGGTTGTTATTCCAGCCACCTTAAAACAAAAAAAGATATATGGAGTATAGTACACAGATATTCACTACATGCTTTAAAAATGTTTTATGCTTAAAAAAAAACAAAACACTAGAACTAGCCACCCCTGAATGATCTTTCCGTATAAATTAAGTTGCATGACATTATCCTACAGTTCAGACTGTATCAGTGGTGATAAATTCGGCAAACAGATACAAATACAGGCATTTTCCTATATACTCAAAATGGTTTGTGACACTTCCAGGTACTGTGTATGTCTTAGGGTTAGGGTTAATGTGCATGTCTTCAGAAAACACATTTTACAAAAAATAAAACTAATAAGATGTTTTTAACAAACCAAACCGATTGGAAATCATGTGCAACTTAAGTTATATTGAAAAGAAAGAGCAATTCTGCCTCTCCCACTGATGTAAAATTGCTGGGTAGCAGCTAACCTGTAACTACTAACGTTAGGTCTCACTCAAAGCCAGCTAATAACTACAACCACATTCACAATGACTGTAATATAGATAAAAAAAATAGTTGTCATAAAATCGTTATTGGTGTCAGTAAAACTATAACTGAACAGCTCGATGGTGGTCTCAGCCTTGATAACTTGCACAGGTAACGTTAGCCGTGATACACAACTATGCTGTACGATTAAGTCGTCTTTCGAAAAGAAAAGCTGCAATTTCAACATGTTCACGCATCCAGAATTATAGCCACATTATTAACGTTTGTAAGAAATCAAACATTTTGTAAATCCGTCAAGATTTCAGCGAGATAAAAGTATTTATGTTCGTGCAGATCACTCACCTTACATCAGGTACCATGGAGTCCGATAGGAAGCTTGCCTGTTTCAAGATGGCCGCCGGTGATGCCGTCGGAGACTGCGCCGTGAGACATCTAGCCTTTCTTATGTATGTCTATGGTCTATACATTGACGGTATAAGGGCTGGACATAGCAAGCCCGCTTCCGGGTCTGTGCCAAATAGGAAGTAGGGGTTGGCTCCATCAAGCATGACCCCTATTGACATCCATTGAAAAATCGGCGGCAATTACGAAGTGACTATTTTTCTCACAGTCATCATTCTAACGCTGCCGCCTTTCTTTGAACACAATCTTATTATTCCCGTAATTGCTATATTGATATTTGTCACATAACTCATACTATTAAGATTAATAACCTACCTATCAGATGCCTCTATTCTGCTATGTCGGATCGTGGGGCGTGGCTGATCTCGCTACCGGCATTTTGTAGTTTTAAGCTGCTCTCGGTAAAAAAGCAGCTGGAATATAGCGTTATATGAACAGAAGAGAGACTCGTGGAGACCTAACTATTTTAAATCAGTGAAGTTCAAGCTTTTTGCTACACCCAAAGATTGTTTTTAGTTAGTCTTTGTTTTCTGAAACTTTTAGCAAGTAAGTCTTCGTTTTTGTTAATTAGTTTGTTAGTTGCTGCTGTTCATGTATGGAGATCGCTTGCTTTTAGCTAAAAGCTAACGCTAGCTGTGTTTGATTTAACTCCGCTAATTTAAGTAACTTTTTCATCGTACAACTGCACTAAATGAACCACACTCCAGTTTCAAGGTGAGTACATTTTTGCATGTCTTAAAATACTGTCAGAATATATACATTTGTTATACGTTTTTAGACCCGAAGGTGGCTCTCCACCGTTTAACGATAGCTTAATATGATACACTGGACCAAACTTGGTAATAATATGATATAAGGTCATATCTAACCTTCAATTTGGAAGGAATTAAGCATAATGGTTTTTTTTAGTTTTTAGTAAGATAATATTAAGGCTAAATGTATCTGACTGAAAAATTACTGTGTAGTTTGCAAAGTCAGTAAATGCCATAATATAATCATAATAATATAATCAAAATTAGAAGTGGGCTTGATGTACTCTTTTACAAAGATCTGGGTTGTGTCATTTTGGTAAATACATTTGACACATGTCTGTTTTATTAAAATAGATATTGTTCTCTCACAGATTTCCTAAATGTGATGCTGTCAAACTGAGGCTAAAGGTGATGCTGAGGCTGATCAGAAGAAAGGCTCTTGTTGTGGTGTGAGCACTTTGAAGAGGATATTCAGACAAAGGTGAGTGTTAGATTAAACTACACATTACATTAAACATTACACGTGCAGTGCCCACTAACCTCTGAGACTTTTTTACTCTAGAAAACACTTTCCTTACTCTACAGTCATACATCTCTTGAAAATTACTGTAGCTAAAGTGCATGTGTTAGTTTTATATTTGTACATTTATCATCTGTAAATCATGACAACAGTGGACAGGTAAATGTTTAAGTCAGGTTTTAAACATGACAGACATGATCTCTGACACAGTACATTTCACATTAACTGAAATGTACTGTACATTAAGTATTATATTTAGGAAAATGTAAGTTCAAATCAAAGTCCAGGGTGCACATAGCAAGAAGGTCGTGAGTTCAAAACCCGGCAGACTCAAACATTCCCTCGGCCGACTCCGGTCTTTCTGTGAGGAGTCTGCATGTCCTCCGCGTTTTACCGTGGGATCTCTCCGGGTACTCCGGCTTCCTCCCACCGTCCAAACACATGCATGTAAAGGTTAATTGACAACTCTAAAGTGTCTCTAGTAAATGAATGTGAGAGAGAATGGTTGTCTGTCAATATCTGTCTCTATATGTCAGCCCTGTGACTAACTGGCCACTGTCCAGGGTGTACCCGCTTCAGGCCCAAAGCTGCTGGGATAGGCTCCAGTCACCCGCGACCCCTAACGGGACAAAGCGGTAGAAAATGAATGAATGAAATCAAAGTCCACTATTTTCTTAAAAACAGTTCTTACACACACAGTAACACAGTGAGCTGGTGAAGTGTTTTTTTTCCTGTGATTAACTGTGTTCAGAGGTGACCGGGCCCAACAGCAAGACTTGTTTTAAACATAACTTTTTACTTTGTTCTCTGTTTTAGCGCTCCTCTACAGTTATCTGTCTGCTGCTGCTTTTCTGTCGGCCCAGTCCAGTCAGGTCCAGTCATCAGTCTGCTGCTCTGTTCTTCTCTGCTCCTGGACAGTTGACCTAGCCCAGCCTTGGCTTCCTCAGCTTCATCCTACATCACATCCTGGTCCATCTACAACTTGAGCGTTTTTAAATAAACTTAAAACAAAATACAATCTCCATTCATTTATGTGCTTCTAGGTTTGAAAGCATATATAAACTGTTTTTAAGATCTTGAATCTGACATAATGTATACACTTTGTTTTTAAGTGCACAGAGTTAATAACTTGTAAAAGGCTTTTTAAAGAAACTTTTAAATAACGTGAAAGTAGATGAAAGCAAACAGACAAAACTTTAAATCATTTATTACTATAGTGTTATTTTAGAATGCCATAAGCAATAGAAGGTATTGTGGAAAATAACCAGAAATCATAAAACATATTGTTTTGTGTATTATTAAATTGTAATGATAAAGTAGTGCTCAAAGATGGAAGGGTTTCTTGAACTTTCAGGTTGCTCCTGAGGTCTTTGACCTGCAGCTGCACAGGTAAGGAAACTGAAAAACAAAAATCAAAACTGGTTTAACTCATATTTACTCTATCTCAAAAATACAGCATATTTGTTTACAATTTCTAAATAACCAGTTTTTTAAAAAAAGGTATGCAATGTGTCTATTTTAAGAAAACTATCATTAACCACATATGCTAAGATATATATCATACAGAAACTATAATTCTAAATGATCTACTTTATATATTTTTACAACATACAGTTTATAATTACGAGGCTATCTATTGATAAGCAGGTTAGTACTATTGCTAGCTGTAGATGTATTTTAGAACAAAGATGACAACATGGTGCTTACTAAAGCAGGAGAATATTTAAAAACCGTAGATGTTGGTGTAAAAGTGAAATTCACCTGAAGTAGAGCAGCAGCAGAGGGCTCAGTGAAGGAGCAGAGATGTTTTAGCTCAGGTCTCTGTCGTAGCCAATAACCGTAGAAGGGGTAAATAATAGTGACCTGAAAGGGAGATATAATCATTAAATTAGATAATGCTTACCTAATAATACACTTCGTTTTACCCATATATTATTCTATACATAATTTGGGTAAAAACTAAATATAAGAAAGTCAATTAGTTTTAATAACTAATGCCATTAGTAATTAAAACGAGATTTAGCAATAAAAAGGAAACACTGCTCTGATTACAGTTAACTACTAGCATATGTTCGCATGCAAGTAACAATGTTTTTAACCTACTTTAAAAAAATCTTTCAATACTATATGTTGATTAAAATCAAGTTATTATGAGTGAAATTAAAGAAATAAAAAAATGAATTACAAATAAATATAACATTTACCTCAAGTTAGCCAGCAGTCAAAATGCAGCAAAGACAGAGGATGAGATTGGTCAGCGCCTTCTACCGTCAATGGCTTTGCCGCTATCTGCAGGAATTTCACCTTTCAACTTTCAACTTTCAACAAGCCCGGTTCTGATTGGCTCGCTGGTTACCATGCTAACGCGCACTCAAACCTAGCTCATATGCCCAAATTAGGACTTCTGGCTCCAAAAATCAACATGGCGGCCCCACAACGGCTAAAAATGGCGACTGAAATGGGTTCATTTTCGAAGTTCGTAACGCTATGGGTGACGTCACACTCCTTATGTCCAGCCCTTCTACAGTCATTGGGTCTATATGGCGCCGTGACCGAGATAAAAAGGCGAATACGCATGCGCTTTCTAGTGGCATGGCATGTACACACTATATTATAAATCAATGGTACATTACACAGTGACTGTAAAAGGGGGTCAATGCATGTACGTAAACACTCTTGTTTGACTCCGGAAGTGTGCTGATGATTCGCTTTTACTCAAACGTAAGCCACACATTCAACTCACCTTTATTAATGTGTCTGGAGCAGACATACATGTCATGAATTATAGATGTGGTGATAAATATGATATTGGGTCTTTTCGCCGCTGGCGCTGACACCCACGCCTCCCGCCGTCTCCTGCACAGCTCCTCCACACCTGGGATTCAAAATCCTTTTTGCAAGTTGAAAATCTAAAAATAAATGTTGTCTCAGAGTTTCTCCTCTTTGTTCTCTCCGATTAGTGCAGCCTCTCACACAACACGGCAATTCTCCCCGGGTTCAGTCGGAGTGTAAGCTTCTACAAGACGGCAGTAGCCTTAAAATGCACCACAAAAAATAACTTAAAATGACGCACACTTCCACGTTATGATAAAGGCGTGCAGCATTGTTCCCATTGCAATCTTAAAACTTATTATGTCACTCGTGTTTTCAAACGGCCGAAATAATCGCCCTGTTCTTCTTTATGTCCTGACTAAAGGTTTTATGTGCATTACCGCCACCAACTGTTCAGTGTGTATTAAATAAATGACCGTTTTGTATTATTTCCTATCTACTTTTTTATTGTAAACCAGTATAAGCTACACAATTGCAGTTATCACACTAAATCAAAAATGAGAGTGAAGCTGTTTGGGCTAAAAAAAAACTATGCAAATGTTAAAAGATATAAAAAAGTTCAACTCTGTAATAGGGCTGCAACTATGTCAGAACAAAAAAACAAAAAAGGCAAATGAGGAGTTATTGCATATTTATTAGAATAATAAATGAATATGTCTGCATATCGGAAAAGCTTCACTGCTCTGATTTCATGCCTGTTTAAAATTCGTTTTTTCTGATCAATAAAGCGCATTAAAAAGGCCAGTGTCTGAAATCTCCTATACTTTTAGTTTTCTATAAAACACAAGTCATCATGTCATCTTGATTTAGAAAATGGTACTTAAAACTAATTCTCTGTCAGTCCTGTTTTATTTTGTTTTTTCTATATAGTTTCCTTTGATTTGGTAGAGCCATTGTAGTTTCTGCTCTTCCTTATTTATAAATAAGGGTTATTAAAATATATTGGCTATTATAAATAATGAATTATAAGAAATTTAATGTTATAAAAACATGTATTTTTGTTAGTGTCATCATTGAGTCAGAACCAGGAGAATCTTGTAGGAGAGTGGAAACAACTTTTGACCTAATATCATGTCCAAAAGTTCACTTGGTTTGTAATCTGTGAGGGGTTTGAGAACTACAACAAACAATTGAATAAAAACAAAATTAACACTTTTATCAAACACTCAAGGCCGTCTCACATCAGACCAGTCGCATAGGCTTACTTCAGTTTAAAGGCCTGGTTTAGAACTCACAACCTTCTTGCTGTAAGGCAGGAGTGCCACTATTTACATATCATTCCACCAAATCCCAAAATCTGCACGACAGAGCCCATCCTCTAAAGGCCCCCCTCCCCTTTGCTCCATGCTCACGGAGAGAGGAGGACATCTGATTTGACAACATGGGGCGTTCCAAAAATCAGCTGGGCTTAAAGAGCAAGTTGGTGGAGGTGTCATTGAAGACCAGTCAAACACTGGCAGGACAACTGCCCCCCATTTATCACCTGAAGAAGTGCAACGAGGAAGAGCAGCCAACATGAGCAGGTAATAACACATCTAATTGGTCAATAAATGCATCTTAGTGGCAATTAAGTCTTCATGAGCTGCGACTGCTAACCTTATGATACAAACTGTCTGGACAAAAGCCATTGTAGCTACTCAAAATGACCAAAACAGACAACAAATTGCATGTCTTACAGTTTAACTGTTTGCTTACTCTATCCAAATTAGCCTATAAAAATGCATATTCTATGACAAATGCATTGATCTAGTCAAAAGCAAACAATAAACAAACATAAGTCCCCTGAATAAGTAATCTAATCATGTCAGATGATCACATGTAAGCTGGTTACATCTTGAATGTTTAGAGAGACTAATGCTGCTTCATTACAAACTTTTTATGTTGATTTTCTTTTGTTTTTGTTTACTGTTCATTTAAGCTTTCTAACGTGGCTCTCAATTAGCAGTGAACACACTCAAACATGAACACACTTTCTCTGATCTCAGGATGCCTATTTGTTTTTAGTGACTTAACCCTATAAAACCATATGTATCATATTTGCTACTCGAGTTTATGAGAACTCTAATTTATCAAATTGCCCAATGTAGCATATGTGATACAAAAAAATCTATATATATATATATATATATATATATATATATATATATATATATATATATATATATATATATATATATATATGTATATATATATATATATATATATATATATATATATATATATATGTATATATGTATATATATATATTTTTTGATTTTCTTAAAATGTTGTCAGTTCCAAAAACATAAAATTGTCTGGCCTTTTTTTTTGATGTGTCAGGCTTTACAGGGCTACAATAACTTTCACGTGGAGCTGGACAATATGGCAGAAACATTTTTCCATTATTGGTTGATGTTATTATTCTGATACTGACATTTTTGTGATTAAAAACACAGATATTAAACAATAAATATAAACATTAAATGAAATGAACACAATAAACTCAAACATCATTATAAAAATCAAATCTTTAGAGAACAATTTTGGAAAAATGTGTTTAATAGACTCAAGCCTTCAAGAACTACTGAATAAAAAGCAAATAAATGTCTTTACGTCTCAGTTGTTGTACAAGTACAGCAAAAAATAAGTGCATTGTAGCCTAACTGTCATTATATGTATAAGTGCCTCTGTTGTTCAAACAGCAGTCAGGACTGAACTACCCACTGCTGTGGATCAGCTGCTGCAGTAAAGCATTGTCTTTGGTGATTTCAGAAGGTTCTGACCTTTTCTGACTCTGCCACAATAAAGTGCTTTTTGCTGCTACAATATGACTACATCTTTCTATCGCTTTGAGGGAATATGTCTTGAGTATTTTTTAGGCTAAAGTCTCCTCGCTGCTCCACAATTAGCACTGCTTTCATTTAATTTTCCATGAACGTTAGGTTCAAGCCAGGCTGAAACCGTCCAGCATTGCTTCTGGTCTAAACGGTCTGCTTTGTTCCTCGCTCTTTTTTCTTTGTGCTCCGCTTTGAGGAACATTTGAGGAGTAAATTGTAAATTTAATTGCAAAGTTACATTAAATTCAATATTTGACACAGTCCTTTTTATTTTTAAACCTTGTTTGAGTAACTATATCCCAAAGTTAAAAAGACTAGGGCTACTGGTTTGACCATGCTGTTGATCATCATGTATTAATTGTGTATTAATTGTGTTGTACAAAACTGGAGAAACTTTAACGGATCCTAATGACTTTTCTTTTTCCTTCAATTGTTTGTTGTTTGTTAGAGTTTTACTCAGAGTTTAATCAGAGTCCAGACTAACCTCTTCTTTAGGTCTTGTGTACATCCTTGATCCTATTCCGTATAAAATTATAATAGTTTGTGTTGTAAAAGTAATGTCTTGTATCTAAATACATTGTTGATGATATTCTATTGACTACTTTTACTTGAGTACTGTTACATTCCCTTCAGAACAGATTTTTACTATGGATATTGTAGATTATCTGCTGTTTGTTGTGACATCTGAAATATTTTGTCTATTGTTGACCTTGTAAGACTTTGTACATTTACAATAGAGCACATTAACAAACTTTTATTCTGAAAAGGTCACTTTCCAAAATAAATTGTACATCCATGTTCATTTTTACTACGGTCATGTGATTGTGACTACTCTTTCCTTTTTACTGACTTCTGCAGGAAAAGTGTGACTCTCCTTATTCAGTATGTTTTCTGTCCTAACTTGACATAAACAGACCTACAGATGTATGTTCTCCAAAATACATCCCATCAGGACTACTGTGGCTTTGGGTCCCACCCGTCCAGCTCCTGTTCTGTGTTTTTTGCCTAAGTTTCTGCCACAAACAATGTCAGAGGTGGAACTTCAAAAGAAATGTTTAATCTTTTATGTGCATGTGAAAATAAGGACTACTGCTAAAGACCATAAATGTTGACCATTGCGAACGGACTGCCCTGCTCCAAAAGGGCACAGTGCAAACCTCTGACTTCTTTCCTGCACACAAAGCATCCAAAACAAATGTTAAGCATTGATTTACAAAAGCTAGTGACCACTGTTTTAAAAAGTCTCATACATATTTATTTAAAGATTGCTTTTAGTTTGAAGCTCAAGTGGATTTACATAAATGACTAAACTTCATGGTACACCCTTCTGTAAACCTGTTGGGTACCTGAAGTTTGAGTTACTGAGGCTGCTGTCCTTTTTCCACAGAGACAGCAGTAGTTTTTTTAAAGGGATCTATATCAAAGATACCTTATTCCCTATAGTTAATTGTCAGCACACTCCCAGTTTAGGGAAGCAGAAACAGTAGCAATGAAACAGGCTTAGTCTATGTATTCATTATTGCATTGGTTTAGTCTTAGTGGTGTGGGACTATCTAGAAATTCAATTTGCTATTCAGAAGATATCTCGTTTGTTAATGTAGGGTGACCATATGTCCTGTTTTAGCTGGGACAGTCATGTTTCCTGTACTGGGGGATATCTGCAAAAACTCTAAAATGTTCCAGTTTTGCTGTCTTCCTGTCCCAATTGTCCCTTTTTAATTTTCTTTTTATTGTCAATGCCAATCATAAAACCAAAGCAGTGTACTTTCTTTGTAACTCATTTGTCTGTAGACTGTCTGTGTGTCAATCAGAAAGTTGCTATGGTTATGGCAATATTAACCAATTGGAAAAGATCAACAGTGTTCCACATGTCTGAAACTCAATACTGATTGGTCCATTTACGTGCTTAAGCGTGAGGCTACAGCTAAAGTGCCCCTTCTCCAGCTTTCACCGTTTAAGTCTGTCATCAGCCAAAAAGAAAGTCGCCATTTACTAACGAGCTTAGGAAAGAATACAACTGTTTGCTTTTAGGAAAGCAAATGTTTTTTACATGTTAATATAATAAAAAACTGTTACTCAGTGCAATCAATTCATGTTTTTTAGTGTCTACTGGTGGTATATTGATTTTGTGCAGGTGCTGTCCTTTGAGTTGTGTTTATAAAATTAAGGTGTCCCAGTTTGGAGGTTTTAATATCTTGTCATCTATGTTAATGAGAAAATGTTCTTTTGGAGTGAGAAGGAAATGCCCTGTAAATACTATCTGAACCTGACCTGTATTTAACTCTGAACGATGACACTAAATTTAGATTCATGAGAATTTTAAAACTGTCATTTTCTTTTTCGGAAAATAAACTTAGATTTGAATTGGCTCCCTCCTCCCTGTTTCTATGTCAAATCACAGCTGCTGAGCAGGTTTTAATAAACACAGAGTTTACACATGAGGCAGAGACCTGGCATTGGATGCTTTTGAGCCCAGACACAGCATTTCAGCTACTGAAGGATGACTATTTGGTAAAACCACAGTTTTAACTCCCTGTTGATTTGGTTACGATTACATGAGTTCCTCTATAAACATGTAAACTATGGCAAACTGTAATGGTGAAAAAGCCAGAAGGGGCAGAGTTTGAATAAAACCAGCAGGCGAGGTGAGTCTAGTTAGTGAGCATCATAATACATTGTTGAGAGATGGAACATATTTTGGTTCAGACGGCCACACTAGTTTGTTGCTACTAAATGAGAAACAGAATAAAAGGCATTCATATCTCTAAATAAATGCACCATAATACTTTCTAGTGCAGTAATAGCCTTGTTAGTTTGTTTCAATAAATTAACAATCACTAAGTATCTCAAAGGCTCCCCTTTACAAAATTTTGGACCATCCCCTTAAATCTGCTGTCTACTAAACTTTCAACTATTGTTTACTGTATTTAGCTCAGCTTTGGTTCTAGTTTGAGATACACTTGTGACTCTTCCAAGATTATGTCATATAATTAACTTTTTGCATTTGGGTACTGATTAAAACAAGAGTTCTCTTTGCAGAAATTGAATGATTAGTTGCATTGCTTTATTTGTTCTCTAGTTGCCTTTAGGTTTGTTTTCACCAGAACATCTCTCAAAACTCTGCCAAAATGCAATTGAGTACATGGTGTGCTGCCAGCTCTGTCTTTCCCGTTAGCAGCTTTCCTTCAACAAAAAGGTTCTAGTTTATCTAAAGAGGGCAGAGTTTTTACTGTTGGACCTAGCTTTTCTCACATTGTGACGCAATAAATGTTGAGATTTACACTTTGTGAACTACATTTTTTGCACAATAACAAAAGGGCAATGTTGATCTTGGGACCTAGTTTGTGAAATAATTCAAAAAGACGCCAACAAATTGGTTACTTCTCATCTAGTGACGTTTTTACCCTTTGGACTAAAGTTGAGCATGTTTGTTCAGTGAAAATTGTGTTATTAACAAGGTCATGGCCAAAAAAAAACTAATATTTGAGTTGAATATTTGATTATCTTAGCAACGTGATCTGTAATTTGATAAAAGCTGAGGGCTCATGTTTGAATCTACACAGTGAAAATGAAAGCCAATGTCAGAATTAATTAAACATTTTGCCCTATTTACAACTTTTGTTCCTAGCCAAGACTTGTAATGTTAAAGCGCAATAGAACCTTCAACTCCTGTGTCATCAAAAAAGACAAATTCTCTCCCAACAACAAAAACAGCAATAATCCTCTTTAATGTATGAATAAGAGCATGCCATTAAAAATCAGTAATTTAGAGCCTTTTCACACAGGAATGTCTGTTCTAGATTTTTTTAAAGGTGCCAAAATGCTTGTTTTCAATGTTGTTCCACTCAAGTATGTGTTTAATGCTGCAAGAATAGTTATAAGCTATAGCTCGCATGTATTAGATCTTAATTTTTGATGAAGAAACAAAAGTTATGCAATTATCCTTGCACCAGTGCCTTGTAGCTTGTAGCTTTTAGCTGCTGTAGCTCAAAAAGTGCAGCTAAATATCAATTCACTCACTAATGTTCTCTACCCACTCAATGACAGCACAATCACACAGTCAGGGTGTGGCCTTGTGCCTAAACCCTCTTGTTTGTGCACGTTTTGCTCTTTTGCCCACCTTTCTATATAACAGCATTTCGTTTTGTGAGTGTCAATTTTTATGTATCTTGTCTCTACCCTTACTTTCGGTAAAATAGTAGATCTAATGCTGTGATTATGGTTCTCCTCCAGATGTCTGATCACCAAGGCTGAGGTGCAGGGTTTTATTGAGCGCTGTATGATGGCTGTGGGCACTAAGCCGCACCATGCCCACAGTTTGGCCGAGGTGTTGGTGGAGGGGGACCACAGAGGCCACTACAGCCACGGACTCAATAGGATGGGTTGGTATTTAATATTATCCACTTACTATACTAAGCTATTGAAAGACGCGTAAGTGTCAGTTTTATGGACCTTTAAAGTTCATATGAAAGTGCATATTATACTGTGTCTCTGATTATGTGAGACCTGTTCAAAGGAGTTATTATGGTTATATACTGAATATACTGTTTTCTCTCCTGTGTGTGAACAGACATGTACATAAAAGACATCGAGTCAGGTATTTGTGCCAAAGACGGTGAGCCTGTGGTGGAGAAGGAGAGTGCGGCCACAGCGCTGGTCAATGGGAGGAACCTCCTGGGTCCCGTCGTGGGAAACTTTTGCATGGACCTGGCCATAAAGAAGGCCAAAAAAGTGGGCATTGGCTGGGTGGTTGCACGGGTCAGTCGAAAATATTATTGTGTATTTGACTGGACTGTCATAAACCGTTAAAAACAGAAAGCATAAAAATGTACTTTCCTGTATTGTTTTTTAGAATCTAATCATTACGGCATTGCTGGATACTACGCAATGCAAGCACTCAAGGAAAACATGATTGTGCGTAATGGCTTTCTTTTTTTATATTGTTGTCTGTTGTTATAATGTAGTTTCTTTTTTTTTTTTTGCAGTTGCTGTGTCTAATAATTGTCTTTTGTCTTCAGGGAATGTCCTGTACAAACACATCTCCGCTGGTTGTCCCCACACGTGGAAAAGAGGTAAAATGAATTGTGTGATTGTATATATTGGTCTTTATTTGTTCAGTCCTTTTTGTGTTTTTAACAGGAAATACTGTATAAAGACCTGTTTCACATGAACACTGTCACAGCCCCTCAGAGAAACCCAGGCGTTTGTAGTCCTCTCCAGACATTTGTTTTTGTAGAAGAGCTAGGAAAGGAAGAGTCAACTGGCTTCCTAGTACGGTCTCTGGTATCACACAGGGCCATTAGCATAGCTGTGGATCATTATTATAACCTGCCCTCACTGATGGTAATGGCCCACTGTTACCATGAGGCTAGAGTAAAACTGTTTAAAGCTTAGATGTTTCAGATACTAATACAAAAATTTTACTTGTAATCTAACTTTATGATTATAATTAAGCACTTTATTCCACTCTAACCTTTGACTCTGGGACTGTAACATGTATGTGACCTAATCTAAAATATTATGTGAGTGGTTTGACGTCACAATTCATTACATTCAGGAATCTAAACAGAACAGGCAGTTGTATCTAATGTGGGATGCTGAAATGACTGTATTAAAATACTACTGTTATTTCTAAAATGTTTATAGTCATTTGAAAACCGCAGAGAGAAATCTTGTAGAGCCAAATATGCCATTTCTAATCCAACACAAGTCCAGCTGTAATGTTATCCTCTGTTTAGTGCACGCTGGGCACCAATCCCATCAGTGTAGCGGCTCCTGCCAATAACGGAGACAGCTTTGTCCTGGACATGGCAACATCTGCAGTGGCACTTGGAAAGGTAAGTCCTGCTTTATACATAACCAGTTTAAGATTGCATCACTTCTCATTGATGGGTCTGAGAGCTACTGGTATCCTCAAAACCTGGATCCAAAAGGTGCTGGACAAGGGTTCCATTTATTTCAAAAAGGCAACAATCCAGGCACTCACTTAAAAATATAAAAAGCCTTTATTTTTTGAGGGCTTGTTAATTTCAAAGTCTTTAAAAGTCTTTCTTCTTTTATGGCACTTTCGTTTCCCATTTCTGTTGGCTTTGTAAACCAGGTCAGAAGCTTTTTAGACGTTATCTCCAGGTCCCATCCCCACTCTCACCTTGTGTTTGTCCGCTCGGTGACCTTTCATCTGAAGCCCTCGCTATTGCAAAAGGAAAAACATATTTGACATATTTCACAAATTGTTCATAAATCTTTAGCTTAATCTACTCACAGGACACTCATCCTTTTTTGTGAAGTTTTCTCGTAATTCTTCTGTTTAGTTTTACGTTACTTATGCATTTCTATATCCAATATTTAATTAGGTTACAAAATAAGATGTGTCTTTGTAATGTTGTGGTCATTTTGATTATTCGTCCAGGTGGAGCTGCATCATCGCAGAGGAGACGACATCCCCGAAGGCTGGGGTTGTGACGCTCAGGGCAAACTGACCACTGACCCAGAGAGAGTCCTGACCGGAGGAGGACTGGTACCCATCGGTGGCAGCGAGGCCACAGGTCAGAAAACTACTGTTATTACACACTACAGGGATAAAATAATACTGTCTCTGTGCTGAGCCTTTCAAAGATTACAGTCAGGTAAAATAGTAACTGGGTAAGCTGCTGCCAGGTGTTGATTAATTGATGCTAAGGTGAATGCAGACATCTATAAAAGCAGAAGTTCTGGCTGCTGCTGGTCTGGAGCATACGCAACAGTCAAAGAGAGGCGATTGTTGTAGCAAATAAATCTGGAAAGCATTATTAAAACATTTCATAATTTTTTATTGTTCTACAGTGAAAGTGTTCAAGACAGATGCCTCTTTCCTCTGGAGGTGATCCTAAAGTCAGATGGAGCAATGCTCAGAGCTGTCCCAAACATGGGTCCACCATGAACTCCTCTGTATCCTCGTAACTAAAGCATTGTCCAATTAGGTTATACAGGAGACAATGTTTTAAAACATACCATCAGAACAGCTGTAATAACAATAATCACAGTTTTGGAATAGTCTGCTTGAAGACCAAACAACTGACATTTGAAATGCTGTGGTGGGACCATGAGAGATTGGTGTATAATCGAGAAAAGTCTCAAATTTCCTCCACAATGGCGTATAAAGGAGTCATACAGGAAGCAATTACTTAATGTTGGTCTATCTATACACTAAAGCTAAAGCTGTTAAATAATGTGCTGAAATAGGTTGTGTATATTGTTCATGTTAGGTACAATTTACTTTGAAACATAATCAGCTTTTAGTGTTTTCCAATAGCATTAGTTTTAATGTTTCACTAAACTAGTTAAACTATTGATTTACATAATGCAGCTCAGTGCCTGTTTCCTTTTTCACCGACTCCATCCTTTGAACAGGACACTCACTAATTGCTTTTTTTCTCACTTTTGATTGGATAAAACAAACATTTGTTCCAAAGCAGAGACTGGAAAATGTTTCTGTAATGTCTCCTCAAAATAGAGCCATTTAAACTCTATTTCAATAAAATGTATCTTTCTAACTTCTATTTTCCATTTATAAAAGAGTGCACAGAGTTTGTAGAAAGATTGCATTTTCCTTAAACCACCAAGATACTATGATCATATAATTTCAGCAAATTATTTCACCCATTATTTTATCTGAAGGAGAGTGAAAGTCACTATGTCCTGTGTTTCTATTTCAACACACATCTCACTGGCATGTCTGTTTCCTCAGGAGGGTACAAAGGCTACGGTCTGGGAATGATGATTGAGGTGTTCTGTGGCATCTTGGCTGGAGCCCAATACAGCAAACACGTTCGCTCATGGAAGGTCACCAATAAAGTCGCCAACCTGGTATATGTAGTTCTTGTGCTGTTTTTCCTTTTTTTAAAAGAGCAAAACTTGTTCTGAGGTAGTACTTGGTGTGAGGAAGTCCAGCTCAGGTCATGGATTGTGTAGTGTGTGGGTCTCAAATACTGTAGCTTTAAAGGTATAGTGCAGTACTCGAGGATAGGTAAGCAGAAGAAGCAGACTGGAGCAACAACACAAGCCTTGTACTATAGCTGCTAGGAGGACTGGGAAAACACACAGGGGTTAGGGTTAGGAAACTAGGGCTGCACAATGTATTGCAAAATTATTGTTACCATGTATTATCAATCGCAAAGAATGACTTTTATTGCAATAATGCTACACTTTTCAATTTTATAAACTTTTTTTTCTGTCAAAACCATCCATAATTTTCCAAACAAAGCTTTAAATCTATCTGTTGTGTGGACACACAACAGATAGTCCTGGTTTAGGTAATTTTTCCAAAAGATTTTGTTCCTGCTTTAACGAGCGGAAATGAGTCTAGACTATTATATTTCTTTTTTCAAAGTAAAATAGCATTTAGATATTGCAGGTAGTATCATTATCACAATATTTTAAATAGTTATTGTATGTAGCCCTAAACTAAAAAACTGCAAGTGTGTCTGACATAGAAGTTATTTACAGGCATTTATTTGATGTAGGGCTGCTTTTTATTCTGTTCTTCATTTATAAAACCTCAGAACTTGCCTCTGCTCAGTACAAACATCAACCTGGCCCAACTAAACCAAAATTTGGGCCATTTCTTAGCAGCATGTTGTAGTATCCTCTATGGACCACATATTTAAATAGATAATGACGCAATTGATTATTTAAATTAAAATTTCTCTGGTTTGTCTCTGTGCTATTGCTTTTTAAACTGTGAGTGTGCTGATGATTTCCCAAATGTAGGGGAAATGTTACCCATCCCTGAGTATCTCATAAAGACACTGGACTGTCTGTTTAATTTAGTGACAGAGTAGCCACTGTATTTATCACACAATAATGTTGAGTGGAATCAAAGAAATTTTATCGAGATACAAAGATGATCACTTTTACTTTACATTTTCGTACACTGAATCAATCCACTCAGTGTACAAAATGTTGAGTGCCGTCACAGTTTTCTGGTGTAAACAGATAAGAGGCTATTTTGTATCGAAAGGTTAAGGACAATCAATGACTAACGCAGGCCATTACAACAGCAACTGCACTGCTGTTTGATCTGGGTCAGCTCATTGTCAATGCTCGTCTTTTAGGGTCAATGTTTTGTTGCGATTAACCCAGAGAACTTCGCCCCCGGTTTCAGTGACAGAATGTCCGACCTGCTGTCCATCCACAGAGACATGGACCCTGTGAGTAAATCAATCAGCCCCACACCCAGTGACAAGTTTATCCTGTTATTAATAAACTAAAACTAATAACTACTGAACACCTTAAACAGGCCAATCTGGACGTCCCGGTGCTGGCTGCTGGAGATCCAGAGAGAGACAACATAAAGAAGTGTAAAGAGATGGGCGGGATCCCGTACCACATGAACGTGGTTAATTACATGGTAAGACTTTGTGAAAGGCATGTTATTAGCAGACAAGCAGGTCCTTGTTTATTTTTTATCCAGTGAGTCATGCTACTTGCCTATTTTTATTTCCGTAAGAACCTCCTACAAGTGCCTCTAATCAAGTATTTATTTGTTTTTTCTGCCCCAGCTCTCCATTGTTTCTTTTCTCCTTTAAAAGATTTTTATATATTTTATTAAAAGATTGCTGAGTTTATTTCAGGGTTTTTTTATTTGTGTTTTCAGAATAACTGCGCTGAGAGGATTGGTGTGAAGTCTCTGTTACCGTGTGACAGGATCATCTCTAATTAAACAATCCCCTGTCCCTTTCCTCAAGTGCCCATCTTTATATAAAATGTGAATGATTTTAAACGCACAACATTTTAATCTTTTGAGGCTATACCAAAGTTAAATAACAACGCAGTATCTTGTTTTTTTTTTTGTAATTACAGTATTTGATGGATGTTTTTTTTTTGGTGCATTGACAGTAGGAAAGTTGCAATAGCATCTTCATATTCCCTCAGAAATATGTTCACACTTTTTAACTCTGCATCATTCCAATGTGCCTTATTAAATAAAACCTACGTTGGTGACTGGTTTATTTGTCTGTATTGTTCTTGTGATAAAAATATTTAACTCTACCTCCTTCACCAAACTCTAATCAATCAATGAGTATGAAACTTGGTCTAAGACTGGACTTGAAGTGTCTGGGATCTCTTCCAATGTCTCATACTCTGTCAGACTTAAAAACAAATACAAATAAATATAAATATATATATTAAATATTAAAATATATTAAAATAAATTCAAATAAGAATAAATGAATAAAAAAAGAATATTTGTTACTGACACTTGAGCTAAGTTAAAAAACAAATCAACTTTAAAGCAGGTTACTGCCATTATCGTAAAAATATACATCAATAAATTTTAATATATTTGTATAGCCTACATCAAAAACACTACCTGTTCTTGTCTGCAATGTGAAGTTGGTGCCACTAGATGGAGACGAACACCGTGTAAAGCCACAAAGTGTAAAAGGGCAAAAAGAGGGGGCATCAAATATTAAATGTTAGGAAAAGCAATTATACACTTGTTGCTGTTTTAGAACCTTTTATTAAAATTCATATATTTTACAGTTTTAATTTTACATGCTTAATATCAACGTACCTTATTTAAACAGGCATCAAGACTCCGCCTAGACACAGTATCTGTATATATACAGTATTTGTGCACAAACATGGTCCATGCAAGTCTGGGAACCAGTGGCATTATCTGTTACATTTTAGCTTCTTTGAAGATCTTGTAAGGTTGTCTGAATCTCTGAATTTCTTTATGTAATATATAGTTAATGTTTATACAACACAGGCCTCTCAGTTGATGCTGTTGTTGAAGCTCAGCTTTAATATCAGATTTCCTGCTGGAGTTTTAGAGCTTTATTATTGCCTAAATGCATTGTTTTTTAAACAAAGTCAATAAATTGCATTACTTTTTTCTTTGTAACATCTATCATTTAACTAAACATATTTTGGTGACAGGAAATTCAAGTATATATTTACAGTTACACAAAATCTTAATGTTATTTAAAAATGTGTTGTGAATGACTCATTTGACACTAGTTTATTCCAAACAGTTGTCTTTGGTGAAACAGACCTAATCTTATAAAGATATTTTAAATGTAGGGAGTGCAGTTTCTGACGACACTTGGAGTTAGCTCCCTTAAAAAAGATAATATACTGCAACATTTTACACAATGCATCTTAGGAAAAATAAAAGACAAAGTGCATCTAGAAATAAATCATAATCATATTTTTAAGTAACATATGCACTCTTTGTGTAAATAATCAGTGTCTGGAGCTGGGAACTGACTCCAACTTGACTTCAGTAAAGCCCCATCGAGCTGTCAATAAGGAAGCTGCCTGAGTACAGATGCGAAGATCGAGACCTTAATATGCCATACCAAAGGTTCTGGCTCTGGGCCTGGACCCATGATGTCCTGTTAACAAAAGCAGAGAAATCAACAAATCAATAGTGTTTGGGCTCTGCAGGGGGAGAAGCGAGAGCAGGTCCCGGGCCAGAGGCTGTGGATGGTGCCTGGAGATTAAGTCTGGGCCGAAATGAAGGACTCAATCGAGTCCGAGGATTAAGGGGCGTTTGAAACAGGCATTACGGGGGCGCTCACTGAGGTGTGTGCAGGGGTAGGCCATAAGCTGCCCCGGGTCTTGGCCCCGTGCCCTTGTGCAGATTAGACAGAGGCCCCTGAAACCCTCGAGAGTGGGGCCGCTGGCGAGGATTAGGCAGACTCTAACAGGTGTTTTCCTTTGTGGCACTGAGGGGGGATCTGTCCGTCACTCACTGAATGAGCGAATTATGAAGAGATCATGATTTCTGATGAAGCAGCAATGCCTAAAGGCCATGACACCGAGCACGACTTGGCTGTGTTTGTTCATGGACCTGGACATACACTGGACACTGGTCTGAAGTAATGTGTGTGTTCTATTGGCATCCAAAAGAAGAAAGACAGTGGAAATGAAAGTTACAATGTTGGGCATAAACTCTTATCTGGCATTGTAATAAGCTCAGCTCTCGTATCAGTTGATCTCAAAATTGACCAAGTCCCTTGGACAAGGGATGAAACGTCTTCACATAAGTCAGATGCCTTTGCCTCAACCTTTTCTTCAACTGCTCTAAAGCTCTCTTTTATTCCAATGTCCATCACTTTGCAATTATCAAGAACTATTGATGTGAAGCAGGACAGCTAGACACTTTCCCATAATGCACCCATTTTGATGTATATCATAATAGTGGTTTTGACACTTTAACCTGGGCAGTTATTTTTTTCTATTTCTATTAGTCAATGAAAATGACCATGAGTCAAAATTATAGTCAGGTACTGTACTGATCACAAAAGTTTGCAGCTTGGGCCCTTTCTAATGGGATTTACTTTGGCGATTACTGCAGCACTCTCACTGTAAGGACCGGATCATAAGAGATTAGTGGAGTTTAAGTCCAGACACAACATAAGGGTAAGTCCTGCTCATCCTTTACACGCCCAGCTCCAAGACAACACAATAGTTAAAACTGCATTGTGTAAAATTTAAAGTTGAACAAGGTTATACACAAAACAGTGCAGTATCAGCATTGTTTAATTTCAGTAAACCGTATCAGTAATCATGACTAATAAAGGACTATAACTAATAACTAACTCATTTCAGGAAGTGACAGATACGCCTGTGTCAAAGGCGCTGTAATGTGCAAGATTTCCACCAGAGGTCAACAAAGACACACATAGCAGCTTTAAATACAAGTTTGGTTAAATAAAATTAGTCTTGTGCAAAGAAAACTCATATTCATTAAAAGCATGAAAGTGATCACATTAAAGGCTGCTTATTACTTATTTCATGTATAAATGTCCAAAAGTCACCTAAATCTCTTATAAAGTACTAGTGCCATAGGTTTGTTATTGTTATGAAACTAGGTCTCGACCCTGGCACTAGTCAGTGGAGGAAGGGTGGAGTGAGTGGCGGCACGGCTGCCTCCTGCTGAGTCTTTAATGAACTGGAGCCACTTCCTGGTTTGTTGGCCACAGCTGCTGTCTCTACATAGGCCAACATATTTGTCCTTGGATCATTGTCCCGCCCTGGCCACTGTACCATTTAACAGGCAGAAAAATAAAAGCAAAGCATCTGCTGTGTTGTTCTCTCCAACTGTGCGAGAATGCAAACATCTCTCCATCTGTTGCTTTATTTTGCATAAATGTTGTGAAAAAAATGCCTGGTTAATGCCTAATTCCAGGGATACTGTAATATAAGGTGGAGGACCGTATTCCCTGTTTCCCAAGAGTCAACAGACTTTACTTTTACATTTAGAGAAACCAGTTTTTTTTTTTTATGTTGCAGTTCACAAAATGAAAATCAGTCTGTCTTGGTAAACGTTTTCTCAGTTTGTGTTCTTTCAGTTGTCCAGAGCAGACAAACTGAGTACCGCTGGAATAGAAGCACAATATTTCTGATTGAACTCACACATAAATGCTAGAAATAAATGGATTATATTTATAAACTGTTCACTTGACCTACGTCCACTGTGTTTGTTCATAGACTACAGAAGACTACAGTAGGTGTTTATTGGCACAGCTGTGGAGAGAAAAGCGCACCAGTCCAGAAGATCATCAACTGCTCTCTCTTGTCTCTGAAAGAACTGTACAATTCCCACTGCCTCAAAAAAGGCAAAAACATTTTTCAGGACTCATCCCACCTCGGACATACTCTTTGAACGGTTTGTCTTCAGGCCAACGATACAGGACAATTAAAACAAGGACAAGCAGGTTAAATAAATGTTTATATATATATATGTATATTTCTTATTCATCAAAACAAACGTGTAAGTTGTGTTTCTACATACATAAAAGAAGCACATGTGTTTCCTGTGTATTTTGACCTCATCCTCTGTCTGTAAACTTCCTCTCACCTTCATGGCGCAGCCGTGGAAACATTAATTACAGAGAAGGAAAAGTGTGACTCAGACTGAAGTGTGAAAAACACTTTCTCCAACCTTTAGTGAACCAGGTGTTCCTCCAGTGGATCTTAGCGCAAAACCAAATGAAGCAACAACCAATACCTCCTAACGCCACATTTTCAGTCTCTTCTGTTGCGTGTGTTTGAACACCTCTGGAGCAGCTTACACCCAGATGTCAACAGACAGTGAAGGTGGGGGCTTTTGTCTCGACTAATGACAAGTCAGCTGTAGTTTTGTGCCCAAGGAGCAATTAATTTACTCACTTTTACCTCATTTCTTGTCATTAGGTCCGTAGGCTTCAATTTCAAACTAAGTGCTGTGATTCCCCTGTATTTCACTTAACAAGCCTTTATCTGTCAAGCAGTTTCACTGAAGTGGGCTAGAAGTAGGCACCTGAACCTTTAAGATGGTAACCAGTTCTCTCTGAGGAAGACTGCTTAGTAAACCATGACCTGGTTGAAAGACACAAGCAATTTTCATCTTGTCCTTGTTTAGATAAAGATAAAATATAATGCCATGGTTGCAGTTTATATAGCAACTAAACAAAATTAAACCCTAAAGCATAATCATTAGTTCATCTTATATTCCCTATATTTTTATTATTATCATAACATATTTATCCATTTGGGAGGAAAAGACCACTTTGACAGGTGCTCCATCCCCAAAACTGGCGACCTCCCATTGGAACATTCACAAAACCCTTTATGTCCAAACAAGAATGTCTTGGTTCCTATTACTCAATTACTTTAGTCTCTTTAAAGAAGGACATTTCAGTTCCTGTTAAACATTGACTCCACTTTAGTAAAAAAAAAGGTCTGACTTTAAGTGTCATTTTCCAGTTGTTGGCATTTCCACATTAGTATTAAACATAATTCCTAGTGTGATCAGTCGTGTAAAATAATCTATTAATACAAAGCAGCTGCTTCAGTTTCTTGTTTACGGCCATACCACCCTGAACACGCCCGATCTCGTCCAATCTCGGAAGCTACGCAGGGTCGGGCCTGGTTAGTACTTGGATGGGAGACAGCCTGGGAATACCAGGTGCTGTAAGCTTTTGGTCCTGCAGAGGGCGCAATGCACTGCTCTGAATGGTGTTTAGTTCTTCTTTAATACTCTATTATCACAACAAAGTTTTTATCATTTTTGTTTAGATTTTTGCAGACGTTTTTAACAATTTTAGTGATGATGTTGATTTTAACAATAAAAAGGTTATCAATTTATTATAAACTCGATAAATGCAAATAAACTGTATTTTATTTTATCTGCTGTTCGTTTTTATGAATATGGTTTTCCCATATATTTTACACGTTTATAAGCAGCAAAAAAATCAGTTAATACAATATGTGTTCATTGATTGTGATAATGATAAATTGCAATTTTTTATTTTTAAACTAATGAGAAATGTTACAATGAACAGTGCCCTCTGCAGGATCAAAAGCTTACAGCACCTGGTATTCCCAGGCGGTCTCCCATCCAAGTACTAACCAGGCCCGACCCTGCTTAGCTTCCGAGATCGGACGAGATCGGGCGTGTTCAGGGTGGTATGGCCGTAAACGAGAGAGTAAGGCATCTGCACTGTATTTATAGTTTATTTTACACAAGGACAGGTTTCACGTAATCAGGTGTTATGTTTACCCTTTTTTGTAATAACTAAAGTCTGTTGTCTGAAACTTGCTAATGCTACAAATGTTTAAACACAGACTGCAAAACTATAGATTCAAGTGACAAAATACTTCAGAACATGTGCAAAATAAAGCAAATAGATCTTCTCTGGCCAGAGTGGCCAGCTCAAGACAGACACTCAATGGGCTTATAAAAGAAGATTAAGCAGGAAGGGGAAGAACTAAAAAATTGGGATAATTTTGTAACCATTTTTGGATGAGACCAGCCCCGTTACAGTTTCTGATGTCTGTGTAACCCATTTTGATCAGATGTGTGTCACATGTTTGTTCCAAGTTCAGGCTATTGAAGACTGATGTGTCTAACACTGATAGTTGTTACTAGTGTTTTGCAAAACACTGTGTAATGTTATGCAAAGAGTGTGATGCTAAAAATGTATGTATGGTTGTGCCACTCTGAGATGACCTGCTCACCAGTCTTTTGAAGTTTGTTCATTTAATTTGAACAAACGTGCAAAAAAAACTTTAAACACCAAAGATAATGCAGTAAAGCAAATAAATATGGAAAACAACACTAAAGTTAAAACTATTTTTACAAGTGTCTTACAGCAGTCCAGTTCTTCAAATAAATGTTTGTTAGGGTGACCATATTTCCAGAACTCCAAACTGGGACACTTACGTTCTATTCACAAACCCACTGCAGATGAATCTATAATATGTGGAAAACCTGTTCTCCAATTGAAATTCCATTGTTTTATATCAACAGTAACACAAAATAAAAACTGGTGCATTTGAACTTACTAAGTAGCTAAAAAAGAAAAGTTCCTTTTTAGAAACTCTAAGTACATAATATATTTACATGTTTTTAATGAACCAACAGACTCAAGCTGAATGTAATCAGCGTTTAAAGGAAAAACTATGACATGAGAAATGAATAAAGTGACAAAAGCCTATGAAGAACTGTTTTAAAGTTTGCTGCACTGATTGGTATTTTATATGGGGACAATAGGGATGTGGTATGTTCAAAACTATTAGTGTTTTTACAGGTATTTGGTGGGACATGGGAGTGGGAAAGTGGGACTGTTCCCATTAAATAGGGACACATGGTCATCCTAGTTTTTGGACAAGTAGCTACAGTAGAAAACAGGTGCAAAGTTACTCCTAATTTCTTTCTTACAAAGTCATTGCTACAACTGTTAGATCCTGAATGTCCTGCCAATACTCCGCACCAGTGCATCGTTAGGATTTTGTCACTTTCAGGCGCTAATTCCCGCTCTAACCTCTGCCAGCTTCAGTAACCAGCATGGCTCTGTTACTTCACAGCAGCCTGCCGTGTCCTGTTAGCAGGCGACAGCTACGACCGGGGCAGCAAATAGACTTAATCTGAGGTGTTGCACTGCAATTACAGACCAGCAAAAGTCTCGCAGCAACAGCTCAAGAAAGAGGGGAACAAGTCATCTGTGCTACAAGAAACAAGGTAGCAATGTAAAAGTGTTTAAAGCATCAGCATCATTATTAGTGGACAGTCCGTGTGAGCCCCAAATCAAGAAAATACAATACCCTAGATAACAATTTAAAAATGCCTTAAAATAGACAACCCCATAGCACTGCTGGAAAAAAACACATTCATGTTTCCTTTTGAGTGCACTTTCTTGCTTAAAGGTTTAGTAAATATATATCCTCAACTGATTTTCTTTCTACTTTTCTACTCATCATCTGATATATTATCACTGGGTTTGTTTACAGGGTACAGCATGTCCCTGCAAGGCTCCCATAGTTGCTCACAAGCTGTAGAAATGATGAATGTGAGGTTTGGAACTGCTAGTCTACCACCACAAACTACACACAGCCAGTTTAAATAAATGTTTATGTTTTTTTTAATTTACAGATACCGTACAATACATCACCTTTATTTTTAATGTAGGTATTAAAACTGATGATATGAAGTGTTTACTGATTTTCAATTCAACATGTGGTTCATCTCTAAACTTATTCCAAATTGTTTTATACAAAGTGAATCCTAATGGGTCCATCTACTTTTGTTATATTTCATTCTACATCATACATTTATTTAAGAGATACTATTTAATCCCTCTTTTATAGTTAACTAGTACACTGGTACCTAAAAATTGGGTGGGGACCCAAAACTGAGTAAATATATATATATATATATATATATATATATATATATATATATATAATATATATATTAAAGTCAATAGGAATTTAATGTAGATGGAGAACAGATGTTGGGTGGACTTTAACAGGTTTTAGATGGATTTGAAATGGTTCCAGTTGGATTAAGGTGGATCTAATTGGTTTCAAACCGGTTTTAGTTGAATCTGAACAGATTTCAGATGGATTTATGAATTGGTTATAGTATTGGTTAAATAGAATGGGTTTAAATCAACTAAATTGTGCTTAAAAAACTAAGAAAAAAATATCCCAAATGGAAAATTACTAAATTTTTGCTAAAACAAATCAGGGAATAGGGTCATTAATCACTTGGTCTTTTGTGATCTGGCTCCCATAAAAACGTTTGGGAAACACCGAACTAGTAGAATAGTGTCATCTTTATTTGACACACTATAGAGTTAGGATCTAAATAATCCTATCGGTAGATCAAAATGCCAGTGCTATGCGTTATATCCAGGGTTATATGTACAATGTTAATGTGTGTAATGTAAGACAGTTCAAACTCACTCCAGTCAAAACAAATAAGAAAGGCTCAGCTCCATTTGTTCGGTGTCATCTCCTTTTTTTTATTAATATTTCCTGTCTTTCTATTCTCTCATTGTCAAATAAAGGCTGAATAAAGCCCACAATACCTTAAAAAGAAACCCACACAGGGTTTAAGTAACAGCCCAAAACAAAACCACACTATGCATTGACTCACAACACAAGTCATATAATAGATTTCAGTGTTTATTAAATATTAGAGTTTCCTTTTTCTGTGAACAATTGGATTCTGGCTCCATTACGGAAATAACGCAGATCAATGCTATTACTTCAAAGCATGAAGGTCTTTTGATGACTGACCAAACAAGAGTTGTATGACCACACCTTGTTTTTAAATGACCACCGTTTCTCTTTTTTCTTTTAAAAAGAGTCAGTGCTTGAGCCATTGTCCCGTGCCTAACTTCTCCCCTTGGGGCAGAGAGGCCTCATCTACTGTCGAGAAGATTAGTATTCAACAAGAATCTAACCCCAAACACTCGATACAGGACAAAGACAACCCCTGGGTCGGTCTGCACCTCTAAAACCAGCTGTAGAGGTTTTATATATGGATGAGGCCTGAAGGCTGCTCATGTGCAACAACACTAACAGGTGAAGGGACTGGGACACCTTTCCCTGTGGGTCATGGCGTTGGTTTAGGGGCTTCTCTGGGATGGAAAGATGCAGCTGAGATAGTTTTGGAGGGAAGTGTGTCTAGAGGGCTGTCCAGACAGAGGGCTGACCCTGAGGACACACCAAGCCCCAACTGAGGTCAGTGAGAAGCACTCTAAAATGTCTCACTGAAGGGAAATATTCCTTAAGCAGTGCAAAGTTCTTGAGTGACCAATATAAACAAATAATGCCAGTCATCATGTTTATTTTGAGTTTCCATGTCCTACAAAATATCAGTAAAAACCTTAAGAGCAAATTTACCAGCTGTGGGACTCCACACTTTCATTGCATGACGCAAGACTTGTCAGCTGCAGGGATGGCACGGGTGTTTCTGTCCCATCAGTGGTATGTTTCAGAGTCTGTGCCAGCTCCAAACCCAACAGGACACTTCCCATCCACTGTCCATCTGGGACCACACACCCCTCTGCCCCCTCCACGCACAATTCTAACGACAGTCTGTTTGGTCATCCGATAAATCCCCATCCTCCTGTTACTTTTCAAACACATGTCAACATTAGTCAAGGAGAGAGCAACTTTGAATCACAAAATCTAGAGTTTAAATTAAAAAAAATATAATAAAATAAAAAAGTAGCAAATTGCCATAAAATCTAAACTGACAGACATTGTATTTGTGGATACACACGGGATACCACAAAATGTATGTAAAGTTTGTTGGAAACTAAACACAGATTGTAGGAGTCAAGTCGCCTTTTCCATGTTTGGTTGCTCCAAATGAATGTTTAGCTTGTTCTAACACATTTTCTTGTATTTAAAACAGAGAAAGAGTTTATTCAGCGCCAAATACTTCTTTTAACACAGTGAAACACAAAAACATAAACAGAAAAAAGTGAGGCAACGCCAACCTGAGATAAATATTGAAAATGCATTCACGTAATAATAAGTAATGTTCAAAAAGGTTCAACAACCCATGGTCCATATTAGAATAATTTGAGTTCAGCTATGTTTGATTTAAATAATGTCTGTTTGAATGCTTGACTTTTAAAATAAATTGCTCCTGATGATCTATTTTTAGGTTGAGAGAAGTCAAACAGAGCCCGACAAGGAGCTCACAAAGCCAGAATTGACTGAGGGCTGTGAATAACACAGCTCTGTGTTTGCTGATCACTCTAACAACAGAGGCCATTGTCTGTGAATCGGTGACGCTGTTTGATCAACTCAAGGCAGCGTGGTCGATTAATATCAGTGTGGAGTAAACCAGTCCAAAGTGTAACTAAAAAAAGAGTTAAAGCAATACAACAATGTGAAGGATTG
This sequence comes from Neodontobutis hainanensis, assembly GCA_024349245.1. NCBI lineage: Eukaryota > Metazoa > Chordata > Actinopteri > Gobiiformes > Odontobutidae > Neodontobutis > Neodontobutis hainanensis. The sequence goes on along the minus strand of JALDNG010000015.1, from coordinate 16,177,057 downwards.
GTATCAGACAGATTTAAGTGTTTTTACAGATTAGATTTTACAGACTATTGGTAATTGGCCTTAAATGTTATCCAACAAGGCTGTAATGTTTGTAAAACATTATCCAACTTTACACACACACGTATCTTGTCTTTATTTGCACTTTTTCCATAAATATATTGCCAAAAATTAATTGAAGAAAGTGAGGAATTGTCCAGTTTTCCAAATATTACAAATTTTTGTTGAGGATTTATTTGGCTTGGCACATCTAGGAGCTCTTATTTTGAAGAAAAACACTTGTTTGTACTGTTTTAAGGTTTTAAATAACCAAAACTGCAATTATAATTTTTTTCAATATGTAAATTAAGGTTTAACGGTATTAATGAAGCATTTAGCCAACACTGTCTGCAGATGGTTCCCTCCAAAGTTGAAATCTGTACTTATGTCCTAAAACCAGTTGATTATACAGTATCTAACAAAGCTTGGGTTTGAGAGGCTCAGTGTAAGATAAGAACTGTGGCTTGTATTGACTGATTGATCTCCTTTCTCAGACATTAAAGATTAATGGAGCAGATTATGTGTCTTAAACCTGATGCTTATAACAGTATTTTAAACTTTTATTGTATAACCTGAAATATATTGTACCTGTTTCCTAATCCCTAGTTTGGGATTTAAGTCCAGGTTGCTAAGGAACCATAGTTTAGAAACCATGACATTGTTTAAAGTAGTGAATGAGCTTTTTATTATTTACTATAAAGACAAAGTAGATCTTTGACTTTAACTGAAGCATGAAAGACACTGAGAACAATTATGTCTGTTGATTGTCCAGTACTGGTTTGAAGTGTGACACAAAACTAAAAAGGTAAAATTATAGTATTTCATAAAAACATTAAATATGTAATACTTAATTGCAATTTGTTATAAATACTGCTGCCTCTTTGTTGCTGTTAACATTTTATTCACTTGTGACTGTCTGGTTTAATATTTTAAAATATATTGTATTGTGCTTTTACTATATTTTGTGTCTCTATTAGATAGATATAGAGGCAAAGGGCATTTCAATTCTTCTATGAGTTTAGTAAATGGCAAAAATAGTAACATTAAAAATATTTGATTCTGACAACACAAGTTTAATAGCACAATTTTACCGTGTATGTTTAGTAATGGTCCGTTTGTGTTTTTGAAGCTTCTTAGATTTGTGGTTTATCCCAGCCTTGTGAAGGGTCACAGGTCATGTTTTGTCTGGGATAGTCCATGTATGGTCCCAATATGGGTCACTGGTGTCAGCTGGTCCATCTACAGTCAGTCGTCACCAGAACCAAAGGAAGTGTCCGCTCCGAGAGGACAGCTGGTGCCTGGGCAGCTGCACGGCTGTGGGGTGGCTGGGAAAGACCCCTGCTCTGGACAGACCCACAAGGGGCTCCTGCATCTGCTCAGCTGTCGGACCCCCGCCCCTCCCCGTCAGCTGAGAGCAGAAAAAGACAGCTGGGCAGTGCTGTGGGCAGGACAGGACGAGGGGGGCTGTTTGTGAACGAAGAGAAGAGGGGGTGGGAAAACCAATGACATCACCGCCACTGAAGCATTTAACAACATGATGTTAGAAACCTGATCTTCTCAAATGTCCCTTTCGGACATTATTATTTATATTATTGCATATGTCTATTTTAATTGTTTTAAATGTTCAAAATAAAAAAAAAATCACACATCTCTCAATTCCCATTAGATTCATACAGAGTAACTTTGGTTGTCTTAAGTTGGCGTTTACAAATAATATTGCTCTTTTGTTCTTGGGCTCCACTGAGTGCATTTTAAGTCATTTGCTGAGCAAGTTCATTGTCTGGGCTAAACAATGTAGTGCGAGCATAATACTAAGATATGGCCCTCTGAATAAACACAGTGACAGTTATAAATCAGGCTAATTGGACTTAGTGGAAGTCATTCACAATTGGGCAGGAGAGAGCTGACAAAAGCCAGTGATATCAATCAAAATTATACATGACTTCTTTAAAAATGGTGAAGAGCATCCTCAATGCACTGCCTCTTGGCGCTACAGTTTTATTGTGCTCTGAATACAATGGCACTAAAGGACACTTCTCTCTTATCTTATCCATCACTTTAATTGCTGTTTCAATTTAGTCACAAGATAACAAACAACTATTGATTATACTGCTGATAGAGAACCATGTAGGGAAAGTACTCTACTAGGATTATTTGTTTTATATTAATCTACAACAAAATAAAGGAACAATTAAACATTATTAATGCAGAAAGTTGAGAACATTTTACACATTTTTGTGTAAAATGTTTTTGAACATAAGAATCCTTTGTCAAGAGTGAAAATGGACTAATCGTAATATTTAGTACATTATTTTGGAATCACCTGTCGTAAGCATTGAACAGTTTACCGTAACATCAGTATATCCCAGAACAGAATGATGTGACTGCACAGTGCTCTGTGTGTGATCAGATCTGAGGACTCTGACTTTGGGGGAGGGGTGGAGGTAGTTTCTGTTTGGGGTTGGTGTAAAGGGGGGTGGGGGAGTTTAAATGAACAGAAGTCGATGTCAGGGGGAGGTCTGGGCTGAGCTGAGTAGAAACCAAAGTTCCTTTGTCCTCAAAGTCTGGCTACAGCGGGGTCATGAGTGGACCGGGTTCAAGAGAGAGATGAGACGGCCATCTTTGATTGCCAACTAAATGTGATAGGTAACATATAGCCAAACTGTTTCTAAATTATAACTCAAACGTGGTCACTTTTAAGAAAATTACTCAAATGTATATTGTATTGTGCTGAAAACAAGTCTGTGAAGGTTCTCAGTCATCCAGGTAGTCTTAAAGAAAAGATTGAAGCAAAGGCATCTGGACTTGGTTTTCAAGGTGAAGACATTTCATCCCTTTTTCAAGAGACTAGAGATATAAGTTCAGCTTGTGTATCAAGTCAGATGCCTTTGCTTCAACCTTTCCTTGAAAACAAGTTGTGAACATATATTTGACACTTGAAAATGTGCATGATGTAACAGACTTGTATTTTCTTATTATGTACCTCCCAGAGAAACCTTAAGCTTAATTTCACTCTAACCTCAGGGGGAGAAATAAAACCTTTGCTTCGGGGGCAGCTTTGCAGACGAGGAGTAGGAGGAGGGGGAAGAGGGCTATACATATCCATCTGTCTGGTAAATAAAGCTAAGTGTTTTGGCTTGTTGCTGCTAAGTGGCCAGAGCCCATCTGCTGAGAGCAGCAAAGGCCGCTGCTGACCATTGATCCCTTTTTGATTTTATGAATTGTTTAATGACCAGCAAGGTCAATTAATTAACCATTTGCTGCATATTTTAATTGCCCTGGGCTAATTTGAGAGCGCTGATTAATTCTGAGTCCCCGATGGTGGAAATAAACCTCTCAGTGAAGAGTGGGATTAGGGCAAACACAATGGACAACAGATGACGGCTACAGGACTGAGTGGCTTTGGAAAGCTGTGCTGATGTTTGTGTTGTAATTATGGATTTTAATGAGCATATTGTACAGATGAATATATTTCTGAGGGACACTGAAACATATTGTACAATTGCTTGTTATTTTTGTGAAGTCAACCTTATCAAAGAACAAAGGCTTACTCCAACACTGCATTTGCCTATTACTCAGACTATAGATAGATAAATTAAAAATAAACAGAGAAAATAGGGGGAATTATTAAAGCTGTGTGATCATTATCTGTTTCGTAAAGACAGCATGAAGTATTCCGTGTGTCAAATAATGTGTGACATGTCAAATTAGCAACAAATTTCATTAAAACTTAAATTGGAATGTGAGGTGACATGCCCTAGAAAACTGTGCTCGAAAAATGTATTTGAACTTTCTCATCTCAAGTTTGTGTGCAATTCAAACTGATATTATACATGTTAGAAAATACTACATCATAATATGCTTTTATGTAAACCCACTGGGAATTTGAAGTTTGAATTTTGACCCTTTGAGGCTGCTGTAGTTTGGGGAGTGGAGTTTAAACTGACGTTAAGATGAAGATGAAGGTTGCACACATGAAGCCTGGGTCTTTGATAAATGATATGACAATAAAGAGAAAGTGTTGTCCTGAATAATCAAGAAAACGTGCTGGAAATCTTTTTCTTAAAAAATGGAACACTTGTGGGAAAGAGTTAGTGGCGATAGTCTGTCAAATGGATGTCTAACTAGTCTAGATCTCTGTTTTCCTTTCCTTTTTGAACTCAACTATAAACATATAACATTCACAGTGAGACATACTGTCATCTAAGTATACAGCAAAAGCATAAGGTTAGTTGTCACTGAATTGTTTTCCAACCTCCTCGCTTCTGTCCTGGTGTGGCCACTTCCTGTCAGAGTCTGGTTAATCTCCGTGTTTGGTGGCATCACTGACACTTTCTGTTTGTTCTCAAATACAGGGCCCTACATTGGATCCATTTGGAGGCAACTAGTGAGAAAATCCCACAATCCCTCAGAGCTCAGGGGATCAGGGTGCAAAACCTGTAAGATAAAAATCACAGATGCAGTATCCACACTCTTCACTGTATTTTTACATTGTGTGTATCTTGTGTGTTGGAGAAAAGACAGATCATTTTATCTGAACATTAAAGTATTTTTTCCACAATATTTATTAATTGAGCTTTATACCCCATGACCCAATAAAAATATGTCCTCAACCTTTTGGGTCCTGACACAGTTAAAGACAACTAAGTAGCTATGTTTACAGGGTATGGTAACGTCCCCTGGCTTAAAAAACAACTTTTGTAATTACCTTGTGCCTAAAATGTGCTACACAACATACTTTTGTCGAGCATTAAGAAGAAGTAAACTTAATTTAACTACGTTTACTTCATTTAATTAGGTATAATGCAAACCACATGTAAATACAGGATTTACAAAAGATAGCCTGTGTTTATAACATAGGCTAAGCTAACTCTGTAGTAGCTAGCTAGCAATATTTTTTAAGCTATCACCATGTAATCGAGTAGACCAATAATGACAAATACAGTTATACCACATTAGGCTCTCGTAAAAAGCGGATATAAATGATTAATTTATTGTACATGTGTAGCAGTTTTGACACTAAAACTGCCAAATTTAAGTTGTAAGCCAATTTGCTGAGATAATTTACCGAATATTTATCAAAGGAACGCTGTAAACTCGCCATCACAAAGGATAATGTTCATTGTAGATCATCAATTGGAGACAGCTTTAGGTGCCAGCGTCAACTGCCGACACCTGCGCCACGCTCACAGGAGCAGTGCGGGCTCTGTACAGCAGGGGGAGCTGTTGGACCACTGCTGCAGCTGAAGGTAAGGTCACTGGTAAAACTATGAACAACTGGTACATTCACTATAATGTGACAGATTTACAGCGTGATGCCCATTTATGATTTTATCCATATTGAAATAGATAAACATAACTGATATTGTAAAAAAGATCAAGAACATTTTATTAGTAGTAGTTATTGTCAATAAAATAAATCAAACACAATACATTAAAGCACATACATTATTTGGAAACTAAAAATGTCTCTAAAGTACAAATGCCAGACAGTAGGCCTGCATTAAAAGAAACTAACACCAGATCAATTTTGGTTACTTTTTACCAATGGCAAATTCACTTGTCACAGCAGGACTATTATAGCTGTCAGAACGACTTCTGGAAGCTTTCTGTTTTAATTTATAGCTGAAATTGTGGCTGGAATTGCGCCACCACCCTCTTCTCTGTCACAGCCTCTATTGTCTTGGCTTTCTGATCAGCTTGTTCAGTCTGCTAGCCTCACCAGACTCAACTCTTCTAACACACAACAGCACAGAACAATTTTTTGGCTTCACAGACTAACAAGCTGCTCTGTTTTCTTAAAGACAGTACGCGTGTTCTTATAGACCAGAGATCTCAGGTTTCTTGTCAAGCAGCATTGTGCTCTGGAGACTAGCAGTTGTTCTCTCGTAAAAACAATGCTGAAACCGTGACTAAAACATTTCTCCTGATGCAATCTTCAAAGCTACACATTGCATTTAAAGGTTAGTAAATGATAAATGAGTATGTTAAATTTTTTCACAAACCCTTTCACACTACAATATTTAGACAAATTTACCAAAGCTCCATCAAACTGAAATACGACACTGCAGTCTCTTTTTGAAGTCTAAATATTGTAACCACTTCAGTCTAAACACGTGCAGCCCGGATGCGGACACAGGCCCACCTCAGAGCAGCAGCAGCGGCGGCAGCCCACCTCTGAAGAACCACACCCTCTTTTTTGGAGAGAACTGCCTCTTTGTCTTGCGCCACTTTGGTCAGTCCGGTCTGTACCTGTATGTTCATGTGTATGGAGCTGATCACTGAAAGGCCACTCTGTGTAAAGTGGTGACTGTGCTCTTTTGTGTGGGGTTCATTTCCTGAAGTGTGCGGGAGTCATGTGAGGGATTTCAGTTACTGAACTTGGGGCATGGCTTTCAGAAGGAGTTGCTTGAGGGATTAGTGATTTTGCATTAGTTAGGGAAATTGAGAATTACCAAGACAAGACATCAGATATCTCAATTATGTCACTACATACTTACTGTATCAAGAACTAATTAAGAAATCTTTATCAAAATATTAATTTGCCATAGGTGGAGCTTTTGTACAGTTTTATGGCAGCGTGCTTTGAACTCCATTCAAAAGTACATAAGACATTGACAGACGCTTACTGCACATAGACAAGATTATACCATTAAATATTGTATCCACACTCGCTTCACCTTCTCTGTAGAGTCTCAAAACATTTACCCTTTGTTGAGCTGGCCCTTTCTATCAATGGACTTACGTTTTGATTTATATACATTATGTTTTATAAGTCATCCATACATGAGTTATTTCATTTCAGACAATAAACAATTAACACTGAAACATATTTGTCAAATCTACAATTTATTTTTAAACTGAGCAAAAGTGCATTCACTAGAAACAAAGCCTTACAGAAGAGGAATAACTGTGTGACTTTATGTTGTCAGCTATTTGACAAGTGTTATGTATAAAACCTTGTGATAACTAAAAATAAATCATGATGTTGTCATAATAAAGTGAAGCCCAGTTTTAACACCACTTGGTCATGGTTTTGTCTCATATCAAACTATTTTTACTAGTATGATTTTATATAGAGATATGCTGGCCAGCCATCCTAATTTTCTTCTGTAAGAATTGATCAGGCCCCTCTCAACTTTCCAGGAGGTCGAACAAATGGACACAGAATAAACTATGACATGCAACTAATCATAATTCTCAGATCAACATAATCTGAGGCCAGCACAATTGTGAATGTGTCTGACTGTCCTGGCATCTGGCATCTTTCCCTAATTTGAGAAATATCCCTCTAAATCAGACTTCAACCAAAACACTCCTCCATGAGTTTGGACTTGGTCTAACATTATTCAAAGTTCAAAGTTCGAAATTCTTTAATTGTCTACCATAGGAAAAATGTGTCTTAGACAAAAAGGCAGTACTGCAGCACAACATAAAACACAGTCACACACAGATGATAAATACATAAATAACAATAAGGACAATTTTAAAAACAGCATGGACAATGTCACCTCCTGATGTGCCAGCACCATCAATAAGTCTCCGGGACAGCCATACATGACCATGACCTATCCCTAAACCTTAATCTATACCATCCCCCCCTGTACAGTGCTAAAACATCAGAAATCACAGTTATCTTGACCTCGAGTGCCCTTTATGTTTACGTTCACCCCCAACCGCTCGTTAGTGAGCTTTATTGAGAGAGGAATGAACGAGTTTTTAAGCCGATTAAGTTTGCAGAGTGGAACCCTGTACCTTCTCCCTGAATTCATTAAAACATATTCTTCAAACAGTACATGAGATGTGTCAGACAAAATATTGTTGGCCTGTCTGATGACAGCCTGCTCGAACATCTCCTATGGGGTCAGTGGGGCAGGAGTGCCCATTATCTTACTTGCTGTTTTAACTAGATTGTGAATTTGAGCTTTGGATTTAACTGTGAGATTTCCAAACCAGTAGGTGATACCGTACCTAAGTATACACTCTATAGTTGCTCTGTAGAAGATTGTCATGATGTTTTTACAGACACCAAACAGTCAGCGACGTCTTAGAAAATGTAGGCGCTGGTGGACTCTGGCACAAACACTCGCCACCTGCGTGTGCCAGCTGAGGTCGCTGTCGATGTGCACACCCAGGTATTTGAAGGACGTGACCTGTTTGATAGTGATTCCATGAATATTCACTGGGCACCAATCCCCCACTGATCTGGTTGGACATTTGGGATCTTGTTCAATGTATCATACACTGCCTGTCATCAGATATATGTCTCAGACATGACTTGGTCTCAGTTGCTGTCGACTAAAATACAACGCCACAGCTCCAAGATCACTCATTGGACAACACTCTCTTACCTGTCACACCAATAGGGGTCAGTAAAAGCCCACTCTCTCTGGTGTCCCGATAACAGACTCTTGAGATTAGTCTGAGTTTTTCTCTCAGCCACACTCAGCTCTGGTGACAGCTCAGAATTTATCAGTGATAGGAGACAGAGTAAACCCCGCAGAGTGGGAGAAAGCGTGCTGTGTGTCCGTCCATTCGAGAGAGTGTTGTTGGTCACTACAACCCGGAAGGTCCCAGGAGGAGAGGCCTGTTGCTAATTGGGGACACAGTTTGGGGTCCACTCTGGCTTCCACACATTGTACTGAGGTCAAGTTAAACAAATAAACAAACAAACAATAAGAATGGTAGCCCTTTTGTTTGTGTCAAAATGAAACACAAAATGTTCGAGTGTCCAAATCGCCAAAAAAGGCTGCTGTGGACTTTCCTATCAACCTGTTGCTGAGGTCAAACGCTTCATCAGATTGTGTCACAGCTGCTGTTGAAGGACCCAAATCATTAGTAAAAAATGGATAGTCAACACTTAGTATTTACCATCCCTGAGGTGGCAGAATAATAATTATGTTAAAGAGTGACCTGAGGCTGATCTAAGACTTGAGGAATTCTCACTTGTAGAAACATCTGAGACATGTCTCCTGACCAGAGAAACCTGTACAAACTGGTAGAAAACGCTGCTCGTACAACGTCATCTCACAAAGAACTGCTGTAGTAAACTCTGCTGTGCCTACGTAATGATTTTATGTTCAACATATGTACAGATTTTGTACAGATTTTATTTTATGTACAGACAAGTTGAAAATCATAATGATTAGAATGTCACGTGATTTTAACTATGACCACATTTATTTGTGTGTATTAAAAACATTACGTACATGCAAAGTTACCATGTTACACTCAAGAGGTCATGTCAAGATTTTTATAAATTGGTCTGGCTCACAGATAAATGTTGGTTGTTGATATATTTTGGTCTCTGTGTACAAAATTAATAAACCAGTATAATTAGACTTTTTTTCATGCTACAAAAATAGAACAGGAACTTATTAGTTTTGCTCAATTTTATAACATCCTTGTTGAAGTGAGAAGTTTCTCCTTCCTGTTGTCCTTTTACAATAAACATTTTAGTTTTTGATCAAATATATTACAAATGGCAATATAAGGAAGTGTTCCGATAATTCAGAATTACTCTTGTGCTCTTTGGTGAATCTGACTTTGACTGCAGCTGTTTTTATCAAAGCAACAAAAGGATAAATACAAAATAACTATTTAATTAACTGAATTAATCTTCAAGGGGAAAATTGATTGTTATTAAACACAATTTAAATAAACTGTAAGTACAGTCAAACTCAGTATTTATTTAGACATTGAAAAATGATTTATTTTGCACTGGTCTCTCATAATATAACATCATCAGCTGTCAACTTCCACCAACATTTATCTTTGACATTCACGTGACACACAACCACTGCTCATGCTGGAGTCATGTGCAGTTCCTCGTATTACTTCACATAGTTTTCTTCCTCATTGCTAAATACTAAAAAGTACAAAAAAATATATATAAAAATAGATTACAATATTTGAAAATCATGTCACAGCAAGACTGTGAGAAATAAAAGAAGCACAATAAACGTTACAGCAGCATTAGACAGAGTAGCCCTGACAATGATGCTCTAACTGAGAATAGGATTTTTCATCACATTGTTTAGATTTTCAATAAAGAAAAAATGTAAAAAATTGGCCTCGTTAACTTTATTGTCATTTAAACAATATTTCTTAACCTTAACCAGTTGTTGGTCTTGTATTATTGTTGTAGATTCTAATCTGAAAAAATAAAAATAAAAATAAAAATAACACACACAACTGTTAAACACTATCTCACTATGTATCACACTATCTCAAAAATGACATGGTCGACTGAACAAGTTGTTGTTTTTGGTTGGCCTCAAAACAGTCCAGTCCAAACAGTTTTAGACCAAGTCCAGGCTCATGGAGGTGAGTGTTTGGTGAAGTTAAAACAAGATTTTTTATTGGCTACAAAATGATTGAGGTTTTGTTTAATCCCAAGAACAGATAGAAATAAACCATTTGTGGTCTTGGTGGGTCTTGCCCGAGACAAGGATAACGGAAAATAATTACTTTGAGACCACGACAAGAACGGTCTCAAGACTGCAATGCCTAGACCTCAATTTCCAACAGACGAGTCAGAACAAAATAAGTTTAAATCTACGATTGGTAAAATGATCCCAAAAACAAGACCAACGTTTCAAGCACAACAACACTATTGGACACTCACAAAGTTAAGTGTGTGTGTGTGTGTGTGTGTGTGTGTGTGTGTGTGTGTGTGTGTGTGTGTGTGTGTCTGTGTGTGTGTGTGTATGTGTGTGTGTCCTCAAAGCACCTGTGTTAACATTGGCCTGGTCTGGTCCAGGGCTGGCACAGGGCCCCTCTGCCACCCTCCTGCCACATCCGCCCGGGGCGCCACACCAGCCTCCTTAAAGCCCCGTTTTTACCGGACGGCTCGCTCTATGAGGCCTTTATGTCTCGGCGTTAGTATGAGTTCACTTCCCAGGCCAGAGTCCAGGGGATGTTGAATTTGGCCTGCGCTCTAATCATTTCACTCAAGTGTAGGTGATGGTGTGGTGTTTACGCTATTTACAGACTCAAGGGGAGCCCGTATTTGCCAAAGCAGCTAATACAGAAATTATTAGAAGTTTGACATTTTAAAATACCTTCAGTGGGAGAAGGTTTTATAAAAGCGGGAGCAGTTAACACAGTTAGAGCTGGGTGTGTCTAATTAAAAGCTTAAAGAGTGATGTCATGTGTAGCCAAAGTGTGAATGGTCAGGAACAAAAGTCTCCCTCAAAAAGAAAATTCCCTCCAAAGTCTACCGCTTTTTTTTTTTTTTTTTTCAGTGGATTAGTTAGCGATAAGTGACATCAGCCTCTGAGTCTGGACCTTGACCTTTGTTAAAATGTTGAGTCATGCTTTTGTAGCAACGAGACAACAGCCGATGGATGACATCACCTCGAAGAGCGAGAGGAGGAGGGGAGCAGCTTTTGTTTGAAATGACTGCTGGATTGTGAGCAACACTATTTGATTTGCAATGGCTGAAAAAAGACACAACCCTTTTTCAAAATTGTTTTATATGTCATACTCCAAAGTAAGGCCAAAGTAATTGTCCAACTTTTAAGGCTGCCAGAATCCTGTTACTCAGATGACAGCAATAAATACAAAAGAAGAAAGAATTGTGCTGTGGAATGCTGACTTTGCTGAAACTGAAATGATTGAATCTGTGCTTGAGACTCCCTACAGGCAATCAGAAGTCTATACATTCACCTTTTCATTTGTAGAAAGTTTATTTTAGAAAGGGTTGTGTAATAAAATGGATTTGTGTTAGGATTAATGTAATGCATTATGTAAATACTATTCCTTTAAATAAGCTTTATTTTATTCACTATTTCATCTACAATGTGTACACAGTTACAGACATCACACTAAAATATATTGATTAAATGTAATTAAATGACAATCCATATTTATGTTAGTGTCCAGAGACTTTCAATAAATATTGTACTGAAAATTTGTTTAATCAGTGCCACTAAATAATTGTTTGATAAATGGACATTTGACCATGTTCTGTCCATTTCATTTTCGTTTCTGCAAATGGCAAATAAACTAAATGTTTAAGTACGGCTCTTTTACAACTAACTCTAATTTATTTATTCACATTTTTGTGAGGAATAATCCCTTGAGATGAATCATCTCGTTTTCGAGGGGGTCGGTCCTCTTATAAAGTTTTGCCCTGGTGCTTTTATTACCGTCTATTTCTCTCCATTGCCTGTAAAGTGGAGTGGAGGAATGTCTGTGTGTGATTCAGAGCCTTGTGCAAACAGACTCTGACTCACCGTCTGTCTGAGCAAGAAGTGACTTTCCTGCTCCGTCTTCATTTTCCCGCCAAAACCTTGACCCCCCCCCTCTTGTTGTTTGTTTGTCCCCCTTTCCCTTCTCCCCTCTTTTCTTTTTTCCTCCTGCTTTTTTTCTTGGGCGTCATTCGATCAGGGCTGACCTTTGACCCCTGGCCTCTTGAGTCAACAGGGCACTGAGAGCTCCTCGTGCCTCTGGTAACATCCCTCTCTCGAGTGTGTACAGCTGCAAAATATGGCTTCAGTGCTTTTGTGTTGTCTAAAATATCTTTGTGACTTGACCTTTAGGGGCCACCGTACTTTAGTCCCAGAGGCCTCAAAACAAGTTTGTAGGATTTGAATAGAAAGAAGGAGAAATCGTCTTGTTTGCAATAGAGAGATAAGAGAGGTTTAACATTTTCTCAAGTTTACTTTTTTTATTGCCTTTTATGCAAAAAAATTATAAACATACACAAGAAAAGGAGTACCAACACAATCTGAAACAGATCGGAGCATGTTTTTAAGAGACTTGAAAGTGCAGGGGACTTTTTAGTGAGGCACAAAGAAGAGAGAGAAATTATTGCGTCATACAGAAACTATGAAATATTCTTTGTTACAGCAGCATCAGGTGTGTGCTTTCCACTTTCATTTGTTTGACTTGAGTCCAATAACAACAGTGTCTCTTATTTCTGGGTCAGACCTGTATCCCACGAAACACATTTATTAACACAACATAAACACAATCCAACAAGAGCGGCTCTGCTCCGAGGGGGCTGTTTGAACACTTTGTGAGCCTCTTAAAAGTCAGATCAGCTGTCGGATAGTCATGTCTAAACATGACATGAAGAGGGGGCAGATGACAAACAGAAACTCATCTGATAGCCATGACATAATGTGTGCACAGAGAGTTAAAGAGAAAAATGCAGGTTGTAAAGTATACTGTAACTTAAGGGCTGAAAATTATATGAACCTTTTCCTTTAAATCCTTTGGGAAATCAGAGAAGGAGTGTGTTTTGATACAGAGTGACATGTCTCAGAGATGTCATGTTTACATATCAGAAGAATGCGGAAAATGTTGTGTAGAGAGTATCAAATTTATAATCTTTCCCAGAAATGTCATGATACATTTTGTTTCGTGTTTATCAGTTGTGAGTTACCTAGGTCTGTTGTGTAAGTTCCCCCAAGTAGTAGGTAACCACAAAATATAATTTTATGGACAAAAAAGACAAACAACTTAAAGCAACAGTAACAACTTTTCAGCTCCTCTTAAAATAACCTTGTGCTGCAGCTGGATTCTCGTGAGATTTGGGAGTTTCCAAACTCGGGTAAATCCATCTTGTATCGCAGCGAGCCAACCGCTTGAGTCAAACCATGGGCTCAGTGTGAGTGTGTAGCTATAGGTACACGCTCACACTGGTTGCAGCTGTAGGTACATGCTCAGCCTCTCATATCATTATTATTACACACGCCTATTGTTCCAGTAGTATTAGCACTTTTTCTTCTCCTCCTTGGGTAGACGCAAACCTCTGACCTGCGGGGTTTTTAATTTGACAAATGCAAGAAGCGTTCTCTTCTCCTCTTTCTTATCAACATGGCCACGCTGATAGACTTTAGTGTTGATGCTGAAGTCTTTTGCTGACGCTAAAAAAAGGCACTCTAAAAAGATGTATGTGCTCTTCCTCCTACGGGCTTTGACACATCCTAAATCTCGTAGACTTTTATCGTTGCTATGATTGGCTAAAACAAATCTTGCGGTAGGCGAATACTAGTCAACGTTTTAATCGATCACCTACCAAGTTTCTGACAGAAGGCACCTTCCTTTTGCAAACGCTTTCAACGGGTGCCTTCCTGGACTTCCAGTCTTCTGTCTAAAGAGGTAAAGGGGTGAAAATGTTTCTTATTGTGTGTCTTAAAAAGACTTATACTTCTATAAAATAAATGTTATGAGAGACATGTTCCACATAACCTCAATCAAAATAAAATCAAAAAACATTTTGGAACATTTCTACCAGCAAACTTTTAAATCTATAATTACATGGCTCTCATTTATGGCTGTTTCTAATTTATGTAGGAGATTGGAAGTTAGTAAAAAGTGATCTAATGTAGGCTTTTAACCTGGCAATAGTATTCTTTCATATGTCATGTTCACCACAATTTTTCTGTCTACATTGAATGTCCACTCTTCTGGTTCCATAAACAGTGACATAATCAAAGTGCCACAAACATAATGTCTCTGTTTGAGTTTTAAAACATAATTGACACTTTTAGACTAAACTTAGATGCATTGTCAATATTTAATACAAAGAAGAGTTAATCCTGTTGTAGCAGCGAGAGGCTGGAGGTACAGCTGCTGCAGTTAACATTAGACTATTTATTCCCATTAAAAGGGACTTAATATTTGCTAATGCTGTGCAGACAATAAATACAGTGTTTAAATTCATGAAGCGAGAGCCGTACAACCCTGACTCTGTTTAAAACCGTAAACAACTGTTGATAATAAATGCTAGCTTAGTCATTGGTGAAAAAAGTACCACATTTAGCATTTTTTATTAGATTTAGAGTTTTATCTAAGTCACCAAACAAGACAGATAAATTGTCATTCAGCTAAGAAATAAAGAAAGTTAAGGACTAAAATGATATTGACCAAAGACTAAACATATTTCTTGCCTACCCTTTTTTACATTTAAAACAAACTTACAATGCAACAAAACAACAAAGAGGAAACACAAAGCAATTACACCCTTATCACCATCACATATGACAAACACTATACTCCCACCAACCGATCTTTCATTTGGAAACCAATTAAAATAATCCTTTATTATTTTCATCCGCTTTTTACATTCTTTTAAATATTTTTACTGAATGATTGATTTCTGTTTTGAAAAACCTGGACATTTCAACCCTTTTTGGAAATGGAAACGCGCCAGTACAATTGCAGGAGTAAAATTGCACTCCGCTATCCGAAAACTTACCTTTTCAGTGGAGGTTGGATAGAAATATTCTGTGATGAAAAGGCACCTCAGTAGGAGCTTATGTGCTGAGCTGTACACTGTACTTTTGAAACATTTATCTGTCTACACTTTCTTCATCTTAAAGCAACACTATGTAACCACTTAGGACCCTGATAGACCAATGACCAATTCTGCTGAATACTCATGTGGGACTGTTACTGTCTAATAAATACCTAGTATATTTAAGTTGTGATTTTAATTTGTGTAGTGATGGTTTCTACTGATTGGTTCTCGTAAGATGGTAGTGTGCCCTGTCCCTCCCATTGTAGAATTTTAGAATTTTTGACATTACTTTAAGTAAAAGGGAGAGAACCATCTCAGGATCTCTGCGACTTGGCCCAACAGCTGCCAAGAACAAACAATAGTCCCAGTCTTGTCTTAGTCGACACTAAGTCAGGGCTTGTTTAAAAATCCACTGAATAATCATAACCTCCTTGGTTCACGAAAGACGTACGATAGCCAGCGTTGTGATGTCATTGGGGTCAGCGGTCAGGATTGTGATGCCTACACAGTCGAACTGCCTCCGGGTCCAGAAACAAAGTCAGACTTTATTCACAGTGACCCGTTGGTCTAGTTACAAAGAGGTAGAAGCAAGAAAAATAGAATGGATCATTTTTAATTCAAGTATTTGAGTAAAGCTTGGCAATTATTCAACACAAATCAGATTTTCCAGTTTAACAATGTGGCTTTCATTATTTGACGATGTCCTGTTACAATTTACCCATAACTTTCGGGAATTATTAGACTTGGATCGGAAATCAAATGTGTGGACAAACTGATGCTTTAAAGCAGTACTAAATGTAAAAGTACTGACTGGGGAAATGTGACAGTGAGACTGATAAGGCACAGATACAGGAGGAGGGTGTGGTCCAACTCTCTGCTCACACAAAGTGCCATTGTCCTCTAGTTGTGCACACGTCAACAATGGGTTTGAGTGACAGGCAGCTCCCTGAAAAACCTCAGGGTCCAGCAATGGTGCCTTTGTCTCCTCGACGCACATTGTGGTGGACAAAGAGAGCGCTGCAACCAGCTAAAGCAGAGGGAGGACACTCTCTCTCGTGTGGCTTCACAAGTCTCTCTCTGGACTGAGGAGGCATACAGTTTCAGATACAGTTTGTGTCCATTGTACTCAGGTCACGTTTTATTATTAAAGTTCTTTTAAGTTTAGTCTGAGCAAATTGTGTGTAAGCTTTGTTTCATCTGTTAATGTTCAAGACACTTTGTAAAACCATATGAAGTGTAATTGTGCAACAGTTATAATTACTGATATGGTTAAGAGGTGCACAGTGAGGGATTGGTTGCCTCTTTCTCCATCATACATCAAGAACTTTGTGGGTTTGATTCCTGGACCAGTGCTAATTTGTGTTTTCATAGCCTTCTTCAAACCTTGCATTTCAGTCTGTCTTTCTTCTCTCTGGACACATGTGGCCATCTTAAATTACTCTATTAACAACAAATGCATTATTCTTAAAGAAAATATCTTCCTCTGTTTCAAGTCTGGACTAGTTCAAAGATTCTACAATATGTACAGACATACAGAGGAATCTAAATGCCTTTTCTCTTACTACCCTATTTTAGACATGCAGTAAAAAAGTGTGTATAAAATATATAATACACACTCTGCTAGAATAGATATTAACGCCTATGTACAAACAATGACAGTTAAACAGAATAACACTGACTTGAACTGGTCAGAATCAGCAACAGCAGTTGTAAAGTTAGAGCAAGTAGTATTTCAATAGTGTTTTCCTTTTTATAGTTTTGCTGCTGTAAAGAAGACAAAGCATTGAGCTACTCGCTTAAGTCTAAAACCCAGAAGTAAATCAACAGGATTTGGAAGAGTCCAGCCCAAACAATTTTAATGTCAAGGAGCCTTTGTAGAACAAAACATTATGATTATCATTCACATTATGTTATAAAAGTCACTGTTTATTCTAATAAAGCTCAAACACATGTCATATTAAAAAGAATTAAGTGGTTGTCAAGTAAACGGTGTTGGGTGTTTTCTTGGGAACCATCAGAGGAGACTGTGTACTTAACACGTCTGTGTTCCCTGTTTCTAAAAAGTTGTAGCAGATGCCACCTAATAACAAAACACAAGTTCTGAGTCTTTTTTTCTGTTTTTGAAGGACTTCCTGTGATGTCACTGAGATTACACATAAATTACTCAAAGTCATGGTTTACAGGTTTTGTATAATACGAATGAGGAACGCCCCTGTGTGTAGTGCGCAGTGTCTGGTCTGTTTGGGGACAAATTTGTAACAACCATCTGTTTAAAGGGAGTGATAGTTTTCCACAAAGAGTAGCCGTGAAAGCAGAAGGTGTGTGTGTTTGAGCAGCGGACATGTTGGTTTGTCCAGAGCTGCTCTTTGATGACGATTACTAAAGCATGACACAGCTGGCGGACGAAACCCATGTCCCTCCTCCCAGCTCTCACTGTAGTGTCCTGGTCTGGCTTTCCCTGATTCTGGGGACTACGTCTTGGCAAATCCCCGTCAGATGTGGCCCAGCCGAGTGTGGCAGAGCTGCGCTGGTTTAACGCAGCGGGGGCTGGCGGAGCCCATTGTTTGGGGCCTTGCAGCGCAGCGGGTTGCCGGCAGAAGCCGCATGGAGGGAGGCTTTGAAGAGAAGCTGACAGGGGCCAAGTTTATGGGGATAGCTGTGGTGCGCAAAGGAGAAAAGAAAGAGGCAAGGGGGGCTCCGGGGACCCCCAATGCAGCAGTTTAATAAAGATATTTAATACCTCACAGAGGCCCCACTTTGACTCTTTGAAGGAACATGGGGATAAAGAAGGGAGCAGACAGCTGATTGTACGCCCCAAACCAGAGGAGGCAGAGGGGGGAGGGTCCGGGGATAAGCACAGTGCAGTGGTCAGGGAGGGCTTCCTCTGTGCACATATCCACACAGAAAAAATGAACCGCTCAGTTACATACAGAACACAGAGGACTGTCCTGACATGCAGCAGGCTTCACCCCTGACAAAATATTTCACTTTTTCCCAAGTCAGAAAACCTAGGAATTGTAAACAGCCTCCCCTCAACAGTCTTAAAGGAGAACATTTGAACTCTTGACCAATCTGGCTGTGTCCGAATCCATTTCCTAGTCCGTAACCCCTCAAACACTAGCGCAGCACTTTATAGAGGACCATATAGTGCACTTAATTAGTGAATGGTTTGGACACTACAGGACTGTTTATTTGTTCCCTTTAGCTTACCTGTAATAAAAACTTCCATTAATAATGGACTTATGTAATAAAATCGGAACACTTTAGTGATCTAAATATTAACATAAACAAGCTTAAGTGTTTTATTCAACAACTCTTGTCCTATTAATGACCAACACTGACTGGATTGTAACAGCTCCTTTATGCCCCAATTTTACATCGTAATAGTTTTTTAATAACCATTTACGATGAAATACGTTTACACAAAAAGTCAAACTTGTGTTTTTAACTCAGTTCATAAAAACCTGTTGTGTTTGGTTTGAAGATATGTCACGGTCACGCTGCACTCCTCTGACAATTTGCAAAGCATTATGGTCTATTTTGACCGTCTAGTGACCACCGCTGCTCACTACTTTTAATAATGCATTGTGGGAAACTTTGAGTGTACTACATTTCAGTCACTAAACATTTGGACACCGTTACAAAATGGTGTAATTACTATATACCTAGTGCACTATTAGTGATTTATGGGTTGATTTGGACACAGCCTCTTTTTTTAACCCAAGTACAATCGAGCACTTTTCACACATGTTCTGCTGAGTTCACCAGACAATTTTATGCTCCTGATGAAGTCTACAAAACCAGAGAACCAGTTTTACATTTAAATACTGAATCAATCTATTACATTTGGTAGTTCATCTTGATACAATTATTCAGAGACTTTTTCCCAGCAGAGGTGTACGCACAAACATTACTCTGCCAGGGTCTGAAAGAGCCTTGTTGTCTGGCAAATAGTGGCCGTGGGCACAATGTCTGAGCCATGACCAAGCCTGATACGCTGTGTTGGACAGGAGCAGACCTTTGTGCCATCAGCGCCGGGCCCTGCTCCATATTCATATGACTGCAGTGGAATCTAATAACGTGGGCTCAGGAGAATCGATTGTCTCACATGGGAATAGTATCTGTCCACCGTCACAGACAAACAATACTTCTGCTATGAGAGCCAGCCAGTCCAGATTCTGTGATACGTTCAGTGCAGAAAGAGGATAAATGCCTGAGAAACATTGCAGTGAACAGATTTGTGTAAAGATTGTTGGCTGAGCAGCGCCCGAGGGCTCAGATTTGTTTTCTACTTATGATTATTTGTCCTCTTTCCTCAGCCATAATTATGTTTTTGCATCAGCTAATGGGCTTTTTTGATATTAATGATACAAAAAAGTTGTTAATATAAGTCAGCATAAAGAATACAAATAGACTGAAGCAATGGAATAATACAAATGAGGTGTGAAAACATTCAGAGCTGCAGAAAATGCAAAACAATCCAGTCCCAAAGTGCCTAAAGCCTCTAAAACTATTGAATTGTTCAGAGGGAAAAGGTGCTCTGTTTGACCCACAAACAAAGTAACATGACAGTATAGTTGCATGTTTTGGAGCCTTAATGTACAGATAAATGGTGTAATACACGAACAAGCTTAATTTGAGAAAAATGTTTTTTTTTTGGTATTCTTCGAATGATGATTCTGTACTTTTCTCCTGGAACAAACAAGTAAGGAACATTATTTGGGGACCTTTGTTTGTACCCTTATTATACTGTTGTGACATTTTTAGACATTTGCATCCGCAGAGTGTTTTTACCAAATAAAAAAGTCTACATTACACCAACTGACAGTAAATGCTACCATTTTTTATGACCCATGGAATTGGAATGAAATAACTAATGTGAGTCATTGCCAGATTATTGCTGCATGTGCATAGTTTACTAAAACTAAGATTGGACAAAGCAACTGAGCATTTTTTTGGTTCTTTATGTTCATGTGCCTTTAAGCTCATGAAGTTAAAGTGTGATATTCATGAATGAATTGATGACTAAAGAGTAAATTCACATAGTTTTATTAGTATTTAACGCTACAAACAAGTCAGGTTTAATAGTAGCCCCTTTTCTCTGTCTCTAAATGCTATCCAAAAAAAAAATAATTTGAATGTAGCATCAGTTTTGAGTGCAGCAATGTGGAGAAAGTAGTGGGTCTCATGCGTACCATAGCTCATACAAAAAAAAACACATTTTGTAAAGCTGAGATAATAATATTAACATGAGTGGCATTCATTAAAGCCACTAAAGCCCCCACTGTGCCTTTAAGCAGGAATCTACTGTGTTTATTCTATTACACATACAAACATCTGCATTTATCCGCAGCCTTGAACATAATACAAGGACAAACACATGACGCAATAACATAAAAGGTTGATTTCCATCCTTGGGCATGTCACTAAACTCAACCTTCTTTAACAGCACAAAACTATTAATCACCTGGAGGATCTGAACGGCCCAGTTAACCCAGGATCCCATTACTGCTGCCGCTGTTGAAACTCTCACTTTCCTCCCTGTTGAGCTTTGATTTGTTTCCAAGGAACCTGTCTCCCCGAAGGCAGGCATTCCCCAAATATTATATCTCCTGGGGTTTCATCACAGCCAGCGTTTTTGCGGCTTTAAGAGCAGCAGGGAATTAGAAATTGTCCATAGAAATAGTTTGTCGCTGGTCTTTTGTGAAAAACAACCCCATAAATGTCACGTGTTTGTATTTGATTTGTCCTTTGGGAAAACTTCAATAGGTACAATTAAAGTAAAATTATTTGTGGCACATTGCTTATTCTGTGCCAAAGTCCCAAGACTGTCCTTGTCTCCATTTTAATCCAATATGAAAAAAAAAATAAAAAACTAGCATGTGCCAGCATTTTGATATTATATACAATTCCCTTGTCACAGTTTAAACCCGTAGATGATTTTACATTACATTGTTACCCATGTCAGGAGATTGGCCAAAGGATTGTGTTTATACATGTCAATCTGTGGAGAGCTTACTGTGGAATATATTTCTGTAAACACACACAACTGTACCACTCCTGGCACGCATCCAGAGGATCTGTTCTGTTGACACAGTTCATACAGAACGCCCACCTGGAGGATTTATATATATATATATATATATGCTGCCAGGAGAAAGATCTGTGCATCTGTGAAAGGGCCTCTAAAAAGTAGTACTAACAAAGCTATCATGGCATTTTAGGTTTCAAGTTTACTGTTGTTGAACTGAATTCCAATGATTTTGGTAGACTTGAGGCTTGTGTTGTAGTTGCTTGAGAAATTGTCACTATTGAAAAAAGTGTCATTCCAAAAGAATGTCATTCCAAATATGAAATTATTTTTCATTTAAAAAAATATATTACTCAGGTAAAAGTAAGGCACAAAAATGAACTACTTTCTAAGCATATTGTGAGTAAAATACATAGTTGCCCATTGGTTTACAAAAAAAATGCTTGAAAATTTAAAGAGATTCAACATATTTGTTTAAAGACAATAAAGTGTCCCAGTATTGAGGGTTAAAATAGTATTTAGGAAAAACAGTGCCGAAGTGTAATGTTACTTGTGATTGACTGCACAAATAAACCCAGCAAAAATAACCACACCCATCAAAATGTTTCATTAAACCTGCTTTTACAAGATACCTAACAGAGCAAATAAAACTATTTCTGCCCAACGCTGCAGCAGACACAGCTCAAGATCATGCTGATATCTCGACCTGAATGCTCCTGTGTCAATTGTCATTTTGG